>CM072525.1:34719953-34917453 GCA_036898135.1 Oncomelania hupensis
AGTAACCGAATGGTACCTGGTTCGAATCCCGAATTGGCCAACGTGTGACCATATTATTTTCCCCTTAACATCAACTGGCTCGCTGGTGTCCGAATAATGTGACCAGTATTCGCCTATACGCTTCGGTGTCGTGTAACTATAATGTACAGTTACATTTAGACTGCGTCTACCGCGAAACGAATTGGCCGCGCCAACAGTTTAATTCTCAAACTGCGAAAAAAACGCACATTTATTAGTTAGTTATTCATTGCTTACAGGGTCCAGCGGACTGCAAAGAACCGAATCAGGACCCCATCTTGGTCTGCTGGAACAACCATAGTGGCAACACTGAAGGCATTCCACCAGCCGGCCACTTTACAATAAAGGCAGGGGACGCTGAGGCTATACTCTAAATTTATCGAACCCCTGTTTACAAAAACAAAATAGAATATAAACATCATTACAAAATATCAACAAAACACATACATATAAAATGCCTACATTGGAAGCCATAGTGATTATTTGGCAGAAAGCGTCCAAAATTTCCAAGCTGACTCAACAGACCTTATACACAAATGAGGGGGTTTGGAATCGAATCAAATTTTTCTGCCGAAGGGTTTAAAGAAAAGATAAAGAAAAGGCTGCAGGATCAACATATACAAAACCGCCACTCATAAATGCACACAAATAATTTATATTATAATTATAGAATGTTTAAGGCGGTACTACTACCCAGTCGCTACCTCTCCACTTGCATCAGTGATTTTAACAAAAGAATATACACTACAAACTTCATCTTTTGCAAATATGTCAAACAGAAAGTAAATAATGTGTGAAAATGATCTTTTTTGCAAAATATTAAATATTTTTGTATAAAATATTTTTGTAAAAATCAAAGATTTCGTGTTACTAAAAATAGCATATCTGGTTTTGCACACTTATTTTGAACATTAATTCTCCAATTGCTTTCATTTCTTCTAAGAACGCAGTAATATCAATTTACTGGATCCTATCATAGGGTTTTTTTGATTTGTTTACTATTTCATGATTTTCAAGGATATGATTTATAAGCAAAATATTTCATTTTTAAAAAAAGTCATCCATACCTAGTAAAAATTGCAAATATCAACTAATCTAAAAATGGCTATGATAGGATCCAGATATTTGTGCCATGTAACTGTGTGCAAAATTTCAAGAGAGTAGCTCTAATAGTTTTTGAGATATGCTGTCAAAACCCTCAATACGGTGCATTTTTTCGACAACTTTTCTAACGCTAAAAAATTGGAAAATGTTTATTTACCAGAAATCAGCACTAGTATCCTCCAGACTGGTAAGGATGCCCTTCCATTTCTTCCAACACTTCATTTTTTTGCAGTCTGGCTCTTCTTCTTGCAATCCCGGCTTCATGTGATGACATTTTTGCCTGTCTTCGAGCTATTTTTTTTTTGCAGTTTTGGAGCAGAAAATCGCAAAAACTGAACCTGCTACCCCATCTTTGAACCAAAATATCTCCAAAACTATTAAACTTTGACGAAAAAAAATTATTGCACGTCAAAATTCTGCAGTTTTTCTATACAAAAACATGCTTTGCAACATTGAAGTTAAAAAAAATCTTTTTTTTTTAACTTAGACTGGGTAGTAGTACCGCCTTAAAGAAAATTTTGAATTTAAAGAACATTTAACAGTTTTGCCGCCAACCTAGCTGCTGTTGTCATAAAATTTAGAACCTTAAACCATAAGCTACCAGTGCAAAAGGAACTGTTTCTTGGAATCCAGAGATGTGACAGAATCTGTAATAAATGTACTTTTAATGAGCTGGGAGATGAATTTCATTTTATTTTTATATGTCCACATTTCGATGAGGATCGAAAAGAGCTGCTTAAAAGGTTTTTCTATGTACGACCCAATGCTATTAAATTTTTAAAATTTATTGTCAACGAAAAATAAGACTATTCTGCTGAAACTGGCTAGGTTTATGAAAATAATAATGGATTGCTTCAGAACGTAATAGAATGATTTGTAATATGAATGATAGTAATAGTAGTGATTAATTTAAATCAATAATGACAATTTAAATATTCAATACCAGTTTGTACCACCCCTCCCCTTTTTTATCACCCAATCTTGCGAGAAAGTGCGTGCGATTTTTGATGAGATTGTGTGGACATACTTTTTATGTAGAATGCTTGTGTTTTGTAATAATAATAATGAATGTGTAATTTGCAAATGTTTGTTATGCGTCTTCTAGAACGCGAGTGTGAAAGATTAACTGTTGTTTTTGTAATATAGGTACATATGTATTTTATGTTGTATTTTATGATTTTCATATTATTCTATGTTTATTTTTATTCTTTTTGTTGTGTCCACGTGCCCCATTGGGTTTTATGGAATAAAGCGCACTTGACTTCACTTGACTTGGAAGAGTTTTCAAGGAAAAAGATGGGTGACTGGTCTAGTGAATAAAAATATAGTAAAGTAGATTGATAGAACAGAATAGGAATGATAAAGAACAAAGGAGAAAGACAGCGACAGTGGAAATGTAAAGCACTAAATTTCCAGAAAGTGGGGATACAATTTATACAGAAACCCCCAGCACCCCCACGGGGGGTAAGAACGCACATGCAATCTTCCCTTAAACAGAAACGGTATAGGCCTATGATAGATGAAAGTTTCGCATAATATAATATAATGAAATAGGCATATACAGTATAAACATCTTCCCAGTTATATAGGACTGTATTCTTCTATGTAAATGCAAGATATTATAGGTCCGCTGGTACGTGGTTCGGAATAAAACCGTTTGGACGGCCGATTCGTTTCGCCAAACACACAGGTTAGCTCCACCCCTCTATTTATGATGCATGGGCTGTACGCTACTACTGCTACCGCTATGCTATCAAGGATCACTTTCATTTTGCTATCGCGGATACATTCTACTTGCTCTTGTGACAGTACACATAGAAAGTGAAAGGCTACAGGGTCTCGCTGCGTAACAACGCTCCATGATGATGTGTCCTAGAGCAGCAGCCCTATGTAACATGGTTAATCCGGGCTTTTACTGCTATGCTATCGGCGATCCATTCATCCTGGTTCATGCCCCATGTTGCATTCAGGTACACGTGGCAGTGGGGAGGGCAGGGAGGATCAATCGCGTACGAACACAGCGAGTTCCAGGAGCGAGGGGTGGCTTTGGACTGCGCCGTGCTCTCCGTCTTCCCAACCCCCCATCTCCACCCCCTCGCCTGCATCCTGCCCCTGGACGTGCCGGACGGATACTTCTGCATGAAGCCCAACCCTGTGCTACACGTCAATGAAGGTAGTAGTAGAGGCGATGATGTTGTTGTGGTGGTGGTAGTGATGGTGATGATGATGATGGCGATAGTGATGATAATGATGATGATGATGATTATCTGATGATGGTGATGATGATGATCATCATCATCATCATCACCATCATCATCATCATCGTCGTCATCATCATCGTCATCGTCAGATCACATCATCATCATTATCATCACTGTCTGATATTCGAGTACACCAATGAGCTAACTGCGCTCATGATGATGATGATGATGATGATGATGATGATGATGATGATGATGATGATGATTATCTGATGATGATTATATGATGATGATGATGATGATGATGGTGATGACGGGCAGTGGTCCAAACGCCTTAAACGGCCTGGAGCTAAAAAGCAAAAATTACCCTGTGGCACTGAGCTCCCATTCCTTCGGATGAGAGTATAAACCGAGGTCTAGTCTGTGCACGCATGGACTTTAAAGATCCTGACGCTCATTTTCTAGACGGGTGAATGCCGGCTACACAAATACACCCAGCAAGCACTAGGTCCCTTCTCCCCATCCCCGGGCGCCCAGGATTGTGATCAGTTGTCTGAGAGACTATGCGCTCAGACTAGGCTTGAATTAGATCCTGTATCGGCCAGCGCCTGGAGCGGCTCTTGAACTGGAAAAGCGCTCTATATAAAAGTGATTAAATAAATATTTAAATAAAGGGTTATGATGATGATGATGATGATGATGATGATGATGATGATGATGATGATGATGATGATGATGACGATGATGGACGTGTCAGACGGTGACTTCTATATAAAACTTATCCCTCTGCCACACGTCAATGAAGATGATAAAGGTATTGTTGTGGTGGTGGTGGTGGTAGTGGTGGTGGTCGTTGTGGGTGCGGTAGTGATGATGATGATGGTGATAATGATGATGATGATGATGATGATGATGATGATGATGATGATGATGATGATGATGATACTGATGACTACAACTGCTGAGAATGACGATGACGACGATATTACAAATAACAACAACAATGATGATGATTTTGTATCAGGACCGTTGGCGGCTCATTTCACGACGTCTATTTTGCCTCCTGACTCTTTGATCACCAAGCAGTGTGCTGACGGTTCTATAGTCATGTCCTTTTATCGCTGTCCTACAATCGAAGGCGACGACAGCAACGACTATGCGTCGTCGGCGCTATCCGTGTTGGGGTTGCCGCTGTTTCAATGTCGCTTCGGCCTACAAGTGCACTATAGCTTGGTGTGTGACGGGCGAGCCGACTGCGCCGACGGAAGTGACGAACTAGAATGTGTCACACCGCAATGGCCGCCGCTGAAGGAAACCATGTGGCAGTGCAGGTATTCTTATAAGTTACTACATTGACCCACCGTCTGACCTTGACTTTAATTGTTTTGATATGTATGTATGTATGTATGTATGTATGTATGTATGTATGTATGTATGTATGTATGTATGTATGTATAAATTTATGTATGCATGTGTGCAAGTATGTAGGTATGTATTAACAACAATATATATGTTTCTATTTATTTTCGGTTAATATACATGTACTAATATCAATTGTACCATAGCGTACTCAGTGCATAGGATCTTTTACCTAAGCCTAACATTCATAATTACGTTACTAGTTAAATTGTAAAAATCAGACCTTGGAATTGATTAATTGTGACAGCCTGATCGTTACTTTGATTCATCGTGAAGTCTGACCGTGACCTGGATTCATTGTGACAGCCTGACTGTAACCTTCATTGATTGTAAAAATCTGACCGTGACCTTGATTGCTGTGAAAGCCTGACCGTGACCTTGATTCACCGTGAAGTCTGTCCGTGACCTTTCGATTCGCTGTGAAAGCCTGACCGTGACCTTGAAACATTGTGAAAATATGTATATATCGATTGACATTATTTTTGTGCGCGCGTGTGCAGCCAGTTTCAGCTGATCAGCGCGGACAAACGTTGTGACACGGTGCCTGACTGCCTGGACAACAGTGATGAGGAATTCTGCGACTTCTGCAACGGCATGAACGTCTTGTGCACAGTGGTGGGCTGTGTGCCCATGCATGACATGGATCTTTTCGAGACGTGTCCGATGGGAGCCGTATTTGGGCCATCCTCTCACCCTCTCTTCGCTCCTGGCCTCGTGGCGTTGCTGCCTGGACGAGGATTTTCCACGCTGTTGGAACTCGAGTCATTCACGTCAGTTGTAGTAGTAGTAATGTTCGTTTCCATCTGCCAGAGTTATAAACTATTTAGGCAGTAAAAGCCTTTAAATTGTATATAAACAATAAAACACTTTCAAACCGTTGTACAAGATCAAGGAAATGTATAATATATACCTATGCCTACATTGTCACATAAAATACGTACATCAGAATAGTAATTTAAAAAAAAAAAAAGAGCTAATCAAATACACACCCATACCCACACAACACACACACACACACATACACACACACACACACACATACATAAGCACACATTTTTGTAGAAGCGACGTTGTGATGACTGTCGTGAAACTCTACATACATTATTTTGACACACTTACCATTTTTTTGACATTTTCCATTTTTTGAAGCTATCCCTAACCCTAACCCTAACCCTTTCCCTTAACCTTACCCTAAGCCTAACACTGCCCTAACCCTACCGG
Organism: Oncomelania hupensis; assembly: GCA_036898135.1. Classification (NCBI taxonomy): domain Eukaryota; kingdom Metazoa; phylum Mollusca; class Gastropoda; order Littorinimorpha; family Pomatiopsidae; genus Oncomelania; species Oncomelania hupensis. The sequence goes on from CM072525.1 coordinate 34,725,917, forward strand.
AACACTATTTTGACGTCAAAATAACGGGGCCGTCAAACGAAAGTACGTAGAGTTTCAAGTGTATGTCAGAGTAACGTCGTTTCTACCTAGCCACAAACATACACACACACACATTGTTACATTAAAAAATGACATAACGGACAATTTTCGCTCAAACCGACCCCCCAACCTTAGAATTTCAGGCGTCTCTTCCTTGTTATGTAAACAAAACAACTGGGGCTACTACTAATGCACACGTTCGCTGCGGTGCTATTTTTAGTCTCAACCTTGATGCTAGTAATAGCACATAAACAAAATGAATTTATCGCTTTCTATGTAAATCGTACTTTTCAAAAGGTTATTTTGGTAATGGTCTAATCTTTCTTTCCCGGCGTGGCAGCACCCGCTGTGAATTTGAAAATGAATATGTGACGTTGAAAAGTCAGATTGTGGGGCCCCTTTAAGTCAATCAAGCGGAATACAACAGAACTTGCAAGCATGCAAAATGATGATGATGATGATGATGATGATGATGATGATGATGATGATGATGATGATGATGATGATGACGACGACGACGACGACGACGACGATGATGATGATGATGATGATGATGATGATGATGATGATGATGATAAAGATGATCGTGCGGTCTTGTATAGTGCTGTCTCCATCTCAGTAGACGTGTTCCATGCGTATGCAAAGGGAAAGAAAATGATCGAAAAAGTCAGGAGCAGCCATCACTTTAAAAAAAAAAATACACAAAAACAAAAACGATATAAGTGAAAAAAAGAAATAACTAAGCCGTTATATCCAAAGACTATTAACAAAAATTATATACTTCTTTCTTCTCTTTTTCTCCTCTTCTCTTTTCTTCATTTCTCTGTTGTTATTCTCTCCCCTCTATGCTCTTCCTTTCTGCGACGAGATGCTTCTTCATGCAACATCAGTATCTGATACCAATACCGCTCGCAATAAGCCTAGAGCGTGCTCTAAAATTTTGGGTTGTTTCGCTGAAGCATTTGATTGCCAGCCAATCAGAAGAGCCGACGTACGAAAACGAGGTTGTTATCATTTCAGCGATCATGGCGGCATCAAAAGCTACTGGGCCATTAGCAAATCTGAAACAAGACGATACGTTTATTCTCCTCGATCTAATTCAAAGCCACGAGGCATTATGGAATGTTAGAAGTCAAAATTACAGAAACCAAACCCTGAAAAAGGCCTCATGGACTTCTGTGAGGGTCAATCTGACGGAAAGGGAGGTAACTGATTTACAACTTATTGCGCATTGCTTCCACGCAGATTGCTTATGCGAAACTTTTCTTTGTGTGACCGCTTCACAAAGCAAAGCATTAAAAAACGCACTTATTTTTAGATTCTTCTAGCAGCAGATGCTTTGCTTTGTTTACCGCTTTGCTTCTGTTTTACTTCACGTCAGACCGCACCTTAAATCAGTGCTGCGATTGCGCTTTCAGAGGGCCATGCATTGAGGGGACCATGGCGTGCGACAACGGCCTGTGTGTCCAGTCTTACATGGTGGGTAACGGGGAGAAGGATTGTCCCAGAGGTGAGGACGAACGTGTGGCGCTGACCAACCTCACCTGTCCTGGATACTACCGTTGTCTGGTCAGTTAATTTTTTTTCTTCCTTCCTTCGCTCATTATCAACAATGTAACAATTCAAACAATGAGAAACTATCAGCTAAAATCCATACTCGATTCACACAAACCATAATTATCACTCTATCACTTTCTCTCTTCAACACAAGGAACCGGACGAAATTGAATGAATCCCCCTATGATGCATCAGAGAGAGAGAGAGATAGAGAGAGAGAGAGAGAGAGAGAGAGAGAGAGAGAGAGAGAGAGAGAGAGAGAGAGAGAGAGATTTTAGACTTCAGAATGTTTTATTGAATAAAGCAATTTGCTCATGTCGAGGGGATGGAGGATACAATGGGATTATTAAGAATAAATAGATCAATCAAAACAATACAGCCATCTATTTTGCATGCAGATTATAAATATAGATGTTCATAAAGACTGATAGTTTAAACTATATATTTCATTCACATTACTTTGCACACCTATTTATTTATTTATCAATATTTATTACTTTATTTATATCCGTTTTTTGCATTCACGCGTTTGCTAAACCTACGCTCATGTATTGACTTACAACTTGTTGTTACGTTTGAGACGCGCACGATAGATCCGATCGTTTTGTTTTGCAAAGCATGCAATAATAGAGTGTATTTACCTTTTATTTAATTTTGTGTTGTTGTTAGAAGAAGCTTTGTATAATGTTGATAATTTTCGTTGGTCGATATTATTAGAGAATTCTCTAGAGTTGCTTGTTTACTATCGATCGAATCTTCGCGATAAATGTAGATAACTGAGAAAATTCTTGCACTGTAAAGAAAGTTGTATGACGTAAGACAGTGATGACGAAGTTTATTCCGATTGGTTGTAATGTGTCAGGCTGGAACATTCTGACGTAATCTGGAGTCGAGAAAAAAACTATATAATTGATGCACTGTGTAGAGTTGAGAGTTGAGAGTTGAGAAAGTGAAAAGCGATTGAGCGATTGTATGCAGTTGTTGATGTACGCTGAATAAAGTTGGAAAACTTCATAGGACGACTACTGCCTTGTTGCTGAGTGAACCGGTTGCGTGGATAAACGAATCCGAGTTACACATATCAGGATTTCAGCATTGGGGCTGAATCAACTACTGATTAAAACAAAACCAACATCGAGTGTAAAGGCTATGCCAGACTAGAAACAGAATCACTGATTCGCCGCAATTCAAATCAAAAATCACGATGATTCTCCCTGCATCAAGTGTGTCATACCGCGAAACACGAGTCACAAGAATCAGCTTCAGCAGTGATTCGTACTGATTCACAGATTTAGAACGTGCTCTAAAGTCGGGAATCATGATTCGCCATTCATTCCGTGTCAGCCAATGGGAAGCAAGAGCTAGATCAGGTGATTAGTAGGGGGAGAGGAGGGGAACCACACTCGCACCAATATGGCGGCAACGACGGCAACTGGAGCTCTTCCTCCTCCAATTCATTCAAAAGTCCATGGTAGTACTATGCCCCATAAATATTTCTTCTTTCGATCCACGGTTTTACCCACCATTTTCGTTTTCGTTTTTCTCTTGAAGTAGAACAGACGCTGCAGCACAAACTAAAATTGATTCTTCGTCACTGCTAGAATCCATCTCGATGCGCGCCAGGAATGGCAACTCTTGCACACTTTCTCTGACTCATGGCTGTGTAAGTGTGGCAAGGCTGATTGTGAAACAGCGTAATCCTGATTCGCTCTGAAACAGGTTTCTAGCTGAATGGCTGAATCATGATTCGAGTAAAATCGTGATTCCTTGAATAAGTGTGGCATCAGCTTAACACTTGTATACACACACGCCTTTCAAACACAAACAAATATGTCATGTGAACATCCTTCTGCCTAATGCTCGCTGTTGTCTCTCATTTGGAAACATTTGTAAATGAACCATGTAGTCTGCCTGATCCTTCTTTTATCCATACATGCCATCATCTAAACAAAATGCCTTTCCTGATTGAAAACATTCACCTCTTTAAATGTGTTTGGACGAAATCTGTTATACATGTGACAAACATACAACATGTGCAGCTCCATTTCTTCAGCGCCGGAGCAGAAAGGAAAGACATTTGATACACGCTGTGTGACATACATATTCTTGTTTACTTTCAGGTTACTGATACCTAACCTCAATCGTACAAGCGAGTCTCGGAAACACTTTTTCTTAATACAGTCCGAGTATGTTTCTATCTTCAGATTGGTTATAATCTGCCTGTACTGACTAAATCTATTTCTATCATTTAATAAATGGCTGCATTCCAGTCTTCTTCGTTGATGTAAATAAGTCTTTTGTTAAAATGAATAAATAAACTTCTTCTCATGAACTAGCCTACACCCTGGGACAGCCACACGAAGGCACAGCCAGTTCTTTCCAAAAGAAATCTTAGTTCAGACACCCATTTATGTTTTCCATTACTGTCCATGGTTAACAGCATGCGATACGCTTGCTTTGGGAATCGAGTGTCATCCATCCTCATTAATCTGAACCAGTATTTCAAGGCTTTAATATAACCATTTAATCTTAAAGGTGTCTTCCCAAGTCACCATACACCATTTTGTTTGGGGTATTTGGTGCTACATTTAGGAATCCTTTACATGCAAATAAATGTATATGTTCTGTTCGATATTATTTTTTTACTAACAAGCTCCATACCTCTGATGCATACAATAGTATAGGTTGAATCATTGTGTCAAACAATTTAAAGAATGGTTAAAGCATCAAGACTAGTATGAGCTCTGAGCACCCCAAACAAAGTCTTTTTCCCTTTTATTGCCAGCTGATTTGCACTTCCATTGAGGCTCATAGCCGCTGAAATGTTAAAGCCTAAGTACACATAGCTGTTTATAACTTCTAGTTCATTTTCCCTCGACAAACCATTTTTCACTCTTCCCAAGAAATCCCCCAAGTTTAAAAACCATGACTTTGCCCTTATCGGTGTTAATAGTCATCCCTCATTATTGGAACATTGGATTGACTATGTTTAGTTGAGTTTGCAACCCGTGAACAGGACAGCAGAACAAAGTCGTCAGCAAAGAGCAGAATGAATAGTTCGACAAGACCAAGCACGAGTTGCACTCGTGCCTGCCCTGGTCAGTGAATCTCGATGCTAGCTCTTTAATCATCACTGAGAACATTGTTGAGCTTAACATACAGCCTTGCCTTAACCCCTGGGGGCATTCAAAGGCCTCTGTAAGTTCATTATTCACACGAACACAAGCGAGAACTGATTGGTACATTGATCGGATTACCTTTACGAACTTGAAGGAAGCACAATGTCTACATAAAATTGCAATAAGAGTTATTTCATTTCTTAATTGTTTCAGATCTCAAACCAATAATTTTTAAAGTGCAAAGCGGTTGTTGTCGACGTTACCTCGTGTGCAACATTACGCATCGTTATTCAGGAGGTGGTTAGGTGGCTCGCAGTTAGTGCTAGCAATACCCCCGTTGGGGTGTCGGGGGTTTCAGTATAAATAGTATCCCCACTTTCTGGAAATGTAGTGCTTTAAATTCCCACTGTCGCTGTCTTTCTCATTTGCTCTTTCTCATTCCTGCTCTTTTCTATCAATCTGCTATACTATCGTCTTCTTCGCTCGGTCCTGATTTGGCTCGGAAGAGTCCGCTGGACCTAAAGCAATAATAATTTAATGTCTTCTTCGCTAGACCAGTCTCCTACCTTTTTTCTTGAAAACTCTTCCGTTTGTGTATGAGGTCTGTTGGATCAGCTTGGGAATATTGGACGCTTTCTGCCAGGTGGTCATTAGGGCTTACTATGATGTTATTATTTAGCAATGTAGGCATTTTATATTTATGTGTTTTGTTGATAATTTATAATGATGTTTGTATTCTATTTTGTTTTTGTAAACGGGGGTTCGATAAGTTGGGGTGAAGCCTCAGCCGTCCCCTGCGTGGGATGTCTTTATTGTAAAGTGACTGGCTGGTGGAGAGCTTTCGGTTTTACCACTAGGGTTGTTTCAGCAGATCTTTTATGCGAATCGGGGGTTGTCCGGTCCTGATTTGGCTCGGAAGAGTCCGCTGGACCTAAAGCAATAATAATGTAATGTAATGTAGTGCTAGCAATTGTTTTGGGGGCGAACAAGAGGGGTTATTGTGGCACAGGAAAGTGCTTATGACAAATGTTAAAATCTTATTGCTGGTGCTGTCTAACAGGGCACAGCACAGTGTGTCTTTCCTTCTCAGCTGTGTGACGGAGTGTACCAATGTCCAGCCAGAGACGACGAGCGCTACTGTAACCTGGACTGCCCATCTGACTGTCTTTGTGAGGGCCTGGCCTTCTCCTGTCGTTCCCCCTTCACTCCTGACCTCTACCCGCAAACCAGGTAACTAACTTCCAACGAGAGTAGAATTACAACCCACGGTCTAGTCTGTGCACCCAAGTATTCCATCGCACGGGCTTTAAAGGATCCTGACGCTCACGTCCTAGACAGGTGAGTGCCCGATAGAAAAAAAACTCTCAGTCCTATTTTTCCTGTGTCGTTCAGGATCGCTTAGTTGGCTTGGGCGATAAACAGTTCGCAAGTTGATGCTTTGAGCAGATTTACTGAGCTGGAATATCGCTATGTAAGTACAATTTATTATATTAAGACAATTCATAACTATTACCGACTGATTCAGTTGCTTGACCGCTTGTGGCTCAGTTGCATGACTGCTTTTGGCTCTGGGGGTTGAATGCTTTGGAGTGCATGTGGTTCAATGCTTTTCGGTGTTGCGTGCAAGGACCGCAAGCGATCTGGGTTTAAACATCGCCAACGAAGAAAGGTTTATTTTTTTTAGCACGAGTCGGTTTTTTTCTTCTGTAATGACTCTTTGTGCGATGTTCCAGGTCCCTTCAGCTCCTTGTTAAAGAACCCATTAACAGGCGTAGTAAACGTCCATGCACGCATGTTGATTCGAGGTAGCTCAGTGGTCCGGGGCGTTTGACTGCACTCGATGCAGCAAATTGGTATCTTGGGCGGCTTGGGTTCAATCCTCATGGTGATCAGCACTCTTGAGCAGTTGTTTGGGCTGCTCTTTAACAAACAATTACTCTACGTTGTGTAAATGGCGGACTTGTTTTTTGTCATGCTTATTACTGCTTTTTTTTTTGCTTTTTTTTTTTTTTAGGTACGTGGACATGAGTGGCGTGCCCCTGATGACCTTGAACTCCACCTTCCTGTCCAACCTACACGTGCTGGAGCTCCTGGCGTTTCTGAACCTTTCCCATTGTGACCTTTCTCACCTGACCTTGCGTGACCTCAAGTCCTTGCGCGTCCTTGACCTTAGCCACAACCGTTTGAGCAGCCTGTCGATCTTGAGTTTGAATAACTTGCCGGCCGTGCGTTGGTTGGACCTGTCCCATAATCCTTTAAAGCCGAGGCTGGACAGCGCGTGGACAAGTTTATTGCGAGACAGTGGCATGAACAAGGTCAGTCCTGTGTTTCTGTCTGTGTCCGTGTGTGTCTCCGTGTATCAAATTAATATTTTGTAGCACAATGTGTCAGTCTTTTAAATCTGCCGTGCCTACTACAGTGATATATGGATCCGTGGAATCTTTTGCAAAAAGCGTTTTTTTTTTTTTTACAAAAACTGTTTAAAAGAAAGAAAAAATACATACATTTCTTTTATATAGCGCTCTTACAAGCTCAGGGAGCTTCTCAAGGCGCTGGCCCGTAATATACAGCAATCACACAATAGTTTGCTGAAGTCAGGATTCGAACCCACGTCGCCCAAGACTCACTCACACAAGTCGTGCGCTCTGACCACTGAGCTATCCCTGCCCTGGTTGCACGTGTTTTCCGCGCTTATGCTACACATTAAATATTTCGAGTGCTAATCAGTCAGTCAGCCATAGATAATCATACGAGATACTAAGAAAGCTTTATTCACAGTTTGACAGTACAGTACTCGTATTATGCCACAGTATTTCTTTAAGACTGTGTTCAGTTCCATACTCAGTACCTGCAGATATAGGAAGTGTATTAGGTATATGTTTGAATAATTGGTTTTGTGACGTATTTTAACTTTGTTAGATCAGTGATGCATTAGTTGAATTCCACCCCGCACGATGTGTTCACAGATGGAAACGTTGGTAATGAGGTCCACTGGCGTGGTCAGTGTCGCAGACGACACCTTCAGTCCGTTGCCCGCCTTGGTCAGCCTTGACCTACGTGACACGGCCTTGACCGAGTACAAGGTCGGCGTTTTCCGTGGGTTGGACAGCCTGCAGGAGCTGTACGCTGACGACTCCAGTCTGTGCTGTGGTTACTTCCACTCTCGCCGCTCTCTCTTCCTTTGCCAAGCTCCCAGGGACGAGCTGTCGTCTTGCGAGGACTTGTTGCACAGCGACTTCTTCAGGATCTTCCTCTGGCTGCTTGCTACCATGGCACTACTGGGCAACGCTGGCGTCCTTGTTTATAGGTGAGCTCTTCACGGTTTTCCCTTTGTAAATTCTGGGTAAGGTCGGTGTACGTGCAGTCCTACGTACACTGTAGGCCAAGGTGAATTCTTGCTGCACCACGACTTCTTCAGGGTCTTCTTCTAGCTGTTTGCTGCTCTGACAAATGTCATGTTTTAAAAAAAAAAAAGCTCTAACAATATTGTACAACACTGGTGGTCTTGTTGGTTTAGGTGCGTACTTGATTGTTTTGTCTTTTACTTTCTCTTATGAACGCAGAACGCTGGATGATATCAATGTCTTTTTTTTTTAATTGGTGAGAGTAGGCCTATTTTGTTTGTTGGTTTCATCGCAGTACTAGACAATATGTCTACTTCATTGGCTTTTTTGTCCCCCCCCCCCCCCCCCTCTATGGCAGAATTTTGTTGCCTGTTTGTGATTTCTTCATTATTGTTCTCAAAATGTTTAGCAACATCACTCGCATTCTCACAGAAGTAGCGAAATACATACCGATCGGCGACCACCGTGATTTGGAAAAGTCTGGCAACCCGAAAACGAGGATGATAGTTTCAGTATTTATTTGCAGAGAGCATGATGATGAACATGATAAATACGCTGCTGCTGTTGCTGTTGTTGTTGCTTTTGCTGTTGTTGTTGTTGTTTTTGCTGCTTCTGTTGATGCTGATGATTATAACAAATGCACTTATTCTGTTGCTTTTAATGATAATGTCGACAACAATGATGATATTAAATTAAAGATAACGGTTTGGTTATCTCCTCAACCCATCCCTTTCAGAGTGATGTTCGCAGCAGACAGAAGCTCTCACTCGGCATTCCCGGTGCTGGTGAAGAACTTGTGCCTGGCTGACCTGGTGATGGGGATCTACATGGTCATCATCGGAGCTGCTGACGTCATCTTCCGCGATCATTACGTGCAGGAGGAACGTCGGTGGCGCCAAAGCGCGGCGTGCCGAGTAGCAGGCGTGTTGGGGTTCGTGTCCAGCGAGATGTCGGCGCTAGTGATCTGCCTGATTACGCTGGACCGCCTGCTGGTGTTGTGCCTGCCGCTGCACGGTAACTGGCACCTCAAACGTCGGGCCGCCATCGTCTGCTGTCTGTGCGGCTGGATGCTGTGCCTACTGCTGGGTCTGACGCCGATTTGGATGTCCTTGACCTTCTACGATCTCAACGCCATCTGCATGCCGCTGCCCATCACCCGACAACCTTTCACTGGCCGTGGCCTCGCTTTCGCCGTCTTCATCGTCTTCAACTTCGTTCTCTTCATCTTCGTCGGAGCCGGACAGGTTTAATTATAAATGGCCTCGTTTTCATCAGTAATGTCTTTGTTGTTGTTGTTGTGGTTGTTGTTGTTGTTGCTCTTGTTGTTGTTCTTGTAATTGTTCTTGTTCACCATCATCATCATCATCATCATCATCATCATCATCATCATCATCATCATCATCATCATCATCATCATTATTATTATCATCATCATCATCATCATTATCATCATCATCATCATCATCATCATCATCATCACCATCATCATCATCATCATCTTTGTGAAGAAGCTGTTTCCATGACTCACAAATTATGTTATAAAATTTAACCAAATCTGTTTTGAATTGGTTTTACTACAACTTCGTAATGCACAAGGTCACGAGTTCGACTCATAGTTTTGGAAGCCGCATTCGGTCCTGACAAGAAAAATAGACAAACGGAATACGTTAGAAACCTCTGGTACTGGACAACAACACACAATAAAAGCAGCGAAGAACAAAGCTATAGAAAACAAAAAACAAAACAAACCCACTATAGCTTCTTTACTTTTTAAAACTTAGTTTATGACGGATTCTTTCATTCTCAACATTGAATATATAAAGCAGAATAAGCAAATATTATTACATCAAAATTTAAAGTCTGCATCACTAATTTTCATTCTATCAATTACTAGTAGTCATAATTCTTTCACAGAAATTATAAAATGCAAACTTCCAGTTAAATTGATATTAGCAACATTCCCGCACAAAATAAAGTATTCAAATAAAAAACCCTCACAGGTACAGACTTTTTAAAGCATTAATATTATAATTCACAACTGTGACTCTAGCTAACAAAATGAAACTTTATTAAAATTAAATTTAGAAAACACCTACCACGAAATATTCACGTCACTCTGCGCTAACTTCAGCCAAAACGATTTAGAAAAATATAACAATGATAACAACGTTTATAAATGTTCGTCTGCTTTAACCTAGTCCTCTTTCAGTGTCTCTCGCATTTAAATCCATAACGTTTGTGAGCTTGACCCGTTTATATATACAGACAAATATCGGCATTTCCACATAATATACGTTATCGTTCACAGGAAACCGTAGACCTAATAATAGGCAAAGCTACAGTTACCCGGGTACTACTGCGCAAATCCTCTTCATCCCCGTATCAACTCCTATCATAAACTATCACCAAAGAATCACCAATAGCACAGGCGCAAAATTAGAATAGTATATATCATGCTGCCAGTGACATTCTTCTTCATCATCTTCATCATCATCATCATCATCATCATCATCATCATCATCATCATCATCATCATCATCATCATCATCATCATCATCATCATCTTCTTCTTCTTCTTCTTCTTCTTCTTTCTCCTCCTCATTCTCTTCAACGTGTTGGTCACAGGTAGTCATATTCCGGGTGGTGAGGTCGGCCAGTGTCAAAGCTGGCACCCAGCGCCGTGATCAAGAGCTGACCATGGCTCGCCGCCTGTTCCTCGTCGCCTTCACCAACTTCTGTTGCTGGTTTCCCGTGGGCGTGATGGGCCTGCTGGCTACCAGTGGCGTGGCCATATCTGGGGAAGTGAACGTGTGGACTGCCATCTTTGTGCTCCCTCTCAACTCGGCCCTCAACCCTTTCCTCTACACCCTCAACGGACTCTTGGACAAGTGGGAGAGGCGAAGGCTGGAGGTCCGTTTTTAAATTTCATTAATTTCATTTAAAAGGGACCCACTATGACCCTTTTAACATTCACAGTGAGTGTTGTTTCACCGAAAAAAAAGAATCTTACAACAGCAAACAAACAAACAAACAAAAAAACTCTTGGGAAAATGTACTTATTAGCAACAGCTAGCAGCATTCTTCTTCTAAAAATAGCTTCTTCCAAAGCTGGTAAGAGGCAGAATCCATAAGAAAGGTTCTCGGGAACGTTGGTCGATTTGGGTTGATGCAACAGACCCTAGCCTACCCCAGACACCAAAGACGCACTCTTGAAGCTGGTTCATTCAGAAATAGGGTCAAAAGTCACACGGCTATGGTAGTGGTGAGAGCGAGGGATGATCGTTTATGTATGCACCTTATTGAGCCACAATCCACAATCTGTTGAGATTCAAGCTCAGCCTGCCAGCAAGAGTTAGGCTAAGGGTCAGGCTATAGCCGAGGCTACAGATGCTTCAGATTCAAACTCAGTCTGCCGGCAAGAGTTAGGGTAAGGGTCAGGCTATAGGCGAGGCTACAGATGCTTCAGATTCAAGCTTAGCCTGCCGGCAATAGTTAGGGTTAGGGTCAGGCTATAGGCGAGGCTACAGATGCTTCAGATTCAAGCTCAGCCTGCCGGCAAGAGTTAGGGTAAGGGTCAGGCTATAGCCCATGCTACAGATGCTTCAGATTCAAGCTTATAGCCTGCCAGGCCAGGCTACCAGCTTGAAGCTCGAAAACAATTGGCTCCACAAGCTGTTATGTGAGTGACGTGTGTGTGGATGTGTGTGTGTGTGTGTGGGTGTGTGTGTGTGTGTGTGTGGGTGTGGTTTTTTTTTAAATCTTTTTATATTTACTTAATTATTTTGCATTAGTTTATACATTATTTTACTAATATTTAATTTATGCAGCAGGGATGAGGCGGGTCTTATCTTTTTTTTTTTTTTTAAATCTGATCACTGTATTAATTAATTATTGTTAGAAGTAACAAATTTTTAGTTACATTTTTAAATTTGTATGGTCAATTCTCAGATTTTATTATCTTATTATTATCTAATATGCCATTTGTATTTTAAAATTAATACTTTTTATTATCCACGTGAAGTGTATTGTATGTGTTGTTGTTCCCTTGTATGCTTTTGCGAGTACGGTTGGTGTGAATGCTTGCCTACTTTGTTTTTATTGTTTATATGTCTGTTCTGATCGGTGTACTATCTTATCTAATATATATCCTATGTTAAGAACGGTGAGCCCAGCCCGGAGCGGGGGTATCGCGCTATACAAACCTACTTTATTATTATTGTTATATGTGTGCGTGTGTGTTTATGTGTATGTGTGAGTAGGTGTAAGCCTGTCTGTGTTTGTTCTTGTTTCCGTGCGTGCGAACGTGCGGTGAAATAAATAACTCAGGTTGTAGTTTGTCATATCTTTGAATTTTAAGTCGGGTTTGTGCGCATCCCTTTGCGATTTAAAGGTGCCAACGCGCAGACTCGCTAATTATATTAGGCTGCACCTGAGCGCCTCGCGCAGCCCGAGTTAGATCTTGTTTTTGGTCAGCGCCTTGAGCAGCTCTTGGGCTGGAAATGCGCTATTTAAAAACGAGTAAATAACACAAATAAATGTAGGCCTTTAAGAACCAGTCACCTCACATCATTACAAAGATTGTACATATTTTGTGTGTTTCTCTGGCCTAGATACGTACGAAGAGGATGATGGGAAAGCTACAGTCGGAGATCCCCAAGTGGCAGCCTGACACCGTGGAAAATCTTATGCTCGTCTGCCTCAAGTCAGTGGCCATGGCAATGGTGACATGACGTCAGTGATGAGAATGTTGCTGTCGTCATGATGGTGGTGGTTGTGGTTTCTACTATGATAATGATGATGAAAGTGGTCGTGGCGGGGAAAAAATGGTAACGATGACGATTACGATGAGGATGACGATGATGATGATGATGGTAATGATGATGATGACTACGGCAAAGATGATAACGATGACGACGACGACGACGACGACGATGATGATGATGATGATGATGATGATGATGATGATGATGATGATGATGATGATGATGATGATGATGATGAAACTGAGATCTTGGGCTACAGAGGTGAAGAAGGTAATAACGATAATGATGATGAAAAGGACGACAAAGACAATGAAGAAGACTTTGAAAAGAAACTTGCACAAACGGAGATGACAACAGAGCTACAACTGTTGATGACGCTGATGATGGAGTTGATGTTGATGACTACGACGATGATGATGATACTCAAACTGTGGCAGGTCCAAACGGGTGTCAACAGACAAGATCTACAAGTGGCTGGACGGCAGCGGCGGCCTCGGCGGCAGTCAGATTAAAAGCTTACGTTACCAGGACAGCGGAAAGATGTCAGAGGTCAAAGGTCAAGGTCAGGGCGAGGGCGGCGTAATCTACAATTATAGCGCCGCGGACGACACTGAGGCGGAGACAGAGCTGACCATTGCAGAGCACGACAGCTCGCAGCTACCGTAGTGACCTTATTGGACCTGGACTAATGTCCTATAACAGGCCAGTCCCCTTTACACGGGCGACCTTGACGCAAGCTGAGCGTCAGAGATCTAACAGGCATAGGCTCTGTGTAGGCATATGCCCTCAACAGTCTCTGACACTCAGATTGGGGACAGCCTCACTTTCGGGTCCACTTCCTCTATAACCTAAAGTAACCCCGATAGCGGCAAAAATCAGAAGTCTCCTCTCTGAAAATCCTTATCGGGAAGAGAGGGGACTATAAACTGATACACACTAGCGGCAAAAGGTGTAACTGACTGGCTAAAGATTACTTCCGTACTACAGACTCACTACAGAAACTCTATTAAACCACGGAGCTTGGTTACATACTTCTAATGGAGGGCCAGCTCGTGCTTTCAGAGCTCGAAGTTTCCTGTTTATCCGATTTATCTGTTTATTTCCCGTATGACTAAACTTAATGCTCACTGTCATCCTTGCAGATAAACCACCCGGCTTTACTATTACCCCTCGCGCTAAATTTTTGGCCAAATCGATGGATTGTGGCTGTGTTGATAACCTCGTTCAGTCTAGGCTTGGGGAGACTATCATAAAATCAAATGCAGAGATTTCAGCGAGTCCAGAATACTGCAGCACGCATTGTAAATCAGACCAACAGACAAATCCCACTACACTAAACTTGGGTGCATTTTCCTATCTGTATGGCACAATAAAAACACAAGTGTCATAGAAATTCATTTTATATTTATTGTGTTTGTGCAGCCGAAAGACGAATTTCTATATAGGCTTCATGGACGATTAAAGAGTCACTGTCTCTCAGTCCTAGTCTTCATCGATAGTCTGCATCTCGCAGACTGCTCTCCTTATCTCAGTTGAGCTTTTGCAGTTACTTGTGGTCGACGGATGTAGGAAGAAACCCCGGGGTACTAGGTATTGATACGCTGAATGTGGGGCGCCTCGCCTGCTGTGGATCAAACGTCCTCAATCACTGCAGAAATTTGACTGAAAGAAGTTATTCACCTTTTTTTAAACAGAGTATAATATAAGATTAGATACTATTATCAAATAGCATAATAAATATAAATAACATGTTAACTGGTTATGAATTGATGCTGACAATCGCATCTATTATACTGTATACTCAGATAGGAAATTTGATAAAATTATAATTATTATACGCGATATTATGATGATGGTGTTTAATGTTGAGTTGAAGTGATTAATCGTTCTAATTATTATTTTTTAAAGATTTAACATCACTGAATTTGTGAACAGTCTATAAATTAATTGAATTGAATTGATGTCAACCAAGGAGCAGTTGAAGATCTATCGATCTGTTCAATCAGTGACATTATCAAATACCGTTTAACTTTTTTGTTTTTGATGTCGCTATTCTCAGTGGGCGCACTGAACATGCTACAATAACAGATAAACCAGAGATGTACAAAGTGTTCAACACCAATCGTCCACTACAGCAGTGAAATCTTGTCTGATGTAAGCATTTTTAAAGCAGATAATGATGTGGGTTGTGAGCCATATATTTTCTTCTTTCTAAGTATATTGGATTTAAAAGATGATAATAAATTGTATATTTTCACAAAATACACACTCAGGTACTTTATTCTGATACATTTTGAAAAGTCAGTTTATTTAAATTTAAACTTTCCCTTACTTGTAAAATGTTTCTGGGGTGCCAAGAACAAAAAAGAAAAGTTAGGCTTGTCACTATGATGGCTTACTAGCGCCAAAACCTGATAATTACAAATAATCATGAGATAATTATAAATACAGGGTGTTCCAAAAGTCTTGGGCACATTTGAAGTCCCCATATCTCAATTACCATGAATGGTAGCAAGATACAAGTTGTGCCATTATAAAACTAATTACATTAAGTTGTTTGTAAAGCTGCTGATTTTTTTTATATCTTTTCAGACCCATTAATGGCGTTCACTCAACCAGAAAATGCTGGGACGCGTTTGGCAAGAATTTGACTATCGGCTTGTGTCGTGTGACCAATGGTGCTCACATTGAACATCTTTGAACATTCCATGTAAAAATTGAGATTACAAGCTTTCTGAATTTACCAGATGCGTTTTTATATCCTTAATAGTTTCGGAAATATTCAATGTCAAAATGTGCCCAAGACTTTTGGAACACCCTGTATAATGGGATAAATTACAATTATCATTAAAATATTATAAATATCTTCGCATGATCATGTTTAATTTTTTAGTTTAGGCTCTAGCAATGCGTCTGGAAATGCGCCAAAACCGAAAAGTGTAATTATCACATAAGCCTAATAATTACAATTTTCACTTCATAATTAAAATTTTAACAGATCATGCTTAATTCTGACTAAGGCGCTTTACTAGCGCCAAAACGTGCATTTAGTAGTAATTAACACGTGCTCTGTGTAATTCACATGATGACGGCCTTCTAACGCCTAAACTTGAAAATTACAAATATCATGTGATAATTACAAATATTAACGATATATTTAAGATTAATGCCTAAACATTGTAATTGTCAAGTGAAAATTACTATTTTCGGTTTTCGCCAATTTCCAGGCGGATTGTTAGAACCAAAACTGAAAATTAAACATTATCACGGGAAGATATTTGTAATTTTTCAATAATAATTGTAATTATCCCCTAATAATTGTAATTTTCCTATCATATTTGTAATTATTCCATGATATTTGTAATTATCAGATTTGGGCGCTAGGAAGGCGTGGCAAATACTGATAATTATTAATTAACAGTGTGTATAACCGGGATCTCTGTAAATTACAAGAAACACGTGTTAATTTCAATTATCTCGTGCACAAGTCTCGTGATAATGGTTGTGACGGTGGGTCTATTGTTGCTGGGCTCTGCACAATGGAATACTATTACCCACTCGTCTATCGTCGATGGGGATCGGTAGTAAATCTCCCTGTGACTCAAATTAATACCTTTATATGTTTAGCTCGGTCTGTGTTAAGGCTGGGGTACAGAGATAGAAAGAAAAATGGTAAAAGATCACTGTCACACTAGTTCTCACACGGCTATGAAACATAGGTAGTACGTCCAGCCACTTGTTAACAGTAAATATCACACATTTATTTCCTCTACTCTATACACGATCCGCTAAGTACGATACTAACTTAAAAGTTCAAACGTCTCTTTGAATGGTTCGCTTCTTGATAGTTCTATGCAGCTACTGTATCATCATCGGGCACTGGATGCTTTCTGCCCTAAGGGTCAGAGTTCTGGAAGAGTGGACTACTGTGGTCCTTAGATAACAGGTTTGGTGCACTGAGTCAATATGCACTTAACTCAATGTTGGAAGAGCTGTGTTGTGGTTAATTCCTTGATGAGATGTGTTGTTGTGGATTCTTTTCCTTGTTGCTAGACTGGTGGGCTCTTGTCGCGCATTGCTTGAGCAGCCGAGGCAGGCCGACTTTCAGGGAAGACTTTTTTCTTGTCTTTCGCCTGGTCGGGCTCACGATTTGATGCCCGCTCGTCTGTAACATATGAGACGAAATTCTGCACCACCATGTACTCTAGGTGTTTGCAGAGCGTCTCACTGAAGGCCGAAGTAACCCTCAGTGATTAGCTCCACATCTCTATATATAAGCGACTGTCAACGCACGGGAGGATCCTTATGCAACCCCACCCCAAAATACGCAATGATTTCACGGGAGTGTCGCACCACCTGCCGCGGTTGCCTCCGAATTCTAATAAATAGGCGGTGTGTGCAATTGAGGACAGAATCACAGCATCAAAGATGAGAACCACGCGCGCATTTGCACCATAAATGCGTTCACTCTGAGTATGATGATGATATAAACTGACTTCTTCACTCAAATATGATGTTTCTGAATGATTGAAAATGATGATATAGTCAAATATGATTGAACTGTACTCGGATTGAAGACCCAGGGTTGTTCCAACGATTGTTCATGATTAAACAAGGCAAAACTACTTATCTTTACTATCGAGACCGTAGAATCGACGCAAATGTTCTTGAACAGTACTATTGTCTCTACTTTTTATGTTGCTTTATTGACGCTGGATTTTCCCGTGACGTCCTGGGTACCTTGATGTTGTTGTTTCCCCCGGCGGCTTTCACACCACTCACGGCCTGCACGTGTTGCGCCTGAAACGATCAGGTGGTGATCTAATGTCCCATATATGAATTTTATATAACAAACTTCAGGTACAATGTAGTGTTCTTCGTTTGTCGAAGCATTAAAAATGTTGTATAATGATAACACATGATAGTTGATAATGAATGATAGATGAGATGACTGATGATCCTTCTTTCATGCTTTCACTTTCATGCCTTACATTACAATGACGTAAACAAACACTTCTGCCACGTGCTCTCCAAACCGGATTCTCTGCAAGAGATCTAAATCTGAACATAAACATAACTTTATCAACACTGTGAGATGAAGTTTAAGAAATCTACGAATCGGTCTAGAACGCACTAAGGCTAAAAAATATAGAAACAATAATGGAAAAAATTATAATTATTTCATACGAAAACAAACTAACATGGAATAAAACATATTTTTGTATATTGCTTTGTTTACTTTAGAACTATCTATCTGGCATCTGCTAGCCCAGTATAGCCTAACTAAATACGTACCCACAATGGTGCATGAATATTTTTATTGATATGTTTACCTGTCTAGCTATCTATCTAGCCTCTGTTAGCTCAGTACAGCCTGGCTAAACACGTACCCACGATGGCGCATGAAGAATGAACCCAACGGTTCGTGAAAGCAAAGATGGCTTCTCACACGGGTAACGTACAGTTGAACGACCTTGGACACTTGAGCCAGGTGAAAGCTGGTGGACCCTCTCCACCCAAGGCTGACTCACTCTGTATCCCAGGTACTTCTCGGTATCCCCCTTGGTCGTTTCCTTCAACTGGTGTGCCTTGCACAGTTAATGCCGTGTATAATAAGGAGTCACTTGCAATTATTCTTCGATCGTTCGCCAGTGAAGACTTGGTGTTGTTTTTTCCCTTTCTCTACTATGACGCAATCGGTCTATGACGTAATGATACACCGACGTCAAAACATAGTCTTTAGAATTTAATCCAAAGGCACCCAAAAATATTGTCATTTGAACATCACAAAAAAATAAAACAAACGATGTACCGTTGCTGTCAGGAAAGCTGACAGAAGAGACGCGTATTTTCGCGACAGCGACGAACATTCTGCTAAGTCCGTGGTCCACTGGAATCTCCACTCTAATTTCCTATACATATATAAATATAAATCATGGCTAACTATACACATTGCGTACGTGAATGAATGATGGTGAATGAGGGGGAAAGGGATGTATTTTGATAATAGTAGTTTATTGATTTTTATATGATTTTCATATGATTTTCTTGGTGAAATTTGTAGAATGAATAATGTTGTTGATGTTGTTGCCAAAATGGGGTCAAGGGGTGATGATGAAGTATGCATGTTCAAGGGAGAGAGAGAGGGGTGATGAATGTGAAGGAAGGGAGACAATGTACTATATTGGAGAGGGGTGAGGAAGGTGATGAAGATGAGGGAAGAGTGATGATGCATTATAGCGTGATAGAGATAATTGTGAATGAAGGGAGATAATGTACTATAACGTAGAGAGGGGTGATGAAGACGGAGGTGAGGATGAGATGAATCGGGATTGTGTGACTGGAAGTCCAATTGTAATAATTATGTATATTTATATAAACAACTATGTTTTATGAAAGAAATATAAGTTATTAGAATTAAGAATTGCATTGAATTATTGAGATGCATGTATAAACAGGTCAAGACGGCGGAAGGAGTATTTGTTATGTAGTGTTTACATTTTTGAGGATGAACTAGTGAGACAATTTATTTGTTGACAGATTGGGCCTTCTGTATCTACTGTATTTACTACTACTGCTACTACTACTTCTACTATCTGGATATCACTATTGTTCTAATTCTACGGTTTACTGCTGTACTACTGTCCCAGTTGTACTTCAGCCTTTGAGGCCTCTGCCTTTGCCACTGTAAGGTGTGGATGTTGCCAGGCCTCGCCACCACCACCGCCACATCTTTCCTTTGTCATGGGCGCCGCTGTTGGGTGTGGTCCTTCATCATCGCCGGGACTTGCCCTGGTACTTCGGACGACCGGGAGCTTTCCATCGGAGTTTTACAGGATACCAGCAACACCACACCGACACACACACACACAGACTAGCATTTCACGCACATAAAACATATCACCATCTTCAGCACTTCGTGTGAATTACGTCAATTATTTGTGTGATCATCTTCTATAGTTTATTCTGAGCTCAGTTAAGAACAGTTAGGTTACGAACATTAACAGTGAGACTGAATTATAAGTTAGTTTATTCCATACAATTGAATTTCTGAGATTTGTTGCTGTGTTTGCTCAGCTGGAATTGTATTTATATGAAGTTTAATTGATTGTTGATATTGTTGCATATTGTTGTGGGCAGTTTGTTTGTGTACAGTTCTGTGGTTTTCAGGTTAGACAAGGGGGGTAATTGTTCAGTAAATACTGGGTTGTTGGCCTAGATAGGGGTTGAGGGTGGTTTAGATTTCCCATTTGTCCTGTGAGTGTGTGCGTTTGTTATGTTAGTTTCTTTTGTTTGAGTTTATCTCCCTTCACTCGCTGTTGAGCTGAACGTCCACGGCACTCACCAGGGTGACGTGACAGTGTGTGAGTGTCTGGAGGTACATTTGAATGGCTTGTCATCTTAAAAAAAACAAACTAACACTTTGACACTGGGGCCTTGATTTTGAAATGAAGATTATTTTATCACTTATAATTTCCACCCTGCCAAGTTTGGTTTCGATAGTAAAGGGAGGACAGCGCCTAATGGGGATTATGCCCCCCCCCTCCTCCCATGGGGCTGCCGGGGGTTTCAGTATAAATAGTATCCTCACTTTCTGCAAATTTAGTGCATTAAATTCCCACTGTCGCTGTCTTTCTCCTTTGTTCTTTCTCATTCCTGCTCTGTTCTATCAATCTACTTATACCATCTTCTTCTTCGGTAGACCAGTCACCTACCTTTTTTCTTGGAAAATTTTCCGGGACAAAAATCCTCATTGTGTGTGAGGTCTGTTGGATCAGCTTGGGAATATTGGGCGCTTTCTGCCAAAGGGTCACTAGGGCTTGCTATGATGTTATTATTTAGCAATGTAGGCATTTTATATGTATGTGTTTTGTTGATATTTTATAATGATGTTTATATTCAATTTTATTTTTGTAAACGGGAGTTCGATAAATTAGAGTATAGTCTCAGCGTCCCCTGCGTGGGATGCCTATATAGTAAAGTGGCCGGTGCGATAAAGTAGAGTATAGGCTCAGCGTCCCCTGCGTGGGAAGCCTTTATTGCAAAGTGACCGGCTGGTGAAGTGCCTTATGTGTTGCCACAACGGTTGTTTTAGCAGATCTTTTATGCAGATCAGGGGTGAGTCCCTTTTCAGCCAAGTTGTAGTCTTGATTTTGTAGTCCTGATTCGGCTCTTTGCAGTCCGCTGGACCTTGTAAGCAATGAATAACTAACTAACTAATGATGATTATAGACTACCCGAGATGCTGCCATTAAATGCCTCAAATCGAAGCCTTTGTTTATTTTTTGCGGAGACGGGTTTACCAAACTCCGTCTTGTTATCATATTACACAATAATAAAGTGGGCCTTTCTGTGCTCAAGCCAACCGCTTAAGTTTGAAGTTTCAATTTCGGTTCTGACAGGGAGTGACTTCCCCCCTCTGATTAACGGTACATCGAATACCATAGCAGTGTGTGCTTTGACCCTATTTCTGAGTGGCCAACCAAGCTGATGAGTGTGTTTTTGGTTGATGGGTGATTATTTGTTTTATAGTTTGATCTTCCCCTCTGGGTACTCTAAGGGTAACTTACTTCGCCAAAACTTGGGTTTCATTGTAGGACCCGAGAAACTGCTCGTCGACGCTATTGAGGAAGAGCGGTGCGGTGAAGTTGCAGTTCAGCAGTCCGCCTATCACAACGTCCTTGGCTTGGGAACTGAGACGCTTGATCTGCCCAACGCCCAATCTCCAACCACAGCCACACGTTCCAGTTGTACACTGATGTCTCAACATTCGCCGGCTCAGATTTTCATTCACTCCAATAAAGATTATATTTTGCGCAGTAAGATGTCAAATGGTATGAAATGAAATACACGGGCAAACCAACCCCTAATAATGATGGTCAATACAGCATTGTTTCATAATATTAAAAAGTCAATGGCAAGACACAATTATTACGCGCGCGCACCACTCCCCTCTTATCCTCTCCCCCTCTCCCACCATACACACACACGCATAACATAAGCCCGTGGCTTAAATTCTTCAACTCCTCTCTTTCTCTGTCAGAAGAACACTTTTACAACCACACACACACACCCACACACACACACACACCCACACACACAAGGCTTGATAAGAAGGGGCGGAGTCTGTTGACTGTAGATAAGAGGCTCAAATACTGCAATAAGAAGTGGTGTTGGATGGGGGTTGAGGGTTTCTATGACAGTGAGGATAGGTAATTATGCCTATTGATGCGATTTCTTGTGATTAAAGCCTATTTTTGACGACGAACGTTTTGACTGCAATCTACATGTTCGCGAGTCATGATGTGACGCTGCGAGTTATCAGTAGTCACACTAAAACGTTTGATTTTGGTAAATATGCGCACAACCATTGTGCATAAACAAAAGCACCAGAGTTGTTACCCTTGCTGCGCCCAAAGTCAAAATGTGTGAAAAGCAGCGACGAAGAATTTTTACATTAACACTAGTAATTCGTTTGCAAAGTTCAGCGAAAAAGACAATATCCCGTAAACATTCCGGTGACTGTATCGTCTATATTACTTCACAGGTATTTTTCATACTCAACGTTCCTAGCGGGCCGGTCGTGGCCTTGTCATTTTCGGCAAGATCACGTGATCAAATAGTGCGTTTCATTGGTTCCTATGTTAAATAACTCGCAATCAGTTCGTCGGAATTAGAGCATGTTCTAAACCTGGAAAATCATCGCAAATCACGCTGCGAACCGATTTGACTATAATGACTGGGTGATAGTCTCAAGAAAACAGTGACTAAAGTCATTATTTTCCTTATGATTGCAATCAAAACGTTCGTCGTCAGACTTATGCTTAACCTTTGCCTGTTGGTCACAAAAGTCCTGAGCTCTGCAATGCTCGACTACAGTAGTATTGGCAGGGAGGTAACATAATTGTTTTTTGTAGTTAGTAGCACGTGCGGTAAGCCTGTTGAGGTCAGGGGGCATTGCCCAACCTCCTGTAAAAGAATGCAGGTAAGTAGTACTTAAGGTTCCAGTATGTAGGTCTTTTCGGTATAAGGAACGAGCCTGCGCTGTGCGGGTAGAGGATGGGTGCAAACCAGGGTAACGAACTAGTCGATGATGTAAACTCAGCAGATCGCCTTTTGTAGAGAGGGCAATGATCTCCGAGAAGATAGGATTGGATAATAGAACAGAGTGAGGGGTACAAAAAACCCATGAATCGGTCTGCAAAAAGAGACTCATCCTGCCAGGTACAACGGAAGTCTTAAGTGTAAAAGTAGATACTTCAAGAAGTAGGAAGTGAAGTGAACGGAGGTTCGAAGATGAGGTAAGAACAGCCCTTATTGAAACTTCTTTCTAGTGTTAGTTATATATGTGCATGCGAATTTTATGTTTGGTGATGGTAATGATGGTAATGTAATAAGTATAGGTCATTAAAAGACAATCAAAATGAATGTATTAAGGACTTGAATTTGGTTTCTTGTTTAAATAGGGGTGTCTTTGGATGGCAGTGAGACTTGTTCTGTTCTGTGCGTTTTATAGACTATGATTGTTTTTAGTTAAGGCCCACCCCCGTTGGGGTGCCGGGGGCTTCAGTATAAATAGTATCCCCACTTTCTGGAAATTTAGTGCTTTGAATTCCCACTGTCGCTGTCTTTCTCATTTGTTTTTTTTTTTCCATTCCTGCTCTGTTCTATTAATCTGCTATACTATCTTCTTCTTCGCTAGACCAGTCAACTACCTTTTTTATTGAAAACTCTTCCGGGACAAGACTCCTTAATTGTTTGTGTGTGAGATCTGTTGGATCAGCTTGGGAATATTGGACGCTTTCTGCCGGGTGGTCACTAGGGCTTCCTATGATGTCATTATTTAGCAATGTAGGCATTTTATATGTATGTGTTTTGCTGATAATTTATAATGATGTTTGTATTCTATTTTGTTTTTGTAAACGGGGGGTTCGATAAATTAGAGTACAGCCTCAGCGTCCCCCGCGTGGGATGTCTTTATTGTAAAGTGACTGGCTTGTGGAGAGCCTTCAGTGTTACCACTAGGGTTGTTTCGGCAGATCTTTTATGCGGATTGGGGGTTGTCCGGTCCTGATTTGGCTCGGAAGAGTCCGCTGGACCTAAAGCAATTATCATGTAATGTAATGTAGTTAAGGCCCGATCTCCGTTCACATAGGAAAGTAGTTTAGTTAGGTTAGCTCTCACAAGTTAAGGCATACAGCATCGCGTTACAAGACTATCACCCAGTCATCTCTGTCAAATTGGTTCGCAGCGTGATTTGCGATGATTTTCCACGTTTAGAACATGCTCTAATTCCGACGAACTGATTGTGAGTCATTTAGCATGGGAACCAATAAAACGCGCTACTTCGATCACGTGATCTTGCGGAAAATGACAAGGCCTCGACCGGCCCGCTAGGAACGTTGAGTGTGAAAAATACCTATTAAGTAATATAGAAGATTACAGTCACATGAATGTTTATGGGATATTGTCTTTTTCGCTGAACTTAGCAAATGAATTGCTAGTGTTAATGTAAAAATTCTTCGTCGCTGCTTTTCACACATTTTGACTTTGGGCGCAGCAAGGGTAACAACTCTTGTGCTTTAGTTTATGCACAGTGACTGTGCGCATGTTTACCAAAATCAAACGTTTTAGTGTGACTACTGACGACTCGCAGCGTCACATCATGACTCGCAAACATGTACTGTCATTATGATTGCAGTCAAAGCGTTCGTCGTCAGACCTAGGCTTAAGATGAGAGCACAGGCGCTTGTATCCGGACACACGAGCGCCTATGCCTGTGACGCGTCTCCCTTTGGTTATCAATAGCGTCTCCCTTTGGTTATCTGTATTGATAACCAAAGGGAGAATGATGCGTCACAGGTTTAGGCGCTCGCGTGTCTAGATACAAGCGCCCGTGGCTGATAGTATTCCTAATGATTCTGGTGCACGCGTTCTCTTCCATTGATGTGTTTGTTTTCATTACTTGGCTGTGAGATGTTGTGGCTAATGAAGCAGCCAATGGTGGATAGATAGGAATCTGTGTGTGCGTGTGTGTGTGTGTTATGTGCGTGTGTGTGGGCACACTTACACAGTGTTATCTGGACAAATCAGTGAACATCTACATAATTTGTATTGGCATACCTACTTGTTGTGACGTCAGTGTGACGGTGGGTCTATTGTTGCTGGGCTCTGCACAATGGAATGCTATTATCCACTGGTCTTAAGTCGATGGGGATCGCTAATAAATCTCCCTGTGACTCTACTCAATACATTTGTTTAGCTCGGTCTGTGTTTAGGCTGGGGTACAGAGATAACAAGAAAAATGGTAAAAAGATCACTGTCACGCTAGCTCTCACACGGCTATGAAACATAGGTAGTCAAGCCACTTGATAACAGTAAATATCACACATTTATTTCCTCTACTCTATACACGATCTGCTAAGTACGATACTAACTTAAAAGTTCCAATGTTTCTTTGACTGGTTCGCATCTTGATAGTCTATGCAGCCACTTTATCATCATCGGGCACTGGATGATTTCTGCCTTAAGAGTCAGAGTTCTGGAAGAGTTGACTACTGTGGTCCTTTGGTACAGGTTGGGTGCACTGCGTCGATATGCACTTAACTGATACTTCGATGAGCTGTGTTGTGGTTGCTTCCTTGATAAGCTGTGTTGTTGTGGATCCTTCTCCTTGTTGCTAGACTGGTGGGCTTTCTTTGCTCATTGCTTGAGATGCCTCAGCAGGCCAACGTTCAGCGACGACTTTTTCTTGTCTTTCGCCTGGTTGGGCTCACGATACGATGCCTGCTCGTCTGTAACATTGGAGACGAAATTCTGCACAACCCTGTATTCTAGGTGTGTGCAGAGCGTCCCACTGAAGGCCGAAGTAGCCCTCAGTGATTAGCTCCACATCTCTATATATAAGCGACGAACATTCTGCTAAGTCCGTGGTCCACTGCAATCTCCACTCTAATTTCCTATACATATATAAATATAAACCATGGCTAACTATACACATAGAGAATTAATTAATTTTATACACATTCTCTGGTACAGCCACTGGTCTGCAAGAATACATATATATGCTAAACAACAGTGGGTCTGTACGGAATACCACATGGCGTCGGACACGGTCGTGTTCGCCACGTGGTCACGCAACGTTGGACTACTCAGCTGTCCCCTGCGTGGGATGTCTTTATTGTAAAGTGACTGGCTGGTGGAGGGCATTCAGTTTTCCCACTAGGGTTGTTTCAGCAGATCTTTTATGCGGATTGGGGGTTGTCCGGTCCTGATTTGGCTCAGAAGAGTCCGCTGGACCTAAAGCAACAATTATGTAATGTAATGTAATGTAACAATTCAATTCTAAGCATGGCAAATTTCACCAACATATTTCAACGATAATATCAAGACATCACGCTGAAACCAAAGTATGTTCATTTACCTTTTTGACAATGTCAGGCCGTGGCTA
This sequence comes from Oncomelania hupensis, assembly GCA_036898135.1. NCBI lineage: Eukaryota > Metazoa > Mollusca > Gastropoda > Littorinimorpha > Pomatiopsidae > Oncomelania > Oncomelania hupensis. The sequence continues at coordinate 34,752,189 of CM072525.1, forward strand.
ACTTAGTTGAATCGAGTTTTCAACAAGTCCTGCTTTCCGTCTATGGAGAGATTTCTGCTAATAATAATAATAATAATACCGGATGCTAATACGCGCTTTACTTCGAATGATTTCAAACTCAAAGCGCGGCGACCTATACCAACATACACGCTCACGTGCAACAAATATATTACAGACACACAACAAGGACAACAGTATACAAGGCATACACGTGGTGTAAAGGCAGGGAGATCGCTATTGGGAAACTGAAAGTTAAATAGTTTTGTATTTTTTAAATATTAATTTGACTGCATCCAATATTATTTTGAAGGGAGGGAGGAAACCGGAGTGCCCGGAGAAAACCCTCGGTGACCTCAATAGTCTCGTACCTAAGTCACATAAGTTCGCCCCTTGCGGGAATCGAACCCGCGACCTTCGGCATAGGAGACCGGCGACTTATCCACTGCGCCACGAGGCCACCCCCAGAGCGTAGCTGTGTACTCTAGGCAGTTTGAACGCAGAATGACTCTCCTAAGCTGTCTGCCTGAACCAGGTAGACCCGGTATACCTAATCTCTCTGTGTTCGGATTGGATGTAAATTCGAGGCCTATCGGTAAGCTGGATGATGTCACTATACTGCGCTATCGTCCGTATACAACTGTGTACCTTACCGTGAACTTGTATCGTCTGCTGCAGCCTAACATTAACCTTAGTGTTACAACTGACTAAACAGGTCAAAAGCTTAAAATGTGCTGTGTTTAAATCTCGGCTCTTGTTACAGTCAGAACAATGATCCGTTAGGGTTAGGGTTAAGGTTCGAACACTGCAAAGTACTTAAAAATGGGGACGAAAAATGACCCATTGTCAGCACAACGTATGTGGCGTTTCGGGAAGCGAACTTGTTTTTTCCAACCTAGTTCCAGTCATTCGCCGAAAAGGCAATTACCGAAGTCGAACGAAGCTCTCCGAGTCGAGCGAAGCTATCCGATGTTTTACGAACGAATGCTGGCAGGACTACGTGAAACCACAGGCTGGGAAGTCTCGTCTTTCGTAGGCCTCAATTACATACTATACTACTTAGGCCTACGTATGTAGGAGGCCCACGAGTTTACAAAGACAAAAGAAAAGACTTCAGAGCCTGTGGTGAAACATCCGTGCATAAAAATAGCCGCTGTTGCTTCTAGATCTAATTCTGTTTCGATCTGCACAGCTTCAAGCTTAAGTCAAGTCGAGATTCGCATATTGAAGCAGTTAGTATTATTATTATTTTATTATGATTAATATACTGACAAAATTAGTATTACATAACACATAATGCACACATACAACGATTTCACATCTATATCAACAATAAAACCATGACAAAACTTCAAAGCGCTATGGACACCATGATGTCCCTTCAGCACAACAAGGCAAAGCAAGTTTATAATGGTCTCCAAAAACAGTGACATTTTTATTGCAAGCACCAAAGCAATTATTTATTTCAACTAATATTATTCTTTTTAACTGATACAGTAAATTTGTTATATGTATTTCAATTATATGTATTTTAATGAGAAACACGTATAAAAAAAATGTTGCGTGGCAGGCGGAAATTTCCATATTTCATCTGAAAACTTTGGTAAATCTATAAGAAAAAATAACCAGTAACACCATCTGAATATTTCGGGTTACACCCAACTTCAGCAAAAACAAACAAAACGTCTCTGACCATATTTACACCATTGAGCACGCACAGCAGCACACTATTCTTTTATTATTTTTTAAAAGTAGGATTAATAATAATACTAATAATAATACTAATAATAATAATAATAATAATAATAATAATAATAATAATAATAATAATAATAATAATAATAATAATAATAAATAATAATAACAACAACAAACAAACAAAACAAATAAATAAATTAAAGATTTAACTAAATAACTATACTACTACTACTACTACTACTACTACTACTACTACTACTACTACTACTACCGAAGTTGTGGTCTTGATTTTGTGGTCCTGATTCGGTTCTTTGCAGTCCGCTGGACCCTGTAAGCAATGAATAACTAATTAGCTATTAATTTAACTCTGATCTCGAGTTGTCTTGATTTTGTGGTCCTGATTCGGCTCTTTGCAGTCCGCTGGACCCTGTAAGCAATGAATAACTAACTAAATATTAATTTAACTCGAGTAATAAAAAAAATTCCCTTAGCCTACTCACCCTTCTCCGGAAATTTAAGGATTCGAATATTATAAAGTATAGGCCTAAATATTATTAATTAGAATAGATATAGTTTATACATTTATTTACGTGTAAAAAAAACAATACAGGTCTAATAATTATATTCAGCTAGTGAGCTTATTCGCTGCGCGGAGACTGACTTATAAAATATAATGTAGATTAAGCCTATGTATACTGTATAACAGTGTCTACTTGGTTCTAGGCAGGAAATGGGGAATGCTATTATTAGCCTACTGCTGAGAACTAACAAAATGCAAATCAAAGAACGCAACTATTAAATATGGTCGATAATAATTACGCTCATATTAACAAAGTATACCGTTGCGAAATGCTAAATCTGTGTAAATCGAACAGAATTAGAAGCAACAGCGATCATTTTTAATGTCAACTAGTCGTAGTCATGCAAGCATCATTTCGTAACACATCGGAGAGCTTCGTTCGACTTCGGCGATTGCCTTTTTGGGCGAATGACTGGAACTAGGTTGGAAGAAACAAGTTTGCTTTCGGGAAAGTCATGATAGTACTGTGTACCCCCGGCTGTGTGCGTGTGTGTGTGTGTGTGTGTGTGTGTGTGGGTGTGTGTGTGTGTGTGTGTGTGTGGGTGGGTGTGTGCGTTCACAACTATCCAACTCGGTTCCTTAGATTAACACACAAGCGTCCAACTGGGTTCCAAAAACAAGTGGGTTTCAAAAAATGGAACCCACTTTTTTTAATACTGTTTCTTGAAGAGACGTGCTAAATCGGGATTTTTAGAAGTTTTCAAGGCTGGAACCTCCTTGTGCACTTTCGTCAAATTCGTGTGTGAATTATTTCACACATCAAAGTGTGTGAAAAAAGTTTCCACTTGCCAAAGCACACATGGCAAGGGAAGATAACTTTCACTGACGAGTTGCAGTTTCAAGATGGCGATGCTTTGTGGCCCCAAGGTGAGCAAGAATTTTAATTGTACGATTGTTTGATATGTGTTATGGAACATAAACTGTATGCTTTTGTCATTGTTGATTTTACTTGTTTGTCGATGATATTTTATTCGTAGGTTATAATTGTATTGGAATGAGACTGTGATCGATCGAATGGTCGGGAACCGAACGCCGAAGTTAAGCTAGATCTAGGCGAGATAAGTAGATCTTTTTTTTACGAAATAAAAAAATGCCGTCGTTACATCTAGCTTCATTTCTTTTTCCATCCAGAGCAGAATGTATATTATAAGGATAGGTAATATGGCTAAACATTTTATTTGGTATAAAACGTAGGAAGTTGGGAAAGCATGTGTCTTTTGTCGTGCTGGGGGCTGTGATAATGCCCCCAATATAAGTTAAAGCAGAGGACTAGATGTTTTCCGATTTGTAAAAGACGAGGACAGATTTATAGTAATATAATATATATATATATATATATATATATATATATATATATGTTGCCATTTAGTGTGTTTGAAACAGATTAAAAGAGTGCATCTAAGCGTGCATGTGCTGTTGTTTGTGTAGGAATTATGTCCTATAATTGCTTTTGGCTTAGAATGTTACTCTTCACCTCTGATAATTTTTATTTTCAATGAAGTTTTTATTTGTCGATTTAAATTTTTTTTTAAATCATAGTTTTATGTTGATATTTGGATTGCGGTAATGCATAACTAAAATATTGTGTAGCCTACACTCTATTATAATTATATTGTTATATAAATTAAATTGACCAAGGAAGTTTAGCACATGACATTCACAGCGCCCCAATACACAAACTAAAAAGGAGTACAATCCGCATTCATTTTCAAACAATTTCTAATCATTATCAGCAAATGAACCAAATTACTGATACTCTATTCAAGCCGAAATAAATTTTGATCTAAATCGACTGTGTGTAGGTTACGAAGGGAAATTAGATCTAAAAATTTTTTTTTTTTAAATTCTGAGCTAAAGTGACGCAGGATGCTATTAAAAGGAATAGAAAACACCCTTTACCATGTTTTGCTTTGAGTAAGGAATATAATGTTGTTCAAATATGAACTGAAAGTGAAGTTAAAGAAGAGAATGGAGGGCGAGAAAAGAAACACAATAAATGTGTGTTTCGTTGCTGTCATTGTTTTTACATTTCATTTGCAGATGTTTTCTTCAACAAGCCATGCAGGTGTTTGCTTTTCCTAAAGGACAAGGGATAATTCAAAGGTGAGATTAAGGATCACTATTAAAAATTGTGCACTATGGATTGGTTCTCTCTCTCTTTTCCCACTCTCTCTCTCCCACTCTCTCTCTCTCTTTCTCTCTCTCTTTCTCTCTCTCTCTCTCTCTCTCTAGCTTGTGTGTGTTGCATGAAGATCATAGATGTTTATTTTTATAAGGTTAATTTAGTAATTCATTATTATTGTTACAAGGGCAGGATGTTGACAAAAAAGGAAGCCAGCGCTTATTTTTTTACCATTGGAAAATAAAATTGTCATCCTCTCTCTCTCTCTCTCTCTCTCTCTCTCTCTCTCTCTCTCTCTCTCTCTCTCTCTCTCTCTCTCTCTCTCTCTCTCTCTCTCTCTGAGTTGAAACATAGTCATGGTAGCGTGCGGACGCATTTTGCTGGAACAGTGAGTTCAGATATTAATTAGTGATGTTTATTGACAGAAAATGTGTTGCGGTTTCTAGTTTACTATATAGTATTGTACTCCAACGGTGTAGGCTATCTACCTAACTGCAACGGTGTAGGCTACCTACCTAACTGCAAGGTGTAGTCTGTCTACCTAACTGCAACGGTGTAGGCTATCTACCTAACTGCAACGGTGAATCTACATAACTGTAAAACTATGCCCACTACAGCTGTAAAACACAGGCTGGTTGTTGGCGTCTTTCACCGCTGCTTCATAGCACTTATGGCAATAAGGGTGAAGAAAGCTGCACTACGCTTCAGACCATGGAAACTCGAAACAACCCAGCGTCACACCCTCCGATTTGGTGGTGCTGTTTCTGACTGTGGCTCCCATTATTCAAAGTGGTGAGGTGGAGATGAATCCTTGACCGAATGAAAATTATGTAATAACGCCGACGAAGGCGTCCACACCGACAGCAACGGCGGTGACAGCAGAGTGTTGGTAGCGATCGAAAAAGTATTTCAAGCCGTCAATCGCATCGATAAATAGCAAGTGAATAATGCCCAAGCTGTGACCATCAAACTAAACCAGGCGGAGAAGAATCTAGATGAGAGACTTCAGGCTTTGGAAAGCGACACAGAGAGAATTTGTGGAGATATTGTGAGATGAGTGCCAAGCTGGAAATGATCGAAGAGAAAACCAAGAGCTAAGGAAAAAAGTGGATAGTCTTGAAACGAAACTACAGAAAGTGGAAATGATGAGTGAGCGCCTGAACAAGAAAGGCACACGGCAGGACATGGCAGAACATGTTTCAAGACGTCCCAACCTAGTATTTAACGGAGTGCCGTCGGCGCCAGGGGAATCACCACAACCTTTGGAAAACAGGTTTGGAGTCATCATCACCAAAACCATGAAAGTCACCAGAGAAAGTGGTTTTGAAGGCGTGATTAGAGCTGGCAGATTTTTTGTAATCTCAGCATTAATATTGATAGTTTTATTTTTCCACAACTCGATTCTTTTGTTTTCCAACAGGGTTTCACAAGGTGCCACAGATACCTATAAAACCAGGGTACCCCAAGGGTCAGCAGACAGCAATACACCACTGAGGGAATGGAATGATTCTCAGGCGGAACATTATCGGAGGAGGACGTGTCACGTTTCCCACCTGGTTGCCACTTACGCTTTGCTGAATTGCATCTTCTGCTGGCGAGACTTAAACGGGCTTGCACGTACTTGCACTCTGCTGTCCTGAGATGCCTCACCGCTTTACTGCTTGCGACTGCTGCGCCGTTGCCTTACCCTTTTGAGATTGGATGTCCTAATGGCTTTGGCGCTACCTGCTCCTTTGGTGAATATTTTATAGATTTTAAAATGTTTTTAAGCTTTCGTAACATTTTTTTAGCTAGGAATTTGAGATGTTTGGGTCCTCATTGGAGATCGGTTTTGATATGTTTTTGATAGGTTTTGAATTAAATCTTTAAACCTCGGTTTTGACAGATCCTGGTTGAATTTTTGGACTTTGAGGCGCATCGCCGCGAAGAAAAGGGGTGGAAAGGATCACCCGGTTACTCAAAACAAAACTGAACTGAGAGACGATGACGTTGGTAAACGGAACTCGCAGGACGGTGGGGGCGTTGCTCTCTGACTGAATAATTTGGCCGTTAGTGCTGACCCCGGGCCCTCTTCTCCTTGGTGGAAGAGTGCCCAGGAAACACTCTCTGATTCCTCTTTCTCTCGTCCATCCCGGAGGAGACTGATGATAATTCTATGAAAGATGGGGTTGCTCCCACCCCCTTGGACGTTTGTTCGCGAGCGGTCGTTAGTGCTGGCCCCTGGCTCTTTTCCTCTAGGTGGATGGGGGCCCATGATCCATCTCTCTCGTCCATTCCGGAGGAGATTGAGGGTAACTTTATGGAAGAGAGGGCTGCTCCCTCTTCCTCAGATCCTTGCTCGGGAGCGGAGTCCCTTGATTCTGGTCCCACGCTCGAGGAGGTGGTACACCTGGTGACCCCTCCAGTCGCTGCTTCGAGTGACCCAAAACCCGTTGGGTCAAGCGTGGTCTACTGTTACCAGTAGAAGAAAGAAGAAAATGAGACGACCCCTGGGGCCGACTCGCACACCAAATTACGGTCTTTGTCAATTTGCGGTAGTTATTAGACAAAAAGGTGATACCACTTTGGTTTCATTCAAATCATTTGGTTGGAAGCTGGCAGACCTCTTGCGCGGTTCTGTGGGCGCGGTGGACAGGGTAAGACCCCTACATAAAGATGAAGGTTTCCTCATAGGTTGTAAAACCTTGACGCAGTAACAGAAACTGATTGAACTTTCGCAGGTGGGCCAGATTATGATAGCATGTACTAACCCAGTGCCGGTGGTGGAGGGGGTTGTCTCTGGCATCCCCCCACCAACCCCCACCCCTCTCCCCCATCGTGCCGGTGGAGGAGATACTCGAAAAGTGCAATGAATCGGTGGACCCGGATGGTACCGTCCGCACCTGCAAGGTTAGGAAATTCCAACGCATCCTCCGGTCAGATGGACAGCCGTCCACCGCGGTTAGGGTGACAGTCGACGCGATGACGCTGCGGCAGCTCTCCTTCTCAATTGTAGGGAGTTCCTGGTGACTCCTTACGTGGCAACGGCACTTAGGTGCTACCGGTGCCAAAGATTCAGGCACATTCGAAAAAATTGTAATTCTGCGCAGATTTGTTCTTCCTGCAGGGCTGCCGGTCACTCGGGGGCCGCTTGTAGAGCCGTAGGGCGAACTTGTGCCAACTGTCGTGGTGACCACTCGGACGCTAATCATAACTACGGTCTACCCTACTCGCAGTGAGCGCCTGTTGGCGAATGAATTGCGAGCGGCGACATTCATGCCACGAGCGCAGGCCTTATGCCTGGCCAAACAAAAAATTATGTCTGAGTCGGCGATTGGGGACGTGGCCTCGGGCGTGTCGGGCGGCGTTGCAGCTCTTGCGGGGGTGTTTGCTCCACCCCGTTCCCTCCCTAGTGCTTGGAGTGGTTTTCTCTGACGCTTGGCGGCGGGGAGCGAGAAAGGGGATACAGTTACAGCCCAGCCGGTCACCGGGGTGAGGTTGGCGCCTGGTGCCAAAAACGACCTTTGGGTGGCTATTCACAGGCTCGAACGCCTTGTCGAAAGACTGATCCAGTCCGTTGTGGACCTTGTCGAGATGGTCCGTGGCCGGATGGCCGAAGCACCGGTTGCTCCTACCCAAAAACAGGTTGGCGCCGACGTCCTGTACGCCGAGCGCGATCTGGGTCACAGAGCTCCCTCTCTGGTGGCCGTGCACAAGGCCATTCCCCTCGGGAGGTCCCGGCGGCGGTTGCCAGTTCCGACAGGGGCGGTGGAGGCGGTGGTGGGTCCGCCGCCCCTAAAGAAGTGGGCCCATATGGTTATCCTGACCTCAGTGCTATTAGTGAACTGTTGGCCCAGTTCGATGCCCGACTCAGATCGGGCGAGATAACGCTAGATGGCCGAGCTTGCGTAGGTAACAGCTCGCTTCATGCCACGAACTTCCCCTAGAAAGAAAAAGAAAAAGAAAGAGATTTCTCTTATATAGCGCACTTACAAGCTCAGAGAGCTTCTCAAGGCGCTGGCCCGTAATATCCAGCAATCACAAAATAGTATGCTGAAGTCAGGATTCGAACCCACGTCGCCAAAGACGCACTCACACAAGTCGTGCGCTCTGACCACTGAGCTATCCCTGCCGCCTACCAGGAATTAGGCTGTTTCATACTTTAACCTCACTTACCATGATGTTAAATCTAGTCCGTTTGCATTCTTGTCAGCTGAATATTTTCCCCAATATTAATATATTGGGGACGTGGCCTCGGGCGTGTCGGGCGGCGTTGCAGCTCTTGCGGGGGTGTTTGCTCCACCCCGTTCCCTCCCTAGTTCTGGCTCTCCACTACTTGAATCTTTTGTTTTTCAACAGGGTGTCACATCGTGCAAGAGAGAGACCCAAGAAACCAGAATACAGACCTGCTTACCTCAGAATTTTTTTGTCAGTACTCCAGGCACTTCAAAACCAGATTTTGGAAATCATGACCAGATTTTGACTTTCGGTATTTATATAAACTGTCGTTATTTTACGTGAACCAAAATAATGATAATAAATAAATAAAAATATAGAACTGTGTAAACTTATTGTCATTATTCATCTTAATTTGCTCTTAGCTAAATTTTAATATATTATTACACACGTAAAATAAATCAAAAAACTGTACACTGTTCAATAAATTTATTGTTTAAAAATTAGAGTGCTTAATTGAAAAACAATGCAAAAGTGTTAGGCCACCACGTCAACATAATATGTGATAATGATCTACTTGTATTTTAAAAAAAAAAAAACATGCATGTATGCACTTTTCAGTTGCTGCAGTTGTGAAAAAGCTTTCAGGTCTTAACATACCTACCATCAGTGAGTCAACAGCATCTTTGCCCATACTGGACCTACTGTCAGTGGACGTTTTACTTACGTAACTAAACACCCTCTCACAAGCAGCCCTGTTGTGTGGGATGGTGCAGAGTCCCAGCATGAAGTGGCACAGTTGCAAAAGCTAAGGGTGTTTTTGCTGACCTGCACCCAAAATTCGTCCACCTGCATAGCTGGGCCCACCAATCCCTTGACATCAGTTGACTGATACTCGGAGAATTGCTCCTGATTTGTTCAGATGTTGTATTTGGTGGAAAGAGTGCAGGGAATCGCTTCACAAAAAAGCATAGATCTTGGGAAGATGCAGTGAACTGAACTGAAGAACATATGATTCTGCAGTGCTGGAGCAAAGGGTCAGTGAGGGGCAGTTTCAGTAGAAGATAGCTGCAAGTTTCCTCAAAGTATGCACGCACTGAAGCATAGAACTTTGCAATACGTTCAGATTTTAGGTTGTAGTCTTTGGGACTGTCAAGCATTTTCCTTGCCTGATCACCAACCAGCAGGTCTTCATCACTCCATCAGCTACCAAACAAGGCCAATTTTTTTTAATAAGAAACCAGAAATGTCTGTTTTCGTTTCACACAAACACGCTTGGATGAACTCGCCACCTCAACATCTGAATCATCATCTGTTGTTTCATGAATTCTTTTCTCAATGACAATTAAATATTTGCAGAGTATACACTTGAAAAACACAATGCTATCCAACGAGTTATAGTTTTCTGGCGCAATTTGTTTAGCTTCCGCTTCCGGTTAAGTGTACTTTTTACCGAAATTTGTAAAAAAATAAAAAAAAATTAAAAAAATTTTTTGGTCGATTTTCGTATTTTTTAAAAAGAGATCGTAACAGCGTACTCGATGTCAAAATATCGGGACAATACGGCGAAATACGGACGGGTACAATACAAGGTTATTGCTTTAGGTCCAGCGGACTCTTCCGAGCCAAATCAGGACCATACGGACGTGTAAGCAGGTCTGAGAATATCAAAAGCGTCAACAGAGAGCCATGATATGCGAGGACGAAAGAGGAGGCGACAAAATGGGCCGTTCAAGTCTTCGTCCGATTGTTCATACTTATCACCACATTCTAGGTTAGCCTTATCTTCATTGACTGTTGTACTGTCCTGAATTAGATCCATGATTACCCAGGTCTATGTTTCCCCAGGTCTGTGTTCTCCCAGGTCTGTTCCTCGGGTCGGTGTCCACCAAGGTTTATTTTCCACAGGTCTATATTCCCTCGGGCCTGTCATCCTCCAGGCCTATGTTAACTCAGGTCTATGTTCTCCAGGTCTTTATTCCCTGATATTTAAATTCCCATGTTACGATTCCCCCATGTCTATGCTTGGCCTCTAGGCTATGCTCACCCCCCCCCCCCCCACAAATATATAAGTGCTATCGCCCATAGTGGCGTATCACCTAAAAAATAAAAAAAAGAGATCGTTAGTTTTGGGGTGTTAAGGTCCAGGGTAGATTGTCAGATTACTAAGTGTTTTTAAAATGGTTTGTTTGTTAATCATCTTGGCAGCATACTTAATATCCCCTCTACCCCCGCCATGCCAACCCTCTCTCTCTCTCTCTCTCTCTCTCTCTCTCTCTCTCTCTCTCTCTCTCTCTCTCTGTTTCACCAGTTCTATGTTCACCCAAATAAAAACCACTTTGCTTGCATAGACTACATTAAAATATAATTCTTCTTGCTCGATCTTTTGTGAGTAAGATGTATTTTGCCTCAAACTCTAGCAATAACCCTTGTGGTATGTTATATACTGCAGATCCCTGATGCCGATCATCTCTTCGCAAGCCAAAGCAAATGGTCAAGTCCTAGAAAGTGACCATTCAAGTGTTCAGTTTTTTGCTCAAGTCAAAGATGCATTGTCAAAAAGCAATGTTGTATTTTTTGCCAAGAACATTTAATGAAAAAATGTCAACCCATCTTCAACGAATTCACAAAGAAGAGCTAGAGGTTGCTCAGATTGTATAAATTGTTTCTTATTCAATTGAATATTATGTTTTTTGCAATATTTGAATTTATTTCTATCCGTTGTTTTTTTTTCTTACCTAAAGAGATGTCGTCAGTTTTTGTTAACAGTTTTACTCGATGGACCAATTTCACTTCTCACTCCACCACCAACCCCCTCGGGGAAGATTGGTCCTAACAGCATTGTCACTTTAAAACAGTTGAAATTAAACTATGCATTATGACATGCCAATGGTGTACGTTCCTTTCTTTTAATTTTGTTGTTGTTATTCAGTCCGTATTTTGTTTACAAAAAAAGTACTTGTCAGTTATTCATTGAAATAAAATTGTTTCAGACTAAATTTTATACATTTTTCTTGAGTGTTTGATACGTTCTGAGTGTTTGCCTCCAGGTCTAAAGTTTATTACTCATTGCTTAAAGGGTCCAGCGGAATACGATGAGCCGAATGAGAGGACCTCATCTAGGTGTATGAGTTAGAGTATTACTTCACAAATAATGCTAAAACAATGTAGATTGGCCTATGGTCGAATAAATTTTGTGTCGAATGTCAAATACTGCAAATGCATACGACTTTTTTTTGACTATGTACTCGCTCAAAACTCAACGCAAGATGAGTCCTAAATAGACCAAAAATGACATATGACAAATAATAATTTGTCCGGTCTTTCCGCCGTCGACTGAGCAAGACATTGAAGTGGTCAAGTACTATTTTAACTAACACAACCAAATTACGTAATATTGAGTATACCCATGAGACCTCGAAAATGATAAGTGAATTAAAGGCCAATTCATAGGGTCAACAAATGTTAGTACAAAATAATTAAATATTTGACAACATTTCTAAAGTTTCTAAGTTATTAGTATTGAATTTACGATTCTTTGTTTTATGATACATATAAATGAGATTGTTAAATTGGTCAACATATCTCTAAGGTTTGTTCGTATGAGTACTGTAAGCCCTGGACTGGCCAGAGCTTATTTTTATACGAACTCTTATTATTAATTTTTCTACAACTATTTATTATCATACTCCCTGAAACTTTTTATTGAAGAATGTGCAGAAAAATAGCTTTTATTCAAAATACAAATTCGTAGCAGAAGTTATTCTTGTTTCCGCTCTTGCTGTGTCTGCCAAGATTTAGCAACCACTTCAGAAATGAGCTCCAAGCCTAAGGTGAGGAAAATTTCTTCATTCTGACTTTATTTTGACTTTATCTTTTTATAAACATGCAGAAATGTTACAGTGGATACTATTCGAGCAAACGATGAGGTGGAATTGCCGTAATTCTGCTACAAAATAACATTCTTTATTTCTGTGTGATGAAGGAGTAGGCCTATTATACAGTACATTTAGAACCCAGAACTAATCTATTGAACAGCAGTTTAGATCTGAAGAATAACAATGCTGGAAAATTATACTGCAATTTGTGTATTCATTTGTGTAACTTTGAGTGAATATTTGGTGACTGGAGAAACTGCATACAGAGAATTTATGTTTTATTCATGTGAAGCTGTGACCGGTCGAATGGTCATAATAAGAAGAAGACTGTGACTGTTTGGATCTAGCTGTGGTTGATGTACTTTTCGACGGAATCTAGAGAATTCGCCTGATCAAATGTAGTAAAAGAACGTAATTTTTCTTGTGCTGTGGAACATTAGAGTGTAATTGTGTGAAAATGTTTAATTTAATTATAAAAAGGATTCGATGTTTAGTGTGCCAATAGTCTCGAAGTTTAGCGTGTTAACCAGCGAGATCTGCTTCTATGGATTGCCTGTGCACCGTTGTTTTTATTTTAGTTGGGAAAAATTGGGAACTCAGAATCTTTTCTTGACAGTTGTTACTTGTTAGCTGAAGTTTGCCAGCAGGTCTCATCATAAGATTTATAGTTATGAAGTGTATTTGAGTGACAATTGAATTGTCTCGACACTTACCTGTGTATTGAGAATGGCCCCAACTAGGTCACATGTGCCCCACCAGGACCGATTTAGCAAGCCAATTTTCTTTCGTAATTTAATAATAAGTCCTGTGCCCCGTTGATGCTAGAAGTCCGACGAAACTGGCTCATGTTTTGCACCGGGAATTAATCATTGTCAACCCTTGAAGAAATAGAAATCTTAGATAGTTCGCGGCGCTTCTTCCAGCTTTGCACAGTCCGTTGTGCATGGGAGACCAATATCCGGGTCCCCTGGTTCAAAACACGGTCCGCTGACAGAGATTTCATTGGTCAACGGCTATGTTTTGCTTGCCTGCCGTAATAAAAGGACCATTTCTGTGCAGAAATGGTGTGTCTCATATCGTTTTGATAACCGCTAGCACCCGTGAGCTTATTTTCCTTTTAAAAACTAAAGAAGTCCTTTTTATTATTGTTTGTAACTTTAGATCCTAATCAAAGCAGAATTATCTAAGATAATAGCCCGGCCTTGCTCACGTTAAAATGAAAAGTGAAAGTGACAGTAAAACGTTAGATCGAAATTGATAAGAATGTAAAACCGAAAGTGAATTTTATAAAAAAAATTGTTTTACCTTACAGAATTCTAAATTTTGTAAATAGTATTCGACAGTTAGAATTGTTCAGTTATTTTGTTGAAGAAGTTAGTTATAAAACGTTAGTAATTTATAAATTAGATTTTATTTTTCTTTTATTATTGAGAAAACCCTCAACGTAAATGGCAAGAAATGATTCTGAGAAGCGAAATTTTTCTAGAAGTTCCGAACATATTTTCTTTTCTTTCTTTTCGCTGTCTGGAAATAATCAATTAGTATTGTAATGTAAAATAATTGGTAAACTGGTCATTGTATTATTTTTATGCCACAAAGGAATTCAATTCCTGAGTTGAGAGAAATAAGTAAATTCAACGTTTGAACGATCAAAGCAAGTTTTTGTTTAGCCTAACGTCAACGTACTAGTATTCTGTTTGTGTGGTTTTCCGTGTCGTTTCTATCTGGCTAGAACTGTTTGTTGTTGTAGTAAAAATTCTTCCTAACTTTCCTGTGAGTGACAGAACGTGTGAATGTTTTTCCTTATTTGTGAAGGAATTATTAACACAAGACATCACAGACGAGCAACACAATAAAACGGGCGCAAGCAAAGCAGAGAAGATTTTGTCTGCTCCACGGTCGGTGGAACGTGATGGACCAGGAGGGAGATAGAGAAGAAATTCTTTACACTGAGGTGTATGTTAGGTCTCCATTCCTGGTCGTTGCTAAAGGAGTGACCGTGGAGTCGGGGAAAATATAAATGAACATGATCGCAAGAAACATGCATTCAGCACACATAGACAAGACAAAAATAGAAAAGATTTTTTTTTATTTATTTTATTTTGATTTTATTTTTACAATTGCTTGTCGGCCCGCGCGCGCGGCCGCCGTGCTGGGGGTCTTCCTTCCTCCCTCTCCCCTCCTCCCAAAAAGTGGCGGGGGAGAGGGTTCTTGGGGTTTGCTCAGCTGTCCTGACAAGATCTTTCGAGTGACCGGTAAGAAAAAGGGGAGGTTGGCCTCGGGCGGGCGTGTGTGCGTGGCTTACAAGTAAAGTGGTGTCAAGAAGTGGGATGTGATTAATCGAGGCTAATTGCTGCCTCAGCCCATGCTATTTTAATTGAAGAATTATTTGAAGAATGACACCACTTCCTACAAGTAAAGTGGTGTCAAGAAGGCCGGATATGATTAATTGAGGCTAATTAATGCCTCAGCCCATGTTGAAGAATTTTGTAATTTTCTTATAAGTATTAGTTCCGTGTGTGGGAATGTGTTCTGAAAATTCCATTTTTAGCCATGGTTGTTGTGTCTTGTTAGTGATGTTGGAATGCAAGAGAGAAAGACACAAAATTTTAAGTAAGAGAATAAAGCAGATGATAAAATAGACAGTTCAAATATTTTATTCTTTAATCACATTTCGTAAAACCAGACTATTTATTACACATTAATTTGAAACAGATTTACCTAAGGATATACTAGTAATGTACAAGGTTAAAATATGTAGTCATAAATAAATAAATAAATAAAATATATATACAAGTAATAATAAACAAAAATAATTAAAACAAAAATAATTTATGTGCCTGACTTTTGGAGTATAGAATTAAATAGGAAATTAAAATTTAGGCAGTATAGGAGCAAAACGAGAGACAAATATTTTTTTTTATTCAATGACCACAACACTGGGAAAGTAAGCAAGTCATTGCAAGTCATAATGGCTGACCGTCAAGTGCAAGAAGAAAGAGAAATGGCCGAAAGGGAACGCCAAAGAAATCAGCAATTGATTGAGGAAGTGGAAGGAGAACTAATGGAACTTCGACAAAGGCAACGAGAATTACTGACAACACCCAGGGAGGATCTACAACAACCCCAGAATCATGACGAACTCAACCTGCCCAGAGGAAATGGAATATGGGGAGAAGCTCCAGACTATGAATTTAACAACAACAACTTTGCTTTACATGGCCCGCCGCAACCGGTCACCTATTTTCCTGAGCTGCCAAGAGGAGGTAGTCTGTACAAGGCCCAATGAAGAAAAACAATGTAATGCTAGCAATGAGACTATCATGAACACACCACAGGCTCAACATGAACCAGAAGAAGATACAGCAGATAATACATCTCAAATTACTTTGCAAGTGCCAGTTTACGTTTCAAATGACTCTGTGAAGAACTCAAACCATCCAGTCAATGACAATGTCAGAACAACTCATTCACATAAGGGAAGCCAAGTAAATAATAACACCGGAATGTTTACTGAAGCAAACCTGTATGGCATTACAGTTGATTTTCTAATTGACACTGGTTCTGCTGCTACCTTGCTTGGAAGTCATGTTTTTCACCTGATACCAGAAGAACAAAGGCCTATTTTGCTTAACACCGACACTAGGCTTGAAGGAATCAATGGATGTAAAGTGAATATCCTAGGTGTAGCAAACCTGGAACTTGATTTGGGTAATCAGAAATTTGTGGTACCAACTATCATATGTGACATGAATATTGATGCAATTTTGGGACAAGATTTTACTTTTCAATTTGTGAAATCTATGAACATTGAGAAAATGCAGTTGATAACAAAAACTGGATACATTCCACTCTTCGTTGGTGGCAAATCAGAAATGGTCTGCCATGTCACGTCTTCTCAATCACTTGTCATTCCTGCCAGATCAATCATGAACGTTTCAGTCACAGTTAGTGGCAAACAGTACGTTAATCAGGACATGCTACTGGAACCATCAGATGTAGTAGTACAAACAAAGCAACTGTACATGACACCAATGATAACTGCTGATAAAATGAACACAACTGCCATTGTGATCAACTTAGCAGAAAAAGACACCAAACTATACCCTAATACCTACCTAGGAACGGCACAGTCAGCGTACCAAGGGAGACAATCTAAGGTCAAGATTAATTTTACTGCTGTCAGAAATGCAAATTCTGAAAATAACCACCTTCCTGAATATTTGAAAGATCTATTTGAAAGAAGTACAGTAAATCTCAGTGAACAACAGTCTCAAGTTTTGAAAGAACTACTGACAAAGTACCAGCACATTTTTTTCAAAATCTGCTAATGACATGGGCAAGACAAACAAGGCAAGATTCCAGATAAACACTGGTCAAGCTGTTCCTATTAGACAAAGAGCTAGAAGACTACCACTTGGAAAGAGAGAAGCCGAACGGGAAGAAATTCATTGCATGCTAGAAAGAAATATTATTGAGCCTTCTACCAGTGCTTGGGCTAGTCCTACATGTCTTGTGTACAAGAAAGACGGTTCAATTTACGTTTCTGTGTAGACTACAGAAAACTAAATGAAGTCACTATTCGTGATGCTTATCCCTTACCGCTCATTGAAGAATGCTTGGATTCTTTGTCAGATTCCAAATGGTTCAGTACTATGGACTTACAGAGTGGCTTCTGGCAAATTCCCCTTGATAGGGAAGAAGACAGGCAGAAAACTGCATTTATCACTGGTATGGGATTGTACCAGTTCACCGTATTGAGTTTTGGACTTACCAATGCTCCAGCTGCTTTTCAACGCATGATGGAAAATGTTTTGCATGGATTGCAGTGGAGTGAGTGTGTTTTGTTTATGGACGATACAATCGTGCCAGCCCCTACCTTTGAAATAGGACTTACAAGATTGGAACATGTGTGGCAAAGACTTGAAGAAGCAAATTTAAAATTAAAACCTTCAAAGTGCTTACTCTTTCAATCAGAAATCAAGTTTTTGGGACATGTTGTCAATGAACAAGGAATTCAAACAGACCCAGAGAAAACCAAGGCTATTAAAGACTGGCCGCAGCCCGAAACTGTGAAACAAGTTCGAAGTTTCCTTGGACTTTGCTCCTACTATAGGAAGTTTGTGGAAAATTTTGCTGCGATAGCTAAACCTCTACACAAGCTGTGTGAGAAGGGAGTTCAATTTCAGTGGACAGAAGACTGTGCTTATGCTTTTCAAACACTGAAAGACAAACTATCAAGTACTCCTATCTTGAGCTACCCCCAGTTAGGAAAACAATTCATTTTAGACACTGATGCCAGTGACCAGTCTGTGGGAGCAGTGCTGTCTCAAATTGACGATGGTAGAGAAAAAGTCATTGCTTATTACAGTTCAACCTTGACTTCAGCTGAAACTAATTATTGTGTTTCAAGGAAAGAGCTGTTAGCTGTAATCAAGGCACTGAAGAAATTTCATAATTATCTTTATGGTCAAGAAATTCTTTTGCGCACCGATAACTCAGCTGTTAGTTGGCTAAAGACTCTGAAAAATCCGTCTGGCCAAGTAATGCGCTGGCTTCAAGAAATCTGTACTTACAACCTGAAAGTTACTCATCGTCCAGGTACACAGCACAGAAATGCTGATGCATTATCAAGACGTCCATGCCCAGCATGCATGAGAGCCCAATATAAAGAACTAGATTCAGAATTGCAACAAGAGACGGGAAATGTGTCAAATGTGCTTCCTGTTGTGCAATTATTAGCAATGGTGAGGGAATCGACTCAACAACAAAAGCTAACAACTAAGCAAACCTCAAAGACTGCTGCTGATATTGTGAAGTGCTGTGCAACAAAGCAAACGGCAGACTCTACAAATAAACAGACACTACCAGGCCAATCCACAGATACGATGTCAAGGTCTAATTCTCAGACCAAATTATCTCCCTTTACCTGTGATAGTGCTACTTGTGACAGTGCAAACACAGATGACAAACAATACACAATTTTTACACCAGTACTTCTTGATGGTTGGGACACTGAAAAATTACGCAAAAAGCAGTTAGAGGATGAAATTATCGGCCCTATTCTGCGTTCAATGGAACATTCTTCTTTGCGACCAGCTTGGAATGAGATATCAGCCTATTCTGCAGAAGTCAAAGCGTTATGGGCTGAATGGAACCGTCTAGTTTTGTACAATGGAGTCCTGTATAGGCGTGGTGCCAAAGATAATTCACTACAAATAATAGTCCCTGGATCACTGCAAAGGCAAGTCCTGGCGCACTCCCACGACATTCCAACTGCAGGTCACTTGTGTGCAGAGAAGACGCTGAAACAAATAAAAAGGTCATTTTATTGGCCTAAAATGCAAGACAGTGTAACTATTTACGTTCAACAGTGTGATCGTTGTGCTGCCAAGAAAACCCCAAGGAGTACAAAACATGCGCCACTTGGACACTATATAGTGGGTGAACCTATGGAAAGAGTTGCGCTAGATATTCTTGGTCCCCTGCCTGTGACACATAAAGGCAACAAATACATTCTGGTTGTCACTGATTTATTTACTAAATGGACTGAAGCATTCTCTATGCCAAATCAAGAAGCAAGAACAATCGCACAAACTTTTGTCAATGAATTCATATGCCGTTTTGGTACTCCACTGCAGATAATTACTGATCAAGGTAAAAATTTTGAAAGTGGTCTTTTCAAGGAAGTATGTGACTTTCTGCACATTGACAAAACTCGCACCACTAGTTATCATCCCCAGGCAAACGGTGGTGTTGAACGTTTCATGAGAACATTAACCAACATGTTAACCATGTACTGTGAAAACAAACAAAAAGTTTGGGACATTTTTCTTCCTCAAGTTATGATGGCATACCGGTCGTCAGAGCACAGTACCACTCAGCAAACGCCAAACAAAATGGTTTTGGGCAGAGAAATTGTTTTACCTATTCAAGCTGTGGTTGGCCGTCCCAAAGAGATAGGAGCTGAGAGACCAGTCACAGAGTACGTCCAAGATTTACAGAATTCACTTGTTGAAGCTCATGAAGTAGCTAGGAAGAATATCAGGAAAAATGCTGCTTACCAGAAAAGGAACTATGATCTTCATGCTCGGAAACGACAGTTCTCCCCTGGTCAACTTGTATGGTTATTCGACCCAAGACGCACAGTTGGAGTATGCCAAAATCTTGTCAGCCATTGGAGAGGTCCATACCTGGTGACAAAGAAAATAGATGACTTGACTTACATGTTGAAGAAAAGTGCAAAATCACCACCTAAAGCTCATCATATTGACAGAATAATAATCTACAAAGGAACAAGAATACCAAAGTGGATTTGCAAAAATTAACTCTGTGTGAATTCTGGAGTGTGACAAATTATCAAAATTTTCTGAAGTGATACAATGTGACTAACTGTTAAATGTGAATTGTGAGATAGTGTGACTGTGAGTGACAAACTATAAATATTTGAAGTGAAAAGTGATACACTAATGCAGTAAAAAGTGACAAACTAATATCTCCAGGTTATTTAAATCCTGTCCTATACTATAACAAAAAAAAAAAAAAAAAAATTAATTAATAAATAAATCATAAAATAAACACAGTCAGTAACAACAATAGAACATTCAGTGTGACATTAGGGAAGTGTTATTTTGAGACCATGGAGTAACTGTTTAGTTGCTTTTTGTTGTCATCTGATGGCAGATGAACTGTGTGAGTGAACTTCGAAGTGAAGTTAAACTGTTATTTTCTGGCACAATTGCGGCTGCCTGCTTATTATTTAGGGAGCAGTTAAGTCTCTCAAAAACTTTGGCAACTTGCTCAATTTGCGGACTAATGGACGATGCATAGGAAATTAGATTTTGCAAATTTAGTAACTATGCCAATTACCGTGCTAATATTGGAGTGATGGATTAGTTGGTCATTGGAGATGAGTGTTGGTCAGTTGGTCATTGGAGATGGCTGACATGGAGTGTTGGTTAGTTGGTCATTGGAGATGGCTTAACTTACAAAGAAGGTGTGGCACGGATCAGTGGCGCGTACGTCTCCATGAGTTTTGGATGACTTAGTCACTAACCTACGTTTTGTACTGTCACTTGTTTCCAGATAGTGAACATTAACAATACAGTTTACTGTGGAAATAACTGTCAGTCACTTTCTCTTAGATGGTGCCATTGGTGCCGTGATCAGTAATAGAGAAAGCATTATAATTTATTATTTTACTCCATGCAATCGTACTTAACACAGTGTGAAGTGAAGTTACGGGAAGTTATGTAGATGATTCCTATTGTTACAGACGGATGTAAAGTGCCCTTGCTGCACTAGAACTTACCTTTCGAGGCGTTCCTTGAGACGGCATTTGTTGAGCCATCACCCCACCTCAAAAGCCCCTTCTTCTATGCCTCTGTTGCTGCATGGGCTGAGCATGGACCCTTTGGAGGCAACTTTGTATGAGGGAGGACAAGTGGCTGTGATCGTCTTTCGTCCGGATGGGCTGGAGGAGCTGTTGGGACGACTTCCTCCCTTGTGCAAAATGACCACTAGCCTACCCGTACTTTGCCCAGTGGAGCCTGACCACCCTGCTGCCTTAGTATGGAAAGCAAGAGTAAACTTTCCGTGGAGTTTGGTGCAGAGTATCCGCGTGGACCCTGACAGCTGTCTTAATTCATCGAAGGATAGCTTAGCAGAGGCAATGAGACAGGCAGGACTGCAAGTTAGTATGGAGGACAGAGAGGATTCTGCCAACCAGGAGGTGCCTGAACCTGAGTCAGTTTTCCAGACCTCAGAGCCGGAGCCTGGGACTGTCCGCTCTGCCTCGGTGTCTCAGCTGGTTCCCTGTGAGACGGTGTCTTCGCCTGCCCCCTCTACCACTATGCCTTCACCTGTACAACATATCTCGGACTCTGTGTTTGACCCTCTTACCCCGGAACCTTTGCCAGTCCTCTGCACCCCTGAAATTCAGCCTGGTTCCCGCACACCTGTTACTTTTGGCATGAGCCCTATATCAAATTCTGAATTTCTGGCCGCTCATGTCCCTCCTACCATTAATCTTTCCCACCTTTTCCCCCCTAACCCATTATCCGAAGACAGCGAACGAGCAAGGAAACTATTGATGGCAGGATTCCCTTCGTTGATTTTGGCTGCACCCAGGAAGTGTTCAAGAGAGCATCAAGTTACTCTTCCTACAGGGATCCGATGGCCACCGTTGGGATGGGACAAGATGGATAAGGAAGGCAGGTATATTCTATTCATGGAAGCAGCCTTGGTACTTGGTAGACGAGCGGGTTTTCCTGTGGAGATGGGCCAAAGGGAACTTTTTAATGAGTTCTCTATGCTAATGCTGCCCGGCATGGAATTTCCAAAACACAAGTATCCAGTGCAAAGTCTTCGTGACATTCTTTCCCGGCATGTCCGTATTGTGGCCGCTGGTCTACCTACAGACACGTCGACGCTGCTCACCATACGGTCACTCGCTGCTCAACTGCCAGCTCTCACAGGAGCCAGATGGGAACTGGTGAAAGCTCTTGAAGATGTTGACATTGTTGTACCGTAAACTGAAAAAAAAAATAGAAAGAAGTGAAACCAACTACAGCCGATTAAAAACAGAAGATATTCATAATGCAGGAGCATTATCTTTATTTGGCAGGGGAGCGTGTAAGCCCTGGACTGGCCAGAGCTTATTTTTATACGAACTCTTATTATTAATTTTTCTACAACTATTTATTATCATACTCCCTGAAACTTTTTATTGAAGAATGTGCAGAAAAATAGCTTTTATTCAAAATACAAATTCGTAGCAGAAGTTATTCTTGTTTCCGCCCTTGCTGTGTCTGCCAAGATTTAGCAACCACTTCAGAAATGAGCTCCAAGCCTAAGGTGAGGAAAATTTCTTCATTCTGACTTTATTTTGACTTTATCTTTTTATAAACATGCAGAAATGTTACAGTGGATACTATTCGAGCAAACGATGAAGTGGAACTGCCGTAATTCTGCTACAAAATAACTTTCTTTATTTTTGTGTGATGCAGGAGTAGGCCTATTATACAGTACATTTAGAACCCAGAACTAATCTATTGAACAGCAGTTTAGATCTGAAGAATAACAATGCTGGAAAATTATACTGCAATTTGTGTATTCATTTGTGTAACTTTGAGTGAATATTTGGTGACTGGAGAAACTGCATACAGAGAATTTATGTTTTATTCATGTGAAGCTGTGACCGGTCGAATAGTCATAATAAGAAGAAGACTGTGACTGTTTGGATCTAGCTGTGGTTGATGTACTTTTCGACGGAATCTAGAGAATCCGCCTGATCAAATGTAGTAAAAGAACGTAATTTTTCTTGTGCTGTGGAACATTAGAGTGTAATTGTGTGAAAATGTTTAATTTAATTATAAAAAGGATTCGATGTTTAGTGTGCCAATAGTCTCGAAGTTTAGCGTGTTAACCAGCGAGATCTGCTTCTATGGATTGCCTGTGCACCGTTGTTTTTATTTTAGTTGGGAAAAATTGGGAACTCAGAATCTTTTCTTGACAGTTGTTACTTGTTAGCTGAAGTTTGCCAGCAGGTCTCATCATAAGATTTATAGTTATGAAGTGTATTTGAGTGACAATTGAATTGTCTCGACACTTACCTGTGTATTGAGAATGGCCCCAACTAGGTCACATGTGCCCCACCAGGACCGATTTAGCAAGCCAATTTTCTTTCGTAATTTAATAATAAGTCCTGTGCCCCGTTGATGCTAGAAGTCCGACGAAACTGGCTCATGTTTTGCACCGGGAATTAATCATTGTCAACCCTTGAAGAAATAGAAATCTTAGATAGTTCGCGGCGCTTCTTCCAGCTTTGCACAGTCCGTTGTGCATGGGAGACCAATATCCGGGTCCCCTGGTTCAAAACACGGTCCGCTGACAGAGATTTCATTGGTCAACGGCTATGTTTTGCTTGCCTGCCGTAATAAAAGGACCATTTCTGTGCAGAAATGGTGTGTCTCATATCGTTTTGATAACCGCTAGCACCCGTGAGCTTATTTTCCTTTTAAAAACTAAAGAAGTCCTTTTTATTATTGTTTGTAACTTTAGATCCTAATCAAAGCAGAATTATCTAAGATAATAGCCCGGCCTTGCTCACGTTAAAATGAAAAGTGAAAGTGACAGTAAAACGTTAGATCGAAATTGATAAGAATGTAAAACCGAAAGTGAATTTTATAAAAAAAATTGTTTTACCTTACAGAATTCTAAATTTTGTAAATAGTATTCGACAGTTAGAATTGTTCAGTTATTTTGTTGAAGAAGTTAGTTATAAAACGTTAGTAATTTATAAATTAGATTTTATTTTTCTTTTATTATTGAGAAAACCCTCAACGTAAATGGCAAGAAATGATTCTGAGAAGCGAAATTTTTCTAGAAGTTCCGAACATATTTTCTTTTCTTTCTTTTCGCTGTCTGGAAATAATCAATTAGTATTGTAATGTAAAATAATTGGTAAACTGGTCATTGTATTATTTTTATGCCACAAAGGAATTCAATTCCTGAGTTGAGAGAAATAAGTAAATTCAACGTTTGAACGATCAAAGCAAGTTTTTGTTTAGCCTAACGTCAACGTACTAGTATTCTGTTTGTGTGGTTTTCCGTGTCGTTTCTATCTGGCTAGAACTGTTTGTTGTTGTAGTAAAAATTCTTCCTAACTTTCCTGTGAGTGACAGAACGTGTGAATGTTTTTCCTTATTTGTGAAGGAATTATTAACACAAGACATCACAGACGAGCAACACAATAAAACGGGCGCAAGCAAAGCAGAGAAGATTTTGTCTGCTCCACGGTCGGTGGAACGTGATGGACCAGGAGGGAGATAGAGAAGAAATTCTTTACACTGAGGTGTATGTTAGGTCTCCATTCCTGGTCGTTGCTAAAGGAGTGACCGTGGAGTCGGGGAAAATATAAATGAACATGATCGCAAGAAACATGCATTCAGCACACATAGACAAGACAAAAATAGAAAAGATTTTTTTTTATTTATTTTATTTTGATTTTATTTTTACAATTGCTTGTCGGCCCGCGCGCGCGGCCGCCGTGCTGGGGGTCTTCCTTCCTCCCTCTCCCCTCCTCCCAAAAAGTGGCGGGGGAGAGGGTTCTTGGGGTTTGCTCAGCTGTCCTGACAAGATCTTTCGAGTGACCGGTAAGAAAAAGGGGAGGTTGGCCTCGGGCGGGCGTGTGTGCGTGGCTTACAAGTAAAGTGGTGTCAAGAAGTGGGATGTGATTAATCGAGGCTAATTGCTGCCTCAGCCCATGCTATTTTAATTGAAGAATTATTTGAAGAATGACACCACTTCCTACAAGTAAAGTGGTGTCAAGAAGGCCGGATATGATTAATTGAGGCTAATTAATGCCTCAGCCCATGTTGAAGAATTTTGTAATTTTCTTATAAGTATTAGTTCCGTGTGTGGGAATGTGTTCTGAAAATTCCATTTTTAGCCATGGTTGTTGTGTCTTGTTAGTGATGTTGGAATGCAAGAGAGAAAGACACAAAATTTTAAGTAAGAGAATAAAGCAGATGATAAAATAGACAGTTCAAATATTTTATTCTTTAATCACATTTCGTAAAACCAGACTATTTATTACACATTAATTTGAAACAGATTTACCTAAGGATATACTAGTAATGTACAAGGTTAAAATATGTAGTCATAAATAAATAAATAAATAAAATATATATACAAGTAA
Organism: Oncomelania hupensis; assembly: GCA_036898135.1. Taxonomy (NCBI): domain Eukaryota; kingdom Metazoa; phylum Mollusca; class Gastropoda; order Littorinimorpha; family Pomatiopsidae; genus Oncomelania; species Oncomelania hupensis. The sequence continues at coordinate 34,777,319 of CM072525.1, forward strand.
TAATAAACAAAAATAATTAAAACAAAAATAATTTATGTGCCTGACTTTTGGAGTATAGAATTAAATAGGAAATTAAAATTTAGGCAGTATAGGAGCAAAACGAGAGACAAATATTTTTTTTTATTCAATGACCACAACACTGGGAAAGTAAGCAAGTCATTGCAAGTCATAATGGCTGACCGTCAAGTGCAAGAAGAAAGAGAAATGGCCGAAAGGGAACGCCAAAGAAATCAGCAATTGATTGAGGAAGTGGAAGGAGAACTAATGGAACTTCGACAAAGGCAACGAGAATTACTGACAACACCCAGGGAGGATCTACAACAACCCCAGAATCATGACGAACTCAACCTGCCCAGAGGAAATGGAATATGGGGAGAAGCTCCAGACTATGAATTTAACAACAACAACTTTGCTTTACATGGCCCGCCGCAACCGGTCACCTATTTTCCTGAGCTGCCAAGAGGAGGTAGTCTGTACAAGGCCCAATGAAGAAAAACAATGTAATGCTAGCAATGAGACTATCATGAACACACCACAGGCTCAACATGAACCAGAAGAAGATACAGCAGATAATACATCTCAAATTACTTTGCAAGTGCCAGTTTACGTTTCAAATGACTCTGTGAAGAACTCAAACCATCCAGTCAATGACAATGTCAGAACAACTCATTCACATAAGGGAAGCCAAGTAAATAATAACACCGGAATGTTTACTGAAGCAAACCTGTATGGCATTACAGTTGATTTTCTAATTGACACTGGTTCTGCTGCTACCTTGCTTGGAAGTCATGTTTTTCACCTGATACCAGAAGAACAAAGGCCTATTTTGCTTAACACCGACACTAGGCTTGAAGGAATCAATGGATGTAAAGTGAATATCCTAGGTGTAGCAAACCTGGAACTTGATTTGGGTAATCAGAAATTTGTGGTACCAACTATCATATGTGACATGAATATTGATGCAATTTTGGGACAAGATTTTACTTTTCAATTTGTGAAATCTATGAACATTGAGAAAATGCAGTTGATAACAAAAACTGGATACATTCCACTCTTCGTTGGTGGCAAATCAGAAATGGTCTGCCATGTCACGTCTTCTCAATCACTTGTCATTCCTGCCAGATCAATCATGAACGTTTCAGTCACAGTTAGTGGCAAACAGTACGTTAATCAGGACATGCTACTGGAACCATCAGATGTAGTAGTACAAACAAAGCAACTGTACATGACACCAATGATAACTGCTGATAAAATGAACACAACTGCCATTGTGATCAACTTAGCAGAAAAAGACACCAAACTATACCCTAATACCTACCTAGGAACGGCACAGTCAGCGTACCAAGGGAGACAATCTAAGGTCAAGATTAATTTTACTGCTGTCAGAAATGCAAATTCTGAAAATAACCACCTTCCTGAATATTTGAAAGATCTATTTGAAAGAAGTACAGTAAATCTCAGTGAACAACAGTCTCAAGTTTTGAAAGAACTACTGACAAAGTACCAGCACATTTTTTTCAAAATCTGCTAATGACATGGGCAAGACAAACAAGGCAAGATTCCAGATAAACACTGGTCAAGCTGTTCCTATTAGACAAAGAGCTAGAAGACTACCACTTGGAAAGAGAGAAGCCGAACGGGAAGAAATTCATTGCATGCTAGAAAGAAATATTATTGAGCCTTCTACCAGTGCTTGGGCTAGTCCTACATGTCTTGTGTACAAGAAAGACGGTTCAATTTACGTTTCTGTGTAGACTACAGAAAACTAAATGAAGTCACTATTCGTGATGCTTATCCCTTACCGCTCATTGAAGAATGCTTGGATTCTTTGTCAGATTCCAAATGGTTCAGTACTATGGACTTACAGAGTGGCTTCTGGCAAATTCCCCTTGATAGGGAAGAAGACAGGCAGAAAACTGCATTTATCACTGGTATGGGATTGTACCAGTTCACCGTATTGAGTTTTGGACTTACCAATGCTCCAGCTGCTTTTCAACGCATGATGGAAAATGTTTTGCATGGATTGCAGTGGAGTGAGTGTGTTTTGTTTATGGACGATACAATCGTGCCAGCCCCTACCTTTGAAATAGGACTTACAAGATTGGAACATGTGTGGCAAAGACTTGAAGAAGCAAATTTAAAATTAAAACCTTCAAAGTGCTTACTCTTTCAATCAGAAATCAAGTTTTTGGGACATGTTGTCAATGAACAAGGAATTCAAACAGACCCAGAGAAAACCAAGGCTATTAAAGACTGGCCGCAGCCCGAAACTGTGAAACAAGTTCGAAGTTTCCTTGGACTTTGCTCCTACTATAGGAAGTTTGTGGAAAATTTTGCTGCGATAGCTAAACCTCTACACAAGCTGTGTGAGAAGGGAGTTCAATTTCAGTGGACAGAAGACTGTGCTTATGCTTTTCAAACACTGAAAGACAAACTATCAAGTACTCCTATCTTGAGCTACCCCCAGTTAGGAAAACAATTCATTTTAGACACTGATGCCAGTGACCAGTCTGTGGGAGCAGTGCTGTCTCAAATTGACGATGGTAGAGAAAAAGTCATTGCTTATTACAGTTCAACCTTGACTTCAGCTGAAACTAATTATTGTGTTTCAAGGAAAGAGCTGTTAGCTGTAATCAAGGCACTGAAGAAATTTCATAATTATCTTTATGGTCAAGAAATTCTTTTGCGCACCGATAACTCAGCTGTTAGTTGGCTAAAGACTCTGAAAAATCCGTCTGGCCAAGTAATGCGCTGGCTTCAAGAAATCTGTACTTACAACCTGAAAGTTACTCATCGTCCAGGTACACAGCACAGAAATGCTGATGCATTATCAAGACGTCCATGCCCAGCATGCATGAGAGCCCAATATAAAGAACTAGATTCAGAATTGCAACAAGAGACGGGAAATGTGTCAAATGTGCTTCCTGTTGTGCAATTATTAGCAATGGTGAGGGAATCGACTCAACAACAAAAGCTAACAACTAAGCAAACCTCAAAGACTGCTGCTGATATTGTGAAGTGCTGTGCAACAAAGCAAACGGCAGACTCTACAAATAAACAGACACTACCAGGCCAATCCACAGATACGATGTCAAGGTCTAATTCTCAGACCAAATTATCTCCCTTTACCTGTGATAGTGCTACTTGTGACAGTGCAAACACAGATGACAAACAATACACAATTTTTACACCAGTACTTCTTGATGGTTGGGACACTGAAAAATTACGCAAAAAGCAGTTAGAGGATGAAATTATCGGCCCTATTCTGCGTTCAATGGAACATTCTTCTTTGCGACCAGCTTGGAATGAGATATCAGCCTATTCTGCAGAAGTCAAAGCGTTATGGGCTGAATGGAACCGTCTAGTTTTGTACAATGGAGTCCTGTATAGGCGTGGTGCCAAAGATAATTCACTACAAATAATAGTCCCTGGATCACTGCAAAGGCAAGTCCTGGCGCACTCCCACGACATTCCAACTGCAGGTCACTTGTGTGCAGAGAAGACGCTGAAACAAATAAAAAGGTCATTTTATTGGCCTAAAATGCAAGACAGTGTAACTATTTACGTTCAACAGTGTGATCGTTGTGCTGCCAAGAAAACCCCAAGGAGTACAAAACATGCGCCACTTGGACACTATATAGTGGGTGAACCTATGGAAAGAGTTGCGCTAGATATTCTTGGTCCCCTGCCTGTGACACATAAAGGCAACAAATACATTCTGGTTGTCACTGATTTATTTACTAAATGGACTGAAGCATTCTCTATGCCAAATCAAGAAGCAAGAACAATCGCACAAACTTTTGTCAATGAATTCATATGCCGTTTTGGTACTCCACTGCAGATAATTACTGATCAAGGTAAAAATTTTGAAAGTGGTCTTTTCAAGGAAGTATGTGACTTTCTGCACATTGACAAAACTCGCACCACTAGTTATCATCCCCAGGCAAACGGTGGTGTTGAACGTTTCATGAGAACATTAACCAACATGTTAACCATGTACTGTGAAAACAAACAAAAAGTTTGGGACATTTTTCTTCCTCAAGTTATGATGGCATACCGGTCGTCAGAGCACAGTACCACTCAGCAAACGCCAAACAAAATGGTTTTGGGCAGAGAAATTGTTTTACCTATTCAAGCTGTGGTTGGCCGTCCCAAAGAGATAGGAGCTGAGAGACCAGTCACAGAGTACGTCCAAGATTTACAGAATTCACTTGTTGAAGCTCATGAAGTAGCTAGGAAGAATATCAGGAAAAATGCTGCTTACCAGAAAAGGAACTATGATCTTCATGCTCGGAAACGACAGTTCTCCCCTGGTCAACTTGTATGGTTATTCGACCCAAGACGCACAGTTGGAGTATGCCAAAATCTTGTCAGCCATTGGAGAGGTCCATACCTGGTGACAAAGAAAATAGATGACTTGACTTACATGTTGAAGAAAAGTGCAAAATCACCACCTAAAGCTCATCATATTGACAGAATAATAATCTACAAAGGAACAAGAATACCAAAGTGGATTTGCAAAAATTAACTCTGTGTGAATTCTGGAGTGTGACAAATTATCAAAATTTTCTGAAGTGATACAATGTGACTAACTGTTAAATGTGAATTGTGAGATAGTGTGACTGTGAGTGACAAACTATAAATATTTGAAGTGAAAAGTGATACACTAATGCAGTAAAAAGTGACAAACTAATATCTCCAGGTTATTTAAATCCTGTCCTATACTATAACAAAAAAAAAAAAAAAAAAAATTAATTAATAAATAAATCATAAAATAAACACAGTCAGTAACAACAATAGAACATTCAGTGTGACATTAGGGAAGTGTTATTTTGAGACCATGGAGTAACTGTTTAGTTGCTTTTTGTTGTCATCTGATGGCAGATGAACTGTGTGAGTGAACTTCGAAGTGAAGTTAAACTGTTATTTTCTGGCACAATTGCGGCTGCCTGCTTATTATTTAGGGAGCAGTTAAGTCTCTCAAAAACTTTGGCAACTTGCTCAATTTGCGGACTAATGGACGATGCATAGGAAATTAGATTTTGCAAATTTAGTAACTATGCCAATTACCGTGCTAATATTGGAGTGATGGATTAGTTGGTCATTGGAGATGAGTGTTGGTCAGTTGGTCATTGGAGATGGCTGACATGGAGTGTTGGTTAGTTGGTCATTGGAGATGGCTTAACTTACAAAGAAGGTGTGGCACGGATCAGTGGCGCGTACGTCTCCATGAGTTTTGGATGACTTAGTCACTAACCTACGTTTTGTACTGTCACTTGTTTCCAGATAGTGAACATTAACAATACAGTTTACTGTGGAAATAACTGTCAGTCACTTTCTCTTAGATGGTGCCATTGGTGCCGTGATCAGTAATAGAGAAAGCATTATAATTTATTATTTTACTCCATGCAATCGTACTTAACACAGTGTGAAGTGAAGTTACGGGAAGTTATGTAGATGATTCCTATTGTTACAGACGGATGTAAAGTGCCCTTGCTGCACTAGAACTTACCTTTCGAGGCGTTCCTTGAGACGGCATTTGTTGAGCCATCACCCCACCTCAAAAGCCCCTTCTTCTATGCCTCTGTTGCTGCATGGGCTGAGCATGGACCCTTTGGAGGCAACTTTGTATGAGGGAGGACAAGTGGCTGTGATCGTCTTTCGTCCGGATGGGCTGGAGGAGCTGTTGGGACGACTTCCTCCCTTGTGCAAAATGACCACTAGCCTACCCGTACTTTGCCCAGTGGAGCCTGACCACCCTGCTGCCTTAGTATGGAAAGCAAGAGTAAACTTTCCGTGGAGTTTGGTGCAGAGTATCCGCGTGGACCCTGACAGCTGTCTTAATTCATCGAAGGATAGCTTAGCAGAGGCAATGAGACAGGCAGGACTGCAAGTTAGTATGGAGGACAGAGAGGATTCTGCCAACCAGGAGGTGCCTGAACCTGAGTCAGTTTTCCAGACCTCAGAGCCGGAGCCTGGGACTGTCCGCTCTGCCTCGGTGTCTCAGCTGGTTCCCTGTGAGACGGTGTCTTCGCCTGCCCCCTCTACCACTATGCCTTCACCTGTACAACATATCTCGGACTCTGTGTTTGACCCTCTTACCCCGGAACCTTTGCCAGTCCTCTGCACCCCTGAAATTCAGCCTGGTTCCCGCACACCTGTTACTTTTGGCATGAGCCCTATATCAAATTCTGAATTTCTGGCCGCTCATGTCCCTCCTACCATTAATCTTTCCCACCTTTTCCCCCCTAACCCATTATCCGAAGACAGCGAACGAGCAAGGAAACTATTGATGGCAGGATTCCCTTCGTTGATTTTGGCTGCACCCAGGAAGTGTTCAAGAGAGCATCAAGTTACTCTTCCTACAGGGATCCGATGGCCACCGTTGGGATGGGACAAGATGGATAAGGAAGGCAGGTATATTCTATTCATGGAAGCAGCCTTGGTACTTGGTAGACGAGCGGGTTTTCCTGTGGAGATGGGCCAAAGGGAACTTTTTAATGAGTTCTCTATGCTAATGCTGCCCGGCATGGAATTTCCAAAACACAAGTATCCAGTGCAAAGTCTTCGTGACATTCTTTCCCGGCATGTCCGTATTGTGGCCGCTGGTCTACCTACAGACACGTCGACGCTGCTCACCATACGGTCACTCGCTGCTCAACTGCCAGCTCTCACAGGAGCCAGATGGGAACTGGTGAAAGCTCTTGAAGATGTTGACATTGTTGTACCGTAAACTGAAAAAAAAAATAGAAAGAAGTGAAACCAACTACAGCCGATTAAAAACAGAAGATATTCATAATGCAGGAGCATTATCTTTATTTGGCAGGGGAGCGTGTAAGCCCTGGACTGGCCAGAGCTTATTTTTATACGAACTCTTATTATTAATTTTTCTACAACTATTTATTATCATACTCCCTGAAACTTTTTATTGAAGAATGTGCAGAAAAATAGCTTTTATTCAAAATACAAATTCGTAGCAGAAGTTATTCTTGTTTCCGCCCTTGCTGTGTCTGCCAAGATTTAGCAACCACTTCAGAAATGAGCTCCAAGCCTAAGGTGAGGAAAATTTCTTCATTCTGACTTTATTTTGACTTTATCTTTTTATAAACATGCAGAAATGTTACAGTGGATACTATTCGAGCAAACGATGAAGTGGAACTGCCGTAATTCTGCTACAAAATAACTTTCTTTATTTTTGTGTGATGCAGGAGTAGGCCTATTATACAGTACATTTAGAACCCAGAACTAATCTATTGAACAGCAGTTTAGATCTGAAGAATAACAATGCTGGAAAATTATACTGCAATTTGTGTATTCATTTGTGTAACTTTGAGTGAATATTTGGTGACTGGAGAAACTGCATACAGAGAATTTATGTTTTATTCATGTGAAGCTGTGACCGGTCGAATAGTCATAATAAGAAGAAGACTGTGACTGTTTGGATCTAGCTGTGGTTGATGTACTTTTCGACGGAATCTAGAGAATCCGCCTGATCAAATGTAGTAAAAGAACGTAATTTTTCTTGTGCTGTGGAACATTAGAGTGTAATTGTGTGAAAATGTTTAATTTAATTATAAAAAGGATTCGATGTTTAGTGTGCCAATAGTCTCGAAGTTTAGCGTGTTAACCAGCGAGATCTGCTTCTATGGATTGCCTGTGCACCGTTGTTTTTATTTTAGTTGGGAAAAATTGGGAACTCAGAATCTTTTCTTGACAGTTGTTACTTGTTAGCTGAAGTTTGCCAGCAGGTCTCATCATAAGATTTATAGTTATGAAGTGTATTTGAGTGACAATTGAATTGTCTCGACACTTACCTGTGTATTGAGAATGGCCCCAACTAGGTCACATGTGCCCCACCAGGACCGATTTAGCAAGCCAATTTTCTTTCGTAATTTAATAATAAGTCCTGTGCCCCGTTGATGCTAGAAGTCCGACGAAACTGGCTCATGTTTTGCACCGGGAATTAATCATTGTCAACCCTTGAAGAAATAGAAATCTTAGATAGTTCGCGGCGCTTCTTCCAGCTTTGCACAGTCCGTTGTGCATGGGAGACCAATATCCGGGTCCCCTGGTTCAAAACACGGTCCGCTGACAGAGATTTCATTGGTCAACGGCTATGTTTTGCTTGCCTGCCGTAATAAAAGGACCATTTCTGTGCAGAAATGGTGTGTCTCATATCGTTTTGATAACCGCTAGCACCCGTGAGCTTATTTTCCTTTTAAAAACTAAAGAAGTCCTTTTTATTATTGTTTGTAACTTTAGATCCTAATCAAAGCAGAATTATCTAAGATAATAGCCCGGCCTTGCTCACGTTAAAATGAAAAGTGAAAGTGACAGTAAAACGTTAGATCGAAATTGATAAGAATGTAAAACCGAAAGTGAATTTTATAAAAAAAATTGTTTTACCTTACAGAATTCTAAATTTTGTAAATAGTATTCGACAGTTAGAATTGTTCAGTTATTTTGTTGAAGAAGTTAGTTATAAAACGTTAGTAATTTATAAATTAGATTTTATTTTTCTTTTATTATTGAGAAAACCCTCAACGTAAATGGCAAGAAATGATTCTGAGAAGCGAAATTTTTCTAGAAGTTCCGAACATATTTTCTTTTCTTTCTTTTCGCTGTCTGGAAATAATCAATTAGTATTGTAATGTAAAATAATTGGTAAACTGGTCATTGTATTATTTTTATGCCACAAAGGAATTCAATTCCTGAGTTGAGAGAAATAAGTAAATTCAACGTTTGAACGATCAAAGCAAGTTTTTGTTTAGCCTAACGTCAACGTACTAGTATTCTGTTTGTGTGGTTTTCCGTGTCGTTTCTATCTGGCTAGAACTGTTTGTTGTTGTAGTAAAAATTCTTCCTAACTTTCCTGTGAGTGACAGAACGTGTGAATGTTTTTCCTTATTTGTGAAGGAATTATTAACACAAGACATCACAGACGAGCAACACAATAAAACGGGCGCAAGCAAAGCAGAGAAGATTTTGTCTGCTCCACGGTCGGTGGAACGTGATGGACCAGGAGGGAGATAGAGAAGAAATTCTTTACACTGAGGTGTATGTTAGGTCTCCATTCCTGGTCGTTGCTAAAGGAGTGACCGTGGAGTCGGGGAAAATATAAATGAACATGATCGCAAGAAACATGCATTCAGCACATATAGACAAGACAAAAATAGAAAAGATTTTTTTTTATTTATTTTATTTTGATTTTATTTTTACAATTGCTTGTCGGCCCGCGCGCGCGGCCGCCGTGCTGGGGGTCTTCCTTCCTCCCTCTCCCCTCCTCCCAAAAAGTGGCGGGGGAGAGGGTTCTTGGGGTTTGCTCAGCTGTCCTGACAAGATCTTTCGAGTGACCGGTAAGAAAAAGGGGAGGTTGGCCTCGGGCGGGCGTGTGTGCGTGGCTTACAAGTAATTTAAAGTGACCTTGGCTCTGAACTATGAGTGGTATAATGTCCAAAATTGTTTTTAGAGCTAATATAGTTTGATACAGTGTTCCCTCCACACACAAAAAAAGAGTCCTTGGGACTCCCAGGTATGCAATTTTAAGGGTCCTTGTGCAAATTTTGGGAGTCCCCAAATCGGAAAAACAAATGTAAAAACAAGTCCAAGCCTATCTTTTTTTCTTTTACTCTGTTAAAGCGTCACATTAGTTATCATAATCATATAAAACCAAAAAATTAAAACATGTATTAAATACCCTCTCGCTTGCGTCAAACTGGCACCAACGGATCTCTTGCAACCATCTGTCGATGAGTTTTCGTTTCTTTGGACGCTTTACTTCAGTTTGAGTTTCATAATTTATTTGTTTATCCTTGCTTTGGAGTTCCGTATTTTCGATAATGACAGGATCTGTACTTGATGTTGCTGTGGATGAACGGGTTTTGGGCCCAGTCAACCAAGTCAGAAGTGACATGATCGTGTATGATAGAATCAAAGAATGGATTCACGAAGATTTCTTCTGTTCATTGAATGGATTGCTTGGAGGAAGTTTACAATGCGCGCGCATGCGATTTTTAAGGACGACAACTCCCGACACAATCTTTAATCGTCCGCAATGGCAGTCTCAGTTGGGTTCTGATTCTGATTATGCCGTGAATTAGTTCGCCACTCGTTGGTCGTATTTTTGACTTCAGCGATTTGAAAAAAATGTGTGCGTCCACAGGACGCACATGCAAATTTTTCTGCGTCCTTTTTCATATTTTGTGCGTAATTGACGCACTACTGTGCGTAATCGGGAACACTGGTTTGATATTTCATATATTTTCAGTTTTTCCGTTGATATTCAAAGTCAAGTTCATTGTAGGCCTTGCCAATACTTTAAAAAAAATTTCATCAGGATTGCTTAGTCGAATTGGCGTCAGACTATGCGCCCAAAGTATTCTTACTATTATTCTTATTCTTATTCTTATTATTATTACTGTTAATTTTGATTTTTTAATGTTTTTTTTTTTAATTCTATTAAATAAAATAAAGTTTATTGTTGAAAAAGGAAATAATACTCAAACCTGGCACTGTTATTTCTTCAGTGTGTTTCTTCTGTTCTTTGCAGTGTTATGTTTCTTCTATCTTTCTTGTCTGATACTATAATATATATTTCTAATATATAAATATATATACAGGGCTCGAATTACCGGGAGGAATGGGGAGGATTTTGATGAACCTCTGCTTTGGCTGAGAATACCCCCCGCACCCCCCCCCCCCCCCCCACCAGGGATGACTCTATCCCCCACCCCCCTCTGCTTTTGGCCGAGAATATCCCATAATATTTTCCTTCGATCCGCACCCCTTCCCCTTCTACCACTCCCCCCTCCTCCTCTGCGTTTTGGCTAATTCGAGCCCTATAGAATATATATATATATAGAGAGAGAGAGAGAGAGAGAGAGAGAGAGAGAGAGAGAGAGAGAGAGAGAGAGAGAGAGGATGGTCAGTGGCGCAGTGGAAACTCGCCAGCTACAACTTAACTATCAATGCGAGACGTCCGGTGTTTGAATCCTAGGTGGAAACCGATAATTGAATGAAGTTTTCTGATTGCCTTCTTTCGGTTCAGAGTATAAACTGAGGCCTAGTCTGAGTACGCATGCATAGTTCAGTAGGTAGATTACCGTCCCCGGACACAATAGCGTATAGGGGACTTCACGCATGCATAAAATCAAGCTTAGACTTAAAAGATCTCGACGCTGATGTCTGTGTCACTGTCGGGTCAGTGCTGGCAACAGTAAATATACCCAACACACATAGAAATAATGTACATGTCAGAAGAAAAAAGTCTCTCAGTGGTGCAATTAACAAACCAGGTGTGACCAGCCCTGGTTCACCACCACAGACACGCAGTTAAAACAACAACAACAACAAAAAAAAAACACTCACAAAAATAGAAAGATGAACCAGTTTAGTACCAGATGAAGATAAACAAGAAAAATGTATACAGTACTTTTTTTTTGCTGCTGTTGCTGAACTGATATGGATCTGTTAATTTATTTAATTATTATAAATATTACCATAACTCTCATTTTCATTATTATTGCACTTTTGCTACATGTTATTTTACTATTTATTGACTGACTAAAATTATAATAATAATTATTATTATTAATATAATAATAATAATAATAATAATAATAATAATAATAATAATAATAATAATAATAATAATAATAATAATAATAATAATCACATTCGCTTAGAATACAGAACACAGATTATTCAGCCAAATTACAACAGTCACATTGCCTATTGAGCATTGCCCTGATGTTGATAAACAGCCACACACAAACACATCCACACCACAGGCAAATGTCATCATTCCTACAGTCATATATTTTCTCTTCTCAAACAAAACACTTTATAATACTTCAACTTAAACAAAATTTACAGACACCATAGCAATATTGGTCACAATCACACTTGACATATAGCCTAAAATATTAAAAATGGACATGTGTACATCATAGGCAAGCCAATTATCATACTGAATGCTAAAAGAAAGGAAGAACGCACGCACAAACATACTCAGGTACATCAATATACGCTTAAAAGTTAAAAGTACATTATTACATTAAAACAAATAATACAGTGAGAAAACTGAATAAAAGTGCATGTTAACTTACAAAGAAAACAACTCTCTCTCTCTCTCTCTCTCTCTCTCTCTCTCTTTCTCTCTCTCTCTCTGACACTTCCACAGAAAATAATATAAGCATATGGACTTGGACGAGCACACACAGATAGACACATACACATTACACTTTCGATACCAGGGGACTAAACCTCTCTCTCTCTCTCTCTCTCTCTCTCTCTCTCTCTCTCTCTCTCTCTCTGACACTTCCACAGAAAATAATATAAGCATATGGACTTGGACGAGCACACACAGATAGACACATACACATTACACTTTCGATACCAGGGGACTAAACCTCTCTCTCTCTCTCTCTCTCTCTCTCTCTTTCTCTCTCTCTCTCTCTCTCTGACACTTCCACAGAAAATAATATAAGCATATGGACTTGGACGAGCACACACAGATAGACACATACACATTACACTTTCGATACCAGGGGACTAAACCTCTCTCTCTCTCTCTCTCTCTCTCTCTCTCTCTCTCTCTCTCTCTCTCTCTCTCTCTCTCTCTCTCTCTCTCTCTCCCCACTTCCCCCTTCCTCTGGCAAAAATAATATTATTCTAAAATCAACCTCTTTTGCAATTACATGACGAGAATACAATTTGACGTGTTCTGGGCTGTAAATCTTACGTCAAAGACTCATTTTAGAGACACGAGGGATATAACGAATACAAAAACACACTAACCGCCGGCTACGGGTACAAAGACCTTCGGATATAACGAATGGGAAGATTTTTCCCCTGGACTTCGTTGCAACCGTTTTAGACTGTATATGTGTGGTGTGTGTGTGCCTGTCTGCCTAATAAGCTTACAGATGGTGCTTGTTTCTTGTCATACGTATATATTTGACTTCTTTAAGTTCATGTTCATGCGATGATATGGAGAATAAATTTTGAATTCTGTGTGTGTGTGCGTGTGTGTGTGTGTGTGTGCGTGTGTGCATACGCGCGCTTTCGTATGTGAGAGAGTAATTGTGTGTATGTTTGTAGTTGTGTGCGTGTGTGTTTGTGTGTGCGTGTACATGGGTTGTATGGCGGTGTGTATGTATGTGTGTATGTGAGGGATATGGATACTTGTGTTTAAATGGGGATTGTACAAATACACCTACAAAGACACAAGGCAATATTCTAAATAACACTATGACTTTAAGGAAAACTGCAATTAGCGCGCTTTAAAACGCTCCGTACACCGTGTTGTTGAACACTTTGTACATCTCTGGTTTATCTGTTATTGTAGCATGTTCAGTGCGCCCACAGAGAATAACGACATCAAAACAAAAGAGGTAAATCGGTGTTTGACAATGTCACTGATTGAACAGATCGATAGATCTTCAACTGCTCCTTGGTTGACATCAATTCAATTCAATTAATTTATTTGAAGACCGTCCACAAATTCAGTGATGTTAGAGCTTATAGAACGATTAATCTTTTCAATTTAACGTTAAAAACTATCATCATAATATCGCGTATAATAATTATAATTTTTTCAAATTTCCTATATTTGAGTACACGATATAGATCTACTAGATGCGATTGTCAGCATCAATTCATAACCAGCTAATATGTTATTTATAACCAGTACGCTATTTGATTATAGTATCTATTATTAATATTATGTCCTGTTTTACAAAAGGTGAATAACTTCTTTCAGTCAAATTCCCTCAGTGATTGAGGACGTCTGTTCCGCAGCAAGCGAGGCGTCCCACACTCAGCGTATAAATACCTAGTACCCAGCGCTTTCTTCCTATATCCATCGACCACAAGCAACTCCAAAAAACCCAACTGAGATAAGGAGAGCAGTCTGCATCGATGGAGACTGGAACTGAGAGACAGTGACTCTTTAATCGTCCATGAAGCGTATATAGAAATTCACCTTTCGGCTGCACAAACATAATAAATGTAAAATGAAGCTCTAGGACATTTGTGTTTTTATTGTGCCATACAGATAGGAAAAAGCACCCAAGTTTAGTGTAGGGGGATTTGTCTTGTGGTCTGATTCACAATGTGTGCTGCAGTATTCCGGACTCGCTGAAATCTGCATTTGATTTTATGATAGTCTCCCCAAGCCTACACTGAACGAGGTTGTCAACACAGCCACAATCCATCGATTTGGCCTCAAATTTAGCGCGAGGGGCAATAGTCAAGCCGTGTGGTTCATTGCAAGGGTGACAGTTGAGCATTAATGGAAATACACCGGACAAATCGGATAAACAGGAAACTTCGAACCCTGAAAGCACGAGCTGGCCCTCCATTATAAATATGTAATCTAGCTCCGTGGTTTAATAGAGTTTGTGTAGTGAGTCTGTAGTACGGTAAGTATATGTTCAGTACTCTTTAGCCAGTCAGTTACACCTTTTGCCGCCATCGGGTTGCTTTAGGTTATAGAGGAAGTCGACCCTAAAGTGAGGCTGACCCCAATCTTTCGACCCGAAAAGGAGGCTGATCAGAGACTGTTGAGGGCATACGCCTACACACAGCCTATGTCTGTTAGATCTCTGAAGTTCAGTTTGCGTCAAGGTCGCCCGTGTAATGGAGACTGGCCTGTTATAGGACATTAGTCAAGGTCATTACGGTAGCTGCGTGCTGTCGTGCTCTGCACTGTTCAGCTCTGTTTCCGCCTCAATGTCGTCCGCGGCGCTATGATTGTAGATTACGCCGCCCTCACACGGACCTTGACCTTTGACCTCTGACATCTTTCCGCTGTCCTGGTCACTGGAGAACTTAATCTGGCGGCCGCTGCTGCCGTCCAGCCACTTGTAGATCTTGTCTGTTGACACCAGTTTGGACCTGCCACAGTTTGAGTATCATCATCATCGTCGTAGTCATCAACATCAACTCCATCATTAGCGTCATCAACAGTTGTAGCTCTGTTGTCATCTCCGTTTGTGCTAGTTTCTTTTTCAAAGTCTTCTTCATTGTCGTTGTCGTCCTTTTCATCATCATTATCGTTATTACTACCTTCATCTCTGTAACCCAATATCTCAGTCCTACCACCATCATCATCATCATCATCGTCGTCGTCGTTGTCATCGTTATTATCTTTGCCGTGGTCATCGTCATCATAATTATTATCGTCATCATCATCGTGGTCGTCATCGTCACCATTTTTGGTCCCCACCACGACCACTTCCATCATCATTATCATAGTAGAAACTACAACCACCACCATCATGACGACAGCAACATTCTCATCACTGACGTCACCGTTGCCATGGCCACTGACTTGAGGCAGACGAGCATAAGGTTTTCCACGGTGTCAGGCTGCCACTTGGGGATCTCTGACTGTAGCTTTCCCATCATCCTCTTCGTGCGTATCTAGGCAAGAGAAACACAAAAAATATGTACAATCTTGGTAATGATGTCAGGTGACTCGTCTGGTTATTCCTATTGTTACACTCGATGTTGTTTTCTATCAGTAGTTGATTCAGCCCCGATGCTTGAAATCCTGATAGGTGTAACTAGGATTCGTTTATCCACGCAACCCGTTCAATCATCAACAAGTCAGGAGTCGTCGTATGAAGTTTTCCACTTTTATTCAGCACACATCAACAACTGCATACCATCGCTCAATCGCTTTTTCCACTCTACAATTCTCAACTTTGAACTTTCCACTTTTTACAACTTTCTCAACTCTAATGCAACAGCTATCTTTACTTTCAACTCTCTCTTAAAAAAAAAACACCTTTTGAATTTTATTTATTTTAATCAGTTTATAGTCCCCTCTCTTCCCAATAAGGATTTTCAGAGAGGAGACTCTATACCTTTTGAAACAGTGCGGCACTATACATATACAGTCTCTCTAAACTCCAGAAAGAGCGAGAAAACCCCCATCGTGACACACTTCAACCAATCAGAATTAATTTCATCATCACTGTCTCACGTCACACAACCTTATTTGGGAGCTCGTGGTTACCACTAGAATTATCCATACGCTTCGATCGATAGTAAACAACCAATTCTCGAAAATTCTCAAATAATATCGACCAACTAAAAACACCAACGTTATACAAAGCTTCTTCTAATAACAACGCAAAATCAAATCAAAGACAAACACACTCCATTACTGCATGCGTTGCAAAATAAAACGAACAGATTTATCGCGCGCGTCACACACGCAAGCCTACTATCGCACGCGCTCCACACATAATATCGTGCGCATTTCACACGCACCATCATGCGCGTTTTAACGTAACACCTATCCCTATCCTGTCCCGTAACCCGGAGGTCGTAGGGGCACCACAGATGATCCTTTTAACCAGCATACTCCATCTTTCTCTGTCCTCGGGAGCCCTGATGGCTTCGCTCGGTGTCAAACCAGTCCATTCTCGAATGTTGTCTTCCCACCTCTTTTTCTGTCTCCCTCTTCTTCTACCTCCTTGCACTGTGCCTTGCAGAATAGTCTTTGCAAGGCCTGATGATCTGGTGACGTGGCCATACCATCGGAGTTTCCGTTTCTTCACCGCTGTGAACAGGTCATCGTGTTGTCCAATTGCTTGCGTGATGGTCTGTCGGACTTCGTCGTTGGTGATGTGTTGGGAATAGGAAATGCCCAGAAGTCTTCTGTAGCACCTCATCTCCATGCTTTGTATTCTTCGTTGGAGATCTGCTGTGATTGTCCATTCTTCGCAAGCATATAGGAAGATGGAGATGACAAGGGAGCGCAGCAGTCTCACTTTGGAATGTAGACTGATGGTCCTGTCTTTCCAAATGGGCTTCAACCTTGTCAGGGCAGCAGTTGTTTGTGCGATCCTGGAGAGGACTTCCTGTCGGGACCCATTGTCTGATACAATGGCTCCTAAATATTTGAAACTATTAGGACAAGCTTTGGAGACAGTCGTAGTCTTCCCGAAGTACCATCATCATTTAAGGGCTCTCCGCTGACTACGTTTGAACCAATATCTGAGGACCAGCTGAGAAAAATCATCTCGTCGTCGAGACCCACATCCTGTGAAGTGGACCCTGCTCCAACCAGACTTGTGTTGGACTGCTTGGATGTTTTGCTGCCAGTGCTGCTCAAGATCATAAATTGTAGCCTTCAGTCCTCCACAGTGCCCAAGTCGTTCAAGGCAGCAGCTATCAAACCATTGCTGAAAAAGAAGGGACTCGATGAACATGACTCTAAGAATTTTAGGCCAGTGTCAAATCTACCGTATGTATCGAAACTGCTCGAGAGAGCAGTTTGTCAGCAACTGATGCAGCACCTGATTAAACATGATCTGCTGGACGTCTACCAGTCTGCCTATAAGCCAGGTCACAGTTGTGAAACCGCACTGACTCGCTTTTTAAATGATATTCTGTGCAGTGCGGACTATGGTGATCTTGTTCTTGTGGTTCTGTTGGATTTGAGTGCAGCGTTTGACTGCATTGATCACAACCTGCTTCTCCTGAAACTCTCTGCTAAAATAGGAATTACATCATCTGCTCATCAGTGGATTCACTCCTACCTGTTAGACAGGACACAACGTGTTATCGTCGATGGGGCATCATCGCCTGACGTAACTCTCACTTGTGGTGTACCACAAGGGTGTGTTCTAGGGCCAATATTATTCTCCATGTAATAATAATAATAATAATTTATTTCATTTAAAATTCTACGCCTTTCCCTCAGGAGAAGCTCAAAGCGCAGTTACAGCCAGCCATAAAAAAATACTCAAGGAACATAAAAGAATAAAAGCATCAAACACAAAAACCAAACACCACAGTATTAAAATATAGTCAAACACACCCACTCACTCTATGTCTCCCACGCATACACACATACACACACATACATACACATACATACACACAACCACACACACAATAAAATACAAAAGCACAATAAAATTGTCTATCTCTATCACCACAGTATTAAAACATAGTCAAACACACCCACTCACTGTATGTCCCCCACGCACACACACATACACACACACACACACACACACACACAGACATACACACAATAAAAGACAAAGCACAATTTTAAAAAAATTGTCTATCTCTATCACCACAGTATTAAAACATAGTCAAACACACCCACTCACTCTATGTCTCCCACGCACGCACACACACACACACACACACACAATAAAATACAAAGCACAATAAAATTGTCTATCTCTATCAGTATACGTGCATTTCACACAGAAACAGAAACGAGCAATTTACTTAAAAACGCCATGGAACAACTACTATAATCACCACAAAAAGACACCACAACACAACATCTGCACGGACACTCAAGCAGCAAAACACACCTGGGCCACAACGACGACGAAGATGAGGAAAACAGCGACGATGACGATGACGACGACACTGAGAAAGAAGATGACAACGACGGTGACGATAATATGATGAGGCTGATGACGAAGATGATGATGATGACGACCATGATGATAACCATGATGACGACGATGATGAAGGTACGATGACCACAAAAGAGGTTGAGGACGGCTGGTGGGCAGGAAGTTATTTCAAGAGGTGTTCATGGAAAAGATGTGTTTTAAGTCTAGATTTGAATGCAGATAGAGTAGGGGTGTCACGGAGAGGCTGAGGCAAGGAATTCCAAAGTGTAGGAGCAGCAAAGGAGAAAGAACGACGACCATACGTCTCCAGCTTGATGCGTGGCACAGAAAGGTGACCAGCGTCGGCGGAACGGAGAGATCTGGATGGACGATATGGCGTTAAGAGCTCAGACAGATAAGAAGGTGCTAGACCGTGCAGACTGCGGTAACAAAGCATCGCAACTTTGTATTCGACACGCGCGCGTACTGGCAACCAATGGAGTTCCTGAAGAAGCGGTTTCGCGCTGTCGAATTTGCGCTTCTTGAGCACGATACGGGCTGCGTTGTTCTGTGCTTTTTGAAGTTTGTCCAGTAGAGTGTTGGGAAGACCTACAAACAGGGAGTTGCAGCAGTCCATTCTTGACAGTACAAAAGCAGACATCAACTTCTTTGTAGCGCTCACTGTCAAGAAGGGTCTTATATGACTAATCCTGCGGAGTTCCAGGAAAATGGCCTTGCAGAGAGTGTTAATGTGGAGTTCCACTGAAAGTGCCCTATCAAGGTGGACTCCCAGATTTCTGACAGTCTGAGAGAATTCAATCTGCGTGCCTGAGAGTGTGATGGTAGCTGAGTCTGAGAGCGATTTTAGTTTATGATCAGTAGCTATGGGAATAATTTCAGTTTTGTCATCGTTCAATTTGAGTTTGTTTACGTTCATCCAGGTCTTGACAGATTCAATGGTTTGTTGGGTGGTGTTCAGTATTATAGGAAGTTGAGAGGGGGGACCAGACCTTTGGAGTTGTGTGTCATCCGCAAACATCTGATAATGCATTTCAAATTGGCGGATGATAGAGCCCAGGGGTTGAATGTATGCGGTAAAAAGTATGGGACCCAGGACCGAACCCTGAGGGACTCCGAAGGCTAGTGTGGTTGGCTCTGAAAATGAGCTCCCGATCACCACAGACTGTCTCCGATCAGCCAAATATGACCTGAACCAGCGGAGGACCGTTCCGGAAAGACCGAAGGTCACATGCAGTCGTTGAAGCAGAATGGCGTGGTCAAGCGTATCAAACGCAGCCGATAGATCTAGCATAGACAGTACGGAAACATGACCACGGTCACAGGCGGACAACAAGTCATTCACAACTCGCACCAGAGCCGTTTCTGTGGAGTGGTTCTGGCGGTATGCGGACTGAAACGGCTCAAGGAGATCGGATTTTTCAAAATGGTCTAGCAATTGGCGGAGAGCAACCTTTTCAAGGATTTTCGAGAGAAAGGGAAGATTTGAAACTGGGCGATAGTTCTTGAGGATATTAACGTCAAGATTTGCTTTCTTTATCAGTGGAGAGACAACAGCATGTTTGAAGGATGAAGGAACAACACCACATGACAATGACTGATTAATGATGTCAGTGATGATTGGGGTTAACATCCAAAAATTCATGCAACAGGTTTGCTGGGATGGGTTCAAGGCAACATGACTTTTTAGGTGTCTGAAAAATAATTCTCCTGATATGGTCACACGTTACAGGGACAAAGTATAGCATTGGCGTTCCCATGAAGGGTGTAAAGTCAGGATTACCACTAATTCTATCTAGCTCTGACCTGATTTTGCATATTTTGTCGTTGAAGTCACAGAAAGAGTCTGGCAGCTGTTTTGGTGGAATACAATTTGGCAGGACCTTCTCACCTTTCTTACCAGTCAAATGACCAACGACTGAAAAAAGGTCCCTACTAGAGGAACATTCCTCTATTTTTTTTGTCGTGTACCTAGACTTTGCATCTTCAATTAGTCTCTTGGTTTTCTCCCTATGGTATACAAATATGTCTCTATGAACTGTGAGGCCTGACTTCCTCCACCTGCGCTCGGCGCCACGTCGCTGTTTCTTCGCTTCCTTAACCTCCAGCGTCAGCCACGGAGCGGAAGGACGGTCCGTGACGCACCAGTAGGGGTCATCTCCTGCATTTTTACTTCATCGCCTGCAGGCTTAAACCAAGTCTCTGTCACAAAAACCAAGTCGGCGTTACTTTCCTGAATAATATAGTGCAATAGTCTTGTTTCTGCACGACCAGGCATTGAAGTACAGAACCTTGAAGTGTCTGGACAGCTCATGCTCAAAAAGCTGACAATCCACCTGGGTCAGATTAGCCTTATTTACGCCTACCTGGCGCGGAGTGGTCGTGTCATAGAAGGCTGGCACCTCGTCAGCTGAGACGGACGATAGAGTTAACACGCGAGAAGCGGCTTGTGAAAACGCTAACGTCGTACCAGCAGCACCGCGTAAGATGGGCTCTGAAAACAACCGTCGGACCTGACTGCCAGCACAAGTCTTCGCTTGCCTGTAGGTCAGCGGGTCACGGTATGCAGGTCTCTTGGTCAGTGGGTCAGCAACAAAGTCATAATGTGCTTGGTGACCACAACTCATGTACTGGTAGTAGGCACGAGTGAATGAGTGATGCTCAATAAGGCACTGGGTCACTGGGTCACGAGGAGCACACACGCTGTTGCTCTGAGACAGCATTTGACGACGAAACAAGGTAAAAAATATGCGGTGAGCGAAAGTCAATTGCATAATTGAGAAGTTAATTAAACTTGAAGATGGCGGCTAATAATTGTGAAAGATGGTGATTTCTCTATAATCCAGTTACAAAATACTGACCGTTCCAAAATGGAAAAATGAAAATTACAACACCATCTCCTGTCAAATCTCGATGAAAACAACAACACCCTGAGCAGCAGAACAACGCGATCACACTGACACCAGAATGATCGTCAAAAGTTCAACCAATCCATCCCAAACAGACACAAACACTGGGAGCCCATAACACTCGCTCCCGACCGACGTCGCCATCTTTCCATGATGTACACTACCCAGCTTGGTAAAATCATTTAAAGCTTTGGAATCAGCCGAAAACTCTTTGCGGATGACAGTGAACTGTACAAAGCATTTCATCCTAGCGCATCCTCCACGTCAGAGGCAATCCAGAGTCTCGAAAGCTGTTGTCGGGAGATCAAGTCTTGGATGTTCTCCAACAGGTTAAAATTAAATGATGAGAAAACAGAGGTGTTACTGTGTGGCTCAGATGCCTGTCGTCGAAAGGTATCTGTGGACTCCCTCCAAGTTGGTTCTTCGACTATTCCGGTGTCCAGCACAGTACGAGACCTTGGTCTTCTTGTGGACAGCGGCCTCACCAAGGTGCCTCAGGTCAGCGCCACAGTCAGATCATGCTACCTTGGTCTGCGAACACTGGGTCAACTTAGGCCAGATCTGGACAGAAAAACGGCCAACACACTTGCTGTTTCGCTCATCCAGTCTCGCTTGGACTTCTGCAACAGCTGTGTTTGGGGCTTGCCCAAGTGCCAGCTGCAGAGGCTACAAAAAGTTCAAAACACAGCAGCTCGGATTGTGACAAAAGCTAAGACTCATGAGCATATTACACCAGTTCTTCAGGAACTTCATTGGCTCCCCGTTGAAAAGCGGATTGAACATAAAATACTTTCCCTTGTTTTTGGATGCAAGGAAGGATCAGCACCCAAGTACCTGCAAGAACTCCTCCCTTGGCATGCTCCTGAGCGAAACCTTCGGTCTAGCTCACAGTGCAAGATCTCTGTGCCAAGTGTCGATCGACATAAGAGAAAGAACTTTGGAGCAAAGTCTTTTGAATGTGCAGCTCCTCTCCTGTGGAACAGACTTCCTCTCTCGCTACGTCAGTGTAGCTCCAAAGCAGCCTTCAAGCGTCAGCTGAAGACCCATCTTTTTAATCAGTGACCAAAACAGATTTTTTTTCCCCCAGCGCACCGAGCATGCTTACTTGGCCTGGATGGAATCGCGCTATACAAGTGTTCATCATCATCATCATCAACTATGCACTGTGTTGAGGGATTGGCCTTGGACTTTGATGTCCGTGTTGATGCCATTGGTGTTGTTGGTCATCATTTTGGTCTTCTCTGCACTTATTTCCATTCCATAAGTTCTGGGGGTGGTGTCAAGCCTCTGTACCAGCTGTTCAAGTTCTTGTTCCTCTCCAGCCAATCCATCAATGTCATCCGCAAAACGAAGATTGGAGATTGCTCTACCCCTATGCTGACTGTGCCTTCATGATCTGCAAGAGCATCTGACATGATGCACTCTAGGAAGATGTTTTAGAGTGTTGGAGAGAGTAGGCATCCTTGACGCACACCGATTGTTGTTCTGAACCAGTTCCCGAGGGCGCTGTTGTGGAGGACTGCACTGGTAGCCTTGTCATACAGGCTTTTGATGACTTCAATAATTTTAGGGCTGATGTTGTACACTTTCATTGTTGCCCATAGAGCTGCATGCCCGACTCGGTCAAACGCCTTCGTGAAGTCTATGAACACATGATACAGATGTTGGTGCTGTAGGTATTTCTCACAGATTATTGTGAGGTTGAAAATCTGTTCAGTGGTACTTCGCCCTGTCCTGAATCCTGCTTGTTCTTCAGCTATGATTTGTTCAGCTTGGGGTTTCAACCTGTTGAGTATAATTTTCAGGAGGACCTTGCTGGGATGGCTGATGAGGCTGATGGTGCAGTAATTTTCACACTCCTGAAGGTTACCTTTTTTGGGAAGAGTGATGACAAGCGACTGGGTCCATGGTATAGGCCACTCCTTACTCTGCCAGATCTTGTTACAGATAATGGTGAGGGCATCAATCATCGCTTCTCCTCCTGCTTGTAGCAGTTCCGCGGGTATGTTGTCCACTCCCGCTGACTTCCCTTTCTTTAGCGATTGCACTGCTGCCTCAACTTCTTCCCGGATAATTAGGAGGATTTCTTCTTCTCTGTTCTCGGGACATGCTAGAACTGATGGGTCTCCATTTGGTGTATGGTTGTAAAGGTCAGAGCAGTACTCTGTCCATCTGTCCAAGACTTCTTGTTCTTCTGTAAGGCATAGGCCAGACTTGCTTTGGATCGTGGAGACTTTGGGCTGTTTCAGTGTTTGACACTTGTCAGCCGCTTCACAGTCTGGTAGGCCTTCTTGCTGTTGTTCTTGTTCAGACTGTTCTCTATTTCCTGGCATTGATCTTCTATCCAGTTCTCCTTAGCTGTGCGTATGCCTTTTCGGATGTCATTGTTGATTTTTCGGTAGACATCAGCTCCCTGTGAGGTGTTCTTTTTCTTTTTTACCTCTCTTCGTTTATCACACAGATCCAAAAGTTCAGGTGTGATCCACGACTTCTTCTGTGGTCAGTGCTTGCCAAGGATCTCAGTGGCGGCATCTGTCACAGCTGAGTTGAAGGTGGTGGTCATGGTGTTGACATCTACTTCACCAGCCCCCAAAATGAGCAGTGGTGCAAATTTCCCTCCAATTGTGGCCTGAAATAGTTCTGCCACCTCCGGGTCTTGCAGTTTGTCCAGGTCGAACTTCAGTCTAGTGCACTTTGCTGTATTTACTCTCTTCAAGTGGACCCGGAAAGACATCATCACGAGATCGTGGTCACTTGCGATGTCTGCTCCTGGAAAAGTGCGTGTCCTGCCAATGTTGGTGCTTGATCTGAAGCGTTTCTTGACCATGATGTAGTCTATTTGGTTGTGATGCTCCCCGCCGGGACTGTGCCATGTCCATCGTCTGGAGTTTTTGTGGAGACCAAGCGTGTTTGCCAGTACCAGATTGTTGTATCTGGCAAACGCCAAGAGTCTCAGACCCCTGTGATTTTTCTCGTTGTTGCAGTGGGGTCCACATGTGTCTCCCCAGTTGTGGTGCGCATCTTGGCCAACCTTGGCATTCCAGTCGCCTTGCACTATGACTATGTCCTTCTTCGGCACTTGGTCAAGGACCGCCTGTAGATTTTCATAAAAATCCTCCACTTCACTGTCGTCATAGTCTGATGTTGGGGCATAGGCCTGGATGATGGTGATGTTGAAAGGGGCTGCTCTCAGGCGGATGGTAATGAGTCTACTGTAGACTGGGCGGCAACCCATGGCAGTGGCTAGAATGTTCTTGTGGACCAAGAATCCAACGCCGTGTTCGTGCCTGTCATCTCTACCGCTGAAATAGAGCTTGTGGCCTTTGTCGGTCGTTGTTTCACCTAGGCCTTTCCAGCGCAGTTCGCTGATGCCTAGAACGTTCCATCGATAGTGGTCCAACTCGTGGGCCAGTTCTAATTTTCCTTCCGCAGTTAGGGTCCTGACATTCCAGGTTCCTATGACGATGTTGTTTCTCGTGCGGATCTTGCTAAATTGTCCATCAGTAGCATACTTAACACCTCCGTCCTGGTGGCCAACGGAAGGCGCGGTCCTTGAGCCGGGCGACGACCGATCCGGTATGGAATTAGTGGATAGCTTCATCATGTAGTGTGTCTTGGGCAAAAAAGACCTGGCGGTGCCCAATCCTCTCCAGGCTGTTGGCCACAGCCGAAATCCACGAATACAGTGTGGCTCGCCTTGGCCCTGAGCACGTGGTCCTTGAACCCGTAGTAACGTGATGTTCCTCCGCCCTGGCCGGTGACTTCTGTGTAGAAGACTTTCGCCCAGTGATGCCGTGCTAACATCACCAATGTTAGTCGCCTCTTACGACACGCCGGGAACCGTTGGGTCTATTCTATTTAATGCCCGAACCCACAGGGCATTAAATGGTTATTAAAGGCCTATATTTATTTGTGTTGTTTACTCGTTTTTAAATAGCGCTTTTCCAGCCCAAGAGCTGCTCAAGGCGCTGTCCAAAAACAAGATCTAGCTCAGGCTGCGTGAGGCGCTCAGGTACAGCCTTAATATAATAGTAGCGAGTCTGCGCGTTCGCACCTTTAAATCGCAAAGGGATGCGCACAAACCCGACTTAAAATTCAAAGATATGACAAACTACAACCTGAGTTATTTATTTCACCGCACGCTCGCACGCTCGCACGCACGTAAGCAAGAACATACACACATACACACACATACACCTACTCACACACACACATAAACACACACACACACACACATAATAATAATAATAAAGTAGGCTTGTATAGCGCGGTATCCCCGCTCAGGGCTGGGCTCACAACTCTTAACATAGAATATATATTAGATAAGATAGTACACCGATCAGAACAGACATGAACAATAAAACACAAAGTATGCAAGCATTCACACCAACCGTACTCGCAAAAGCATACAAGGGAAAACATCATATACAATACACTTCACATGCATAATAAAAAGTATTAATTAAAAAATACAAATGGCATATTAGATAATAATAAGATAATAAAATCTGAGAATTCGCCATACAAATTTTAAAATGTAGCTAAACATTTGTTACTTCTAACAATAATTAATACAATGATCAGATACAAAATAGACAAGACCCGCCTCATCCCTGTTGGAGAAATAAAATATTATTAGTAAAATAATGTATAAACTAATGCAAAATAATTATGTAAAAATAATTAGATACAAAAAACATACACACACCCAAACACACGTCACTCACACAACAGCTTATTGAGCCAATTGTTTTCGAGCTTCAAGCTGGTAGCCTGGCCTGGCAGGCTAAGCTTGAATCTCAAGCATCTGTACCTTGGGCTAAGCCTGACCCTTACCCTAACTCTTGCCGACAGGCTGAGCTTGAATCTCAACAGATTGTGGATTCTGGCTCAATAAGGTGCATACAAAACCAATCATCCCTCTCTCTCACCAGTACTATAGCCGTGTGACCTTTGACCCTATTTCTGAAAGAAACCGGCTTCAAGAGTACGTCTTTGGTGTCTGGGGTAGGCATCGACCCAAATCGACAAACGTTCCCGAGAACCTTTCTTATGGGTTCTGCCTCTTACCAGCTTTGGAAAAAGCTATTTTTAGAAGAAGAATGCTGCAAGCTGTTGCTATTAATAAGTACAGCAACTACGGAATTTATTGATTACAAAATGAATATATTTTCCCAACATTTTTTTTTGTATGTATGTTTGCTGTTGTAAGATTCTTTTTTTTAGGTGACACAACACTCACTGTGAATGTTAAAAGGGTCTGCCGAGGCGTACGCACGCGGTAATAGTGCGTACCTTTTAAAATAAATAAATGAAATTTAAAAACGGACCTCCAGCCTGCGCCTCTTCCACTTGTCCAAGAGTCCGTTGAGGGTGTAAAGGAAAGGGTTGAGGGCCGAGTTGAGAGGCAGCACAAAGATGGCAGTCCAAACGTTCACTTCCCCAGATATGGCCACGCCACTGGTAGCCAGCAGGCCCATCACGCCCACGGGAAACCAGCAACAGAAGTCGGTGAAGACGACGAGGAACAGGCGGCGAGCCATGGTCAGCTCTTGATCACGGCGCTGGGTGCCAGCGTTGACACTGGCCGACCTCACCACCCGGAATATGACCACCTGTGACCAACACGTTGAAGAGAATGAGGAGGAGGAGGAGGAAGAAGAAGAAGAAGAAAAAGATGAAGAATGTCACTGGCAGCATGAGATATACTATTCTAATTCTGCGCCTGTGCTATTGGTGATTCTTTGGTGATAGTTTATGATAGGAGTTGATAGGGGGATGAAGAGGATTTGCGCAGTAGTACCCGGGTAACTGTAGCTTTGCCTATAATTAGGTAAACGGTCTCCTGTGAACGATAACGTATATTACGTGGAAATGCCGATATTTGTCTGTATATATAGACGGGTCAAGCTCACAAACGTTATGGCTTTGAATGCGAGAGACACTGAAAGAGGACTAGGTTGAAGCAGACGAATTACATTTATAAACGTTGTTATCATTGTTATATTTTTCTAAATCGTTTTGGCTGAGGTTAGGGAAGAGTGTTGTGAATATTTCGTGGTAGGTGTTTTCTAAATTTAATTGCAATAACGTTTCATTTTGTTAGCTAGAGTCACAATTGTGAATTATAATATTAATGCTTCAAAGAGTCTGTTTCGACACCTGTGAGGGTTTATTGTTTGAATACTTTATTTTGTTTGGGAAGGCCGCTAATATCAATTTAACTGGAAGTTTGCATTTTATAATTTTTGTGAAAGAATCATGACTATTAGCAATTGATAGAATAAATATTAGTGATGCAGACTTTAAATTTTGATGTAATAATATTTGCTTATTCTGCTTTATATAGGCTTAGTCAATTTTGAGAATGAAAGAATCCGTCATAAAAAGTAAAGAAGGTATAGTGGGTTTTTTTGGTTTTCTATAGCTTTATTCTTCGCTGTTTTCATTGTGTGTTGTTGTCCAGTACCTGAGGTTTCTAACTTATTCTGTTCGTCTATTGTTTTTTGTCAGTGCGCTTCGGACCGAATGCGGCTTCCAAAACTATGAGTCGAATAGCGGTGCTCGTGACCTTGCGCATTACGAAGTTGTAGCAAAACCAACTCAGAACAGATTTGGTTAAATTTTATGAAATAATTTGTAAGTCATGGAAACAACTTCTTGACGAAGATGATGATGATGATGATGATGATAATGGGGGACAAGAACAATTACAAGAACAACAACAACCACAACAACAACAAAGACATTACTGATGGAAACGAGGCCATTTATAATTAAACCTGTCCGGCTCCGACGAAGATGAAGAGAACGAAGTTGAAGACGATGAAGACGGCGAAGGCGAGTCCACGGCCAGAGAAAGGTTGTCGGGTGATGGGCAGCGGTATGCAGATGGCGTTGAGATCGTAGAAGGTCAAGGACATCCAAAGCGGCGCCAGACCCAGCAGGAGGCACAGCATCCAGCCGCACAGACAGCAGACGATGGCGGCCCGACGTTTGAGGTGCCAAGTACGGTGCAGCGGCAGGCACAACACCAGCAGGCGGTCCAGCGTAATCAGGCAGATCACTAGCGCCGACATCTCGCTGGACACGAACCCCAACACGCCCGCGACCCGGCACGCCGCGCTTTGGCGCCACCGACGTTCCTCCTGCACGTAATGATCGCGGAAGATGACGTCAGCAGCTCCGATGATGACCATGTAGATCCCCATCACCAGGTCAGCCAGGCACAAGTTCTTCACCAGCACTGGAAATGCCGAGTGAGAGCTTCTGTCTGCTGCGAACATCACTCTGAAAGGGATGGTTTGAGGAAATAACCACACCGTTCGTTATCTTTAATTTAATATCATCATTGTTGTCGACATTATCATAAAAACCAACAGAATAAGTGCAGTTGTTATAATCATTATCAGCATCAACAGCAAAAACAACAACAACAGCAACAACAGCAGCAGCGTATTTATCATGTTCATTATCATGCTATCTGCAAATAAATATTAAAACTATCATCCTCGTTTTCGGGTTGCCAGACTTTTCTAAATCACGGTGGCCGTCGATCGTTATGTGTTTCACCACTTCTTTGAGAATGCGAACGATGTTTGCTAAATATTGTGAGAACAGTAATGAAGAAATCACCAATAGACAACAAAATTCTGTCATAACGTGGACAAAAAAGCCAATGAAGTAGACATATTGCCTAGTACTGCCATGAAACCAACAAACAAAATACTCTCACCGATAAAAAGGACATTGATATCACCCAGCGTTCTGCGTTCATAAGAGAAAGTAAAAGACAAAACAATCAAGTACGCACCTAAACCAACAAGACCACCAGTGTTGTACAATAGTGTTAGAGCTTTTTTTGTTTTAAACATGACATTTGTCAGAGCAGCAAACACCTAGAAGAAGACCCTGAAGAAATCGTGGTGCAGCAAGAATTCACGTTGGTCTACGTAGGACTGCATGTACACCGACCTTACCCAGAATTACAAAGGGAAAACCGTGAAGCGCTCACCTATAAACAAGGACGCCAGCGTTGCCCAGTAGTGCCATGGTAGCAAGCAGCCAGAGGAACATCCTGAAGAAGTCGCTGCGCAACAAGTCCTCGCAAGACGACAGCTCGTCCCTGGGAGCTTGGCAAAGGAAGAGAGAGCGGCGAGAGTGGAAGTAACCACAGCACAGCCTGGAGTCGTCAGCGTACAGCTCCTGCAGGCTGCCCAACCCACGGAAAACGCCGACCTTGTACTCGGTCAAGGCCGTGTCACGTAGGTCAAGGCTGACCAAGGCAGGCAACGGACTGAAGGTGTCGTCTGCGACACTGACCACGCCAGTGGACCTCATTACCAACGTTTCCATCTGTGAACACATCGTGCGGGGTGGAATTTAACTAATGCATAACTGATCTAACAAAGTTAAAATAGGTCACAAAACCAATTATTCAAACATAATACCTAATACACTTCCTATATCTGCAGGTACTGAGTATGGAACTGAACACTTAAAGAAATACCGTGGCATAATACGAGTACTGTACTGTCAAACTGTGAATAAAGCTTTCTTAGTATCTCGTATGATTATCTATGGCTGATTGACTGATTAGCACTCGAAATATTTAATGTGTAGCATAAGCACGCAAAACATGTGCAACCAATTTTTTAAAAAAAAGCTTCTTTTTTTAAAAGATTCCATTGATCCATATATCACTGTAGTAGGCACGGCAGATTTAAAAGACTGACACATTGTGCTCCAAAATATTATTTTGATACACGGAGACACACACGGACACAGACAGAAACACAGGGCTGACCTTGTCCATGCCACTGTCTCGCAATAAACCTGTCCACGCGCTGTCCAGCCTCGGCTCTAAAGGATTATGGGACAGGTCCAACCAACGCACGGCCGGCAAGTTATTCAAACTCAAGGTCGACAGGTTGCTCAAACGGTTGTGGCTAAGGTCAAGGACGCGCAAGGACTTGAGGTCACGCAAGGTCAGATGAGAAAGGTCACAGTGGGAAAGATTTAGAAACGCCAGGAGCTCCAGCACGTGTAGGTTGGACAGGAAGGTGGAGTTTAAGGTCATCAGGGGCACGCCACTCATGTCCACGTACCTAAAAAAAAAAAAAAAAAAAAAAAAAAAAGCAATGATAAGCATGACTGAAACAAGTCCGCCATTTACACAACGTAGAGTAATTGTTTGTTAAAGAGCAGCCCAAACAACTGCTCAAGAGTGCTGACCGCCATGAGGATTGAACCCAAGCCGCCCATGATACCGGACCACTGAGCTACCTCGAATCAACATGCGTGCATGGACGTTTACTACGCCTGTTAATGGGTTCTTTAAC
The DNA here is from genome assembly GCA_036898135.1 of Oncomelania hupensis. Taxonomy (NCBI): domain Eukaryota; kingdom Metazoa; phylum Mollusca; class Gastropoda; order Littorinimorpha; family Pomatiopsidae; genus Oncomelania; species Oncomelania hupensis. Next base: position 34,807,964 of record CM072525.1, read on the forward strand.
AAGGAGCTGAAGGTATAGACTTGGAACACCGCACAAAAAGTCATTACAGAAGAAAAAACCCGACTCGTGCTAAAAAAAAAAGAAACCTTCCTTCATTGGCGATATTTAAACCCAGATCGCTTGCGGTCCTTGCACGCAACACCGAAATGCATTGAGTCACATGACTCCAAAGCATTCAACCCCCTGAGCCAAAAGCAGTCATGCAAAACTGAGCCATAAGCGGTCAAGCAACTGAATCACTCGGTAATAGTTATGAATTGTCTTAATATAATAAGTTGTTCTTACATAGCGATATTCCAGCTCAATAAAGCTGCTCAAAGCATCAACTTGCGAACTGTTTATCGCCCAAGCCAACTAGGCGATCCTGAACGACACAGACCGTGGGTTGTAGCCTAATTCTACTCTCGTTGGAAGTTAGTTACCTGGTCTGCGGGTAGAGGTCAGGAGTGAAGGGGGAACGACAGGAGAAGGCCAGGCCCTCACAAAGACAGTCAGTTGGGCAGTCCAGGTTACAGTAGCGCTCGTCGTCTCTGGCTGGACATTGGTACACTCCGTCACACAGCTGAGAAGGAAAGACACACTGTGCTGTGCCCTGTTAGACAGCACCAGCAATAAGATTTAGCATTTGTCATAAGCATTCTCTGTGCCACAATAACCCCTCTTGTTCGCACCAAAACCAATTGCTAGCACTACTGTAACTCCCAGCCACCTAACCACCTCCTGAATAACGATGCGTAATGTTGCACACGAGGTAACGTCGACAACAACCACTTTGCACTTTATAAATTCCATTAAAAGTTCGAAAACTCTTTCATTAATGTTAGGTTTAACATAATGATAATAGATGGAGAATAGATTGTAATATCAGAAATGTTGGCGACAAAGATGTGGTAACTCAGCTTAGAGATAAACAGAGAGTATTGAACAAATCCTGACGTTAATTTACCAGCTCTCTAAAGGGAAGGTTCCCAGATTTTAAATTAACATTCTTGAAACGTTCACTCCCGATACCATTGTTACGTTGAAACGCGAAGGATAGTATGTCTGAAACGCGCACGATATATCTAATCGTTTCGTTTTGCAAAGTATTCAATAATAGAGTGTATTTACCTTTGATTTGTGTTTGCGTTGTTATTAGAAGAAACTTTGTATAACGTTGGTAATTTTCGTTAGTCGAAATTATTGGAGAATTCTCTAGAGTTGCGTGTTTACTGTCGATAGAAACTTCCCGATAAATGTTGAAGTTCTTGGAATGTGTGGAAAGATGTATGACGTAAGTCAGTGATGACGAACTTTATTTTGATTGGTGGTAAAGCGTCATCGGGAACATTCTGTCGTCATCTCGAACGAGAGAAAAATTATCAAATGGATGCCCTGTGTGTGGGTGGGGGTTGATAGTGAGTTGGAAAGTAAAACAGTTGAGAGTGAAAAGGCGATTGTATGCAGTTGTTGATGTGTGCTGAATAAAAGTGGAACACTTCATACGAAGACTTTGCCTTGTTGCTGCTGAGTGAGCAGGCTGCGTGGATAAACGAATCAGTTACACCTATCAGGATTTCAAGCATCGGGGCTGAATCAGATACTGATAGAAAAACACCAACATCGAATCGAGTGTAACATTTTGGGGGTCAAGCCGCGATCCACGCCATAGCCAAGGGTTCAACTGCTACAACAAGCGAGTCAACGTTACGAGAGGCAGTCATCGAGGGTAGCCGCCAACAAGTTGCGTCGGGAGGGGCCAACATACTGGGACTACATCCCCGAAAGATTCGGGTTGACTGCAAGGGCGTGTAGTCGCTGAAGAGTTGCTTCGTGAGCGAACAACAGATCGGGACTACGTGGCTGCCGCAAGACTACGTCGAGGGACAGTCTCGGAGCTACATCGCCAGTATTAGAAAGAGCGACGAGCGGACGTTGCGTCTACTTCAGCACAGGAGCGTATACATCAACACCAGCGTGGTGCAGCGTCGCGTACGACGAGGACAGCGGGGCCTGCGTCAGCGAAGGCGACTAGTGACAAGCATCAGCGCTACTGCATAAAGCGTGCTGTTCTAGAACAGTCTAGAAGGGTGCAGCACAGTCAAGAACTTTCTAGAAAAAGAACTTTCCAGAAAAGAACTTTCCAGAAAAGAACTTTCCAGAAAAGCATTAAGATGGCTGATTTCTGGCAGAAAGGGGTTGAACTGAATCTAAAAGGCAAACAGCTGACGGAGTACGTCAAATCCCAGGAGAGAATACAAGAACGAGAATTAGAAGAGCAGCGTCGCCGTGAAGAAAGAGAATTAGAAGAGAAGCGTCTAGAAAAGGAAGAACAGCGTCGCCAGAAGAAAGAGAATTAGAACTGAAGCGTCTGGAAATTGAACAGCAGCGGCAAGAAAGAGAAGAGCAGCGGAAAGAAAGAGAAGATGAGCGCAGGCGTGAGGAAAGAGAACCTGATCGGCAGTTCCAGCTAGAAATGGCGCGTATCCAAAACAATCAGCATGCGCCACAAGTCATCAGCGACCACATGGCTCCAAAATTGCCAGCGTTCGTCGACGGGAAGGACCAGATCGACAGTTATCTGGCGAGATTCGAAAGGTTTGCCGAAAGCTCCAACTGGCAACCTCGAGACTGGGCGATTCGACTAATTGCACTTCTGACGGGGCAGGCACTGGAAGTTTACACCAGACTGTCGAACGATGACGCCAAAAACTACGACGTCTTGAAAGAGGCCCTATTACATTGCTACAGCTTCACAGAGAAGGGCTACCGTAAACGCTTCCGTGAATGCCGGCCTTTGTCAGACGAGACTCCAAAGCAGTTTGTGGAGCGCTTGTCGTCATACCTGCACAAGTGGGTTGAATCATCAGGCAAAGGGAAGTCTTACGATAGTCTCCATGACCTGATCGTGAAGGAGTAATTCCTCAATGCCTGTCACAAGGACCTGGCGACCCACTTAGAATTACAGAAGCTGCAGACGCTTAATGATGTGACCGAGGTTGCTGAAAGATATCTCCTCGCTCACGGAAAAACGCTGGGGCCACCCAAGGCGACGAAACCATTTCAGAAGACTGGTAACCATGGGAACCAGATCCAGGGTGGTCAGGCGAGCCAGAGACAGACGGACTCCACGCCACATCCCAGGGAAGGGCATTCAAGAGGCTGTTTCACTTGCAACGCTACAGACCACAGAGCGGCTAACTGTCCTCAAAACAAAAGTAGCGGACAGCGGAGCAGTACGGACAATGCAGCGGCGGGCAACCGGCAGAGCCGGTTCTCCAATCAACGGCAAACCAGTAGATCTGACCATCAAGTGTGCGGCGGGAGCGTCATTCTTCCGAGTGAGACCGAGCGCGCAGCTACTCCTGCGGACGTGCAAGAGTGCATAACCGATAACCAACTTCTCCTTGCCAACGGGAAATCCATCCCCGTCGTCGCCAGCGCAGCTGTGACCGTCCAGAACATGCCTGTTTCAAAGGGACGCGTCGGAAATCATGAAGTGACTGTCTTAAGAGACTCTGGCTGCAGTGGGGTCATCGTCAAAGAAGACCTAATCGCTAAAGAACAGTTCACTGGCGATTTTAAATGGACACTCATGGCCGACAGCAAATGTGTGAGAGCGCCAGTTGCGAAGATTCAAGTCAGCACTCCTTTCTACATAGGCGAAGTAGAAGCGGTTTGCCTGAAGAAGCCGCTATACGATTTGATGATCGGAAACATCGACGGCGCGAGACGACCCGACGACCCCGGTCCAGAGTGGAGTCCTGCCTCAACCCAACGCGTCGAAGTTTTGGAGGAGGATCCATTGCCATTTCCCGATGGAGACCTTTCAGAGCTGCTACGGGACAATGTGGCTACTCCAGCTCAGCCCTGCCGACCAGAGATCGTCGGTGCTGTTACTACCAGGGCCCAGGCCAAGAGAGACAAGACGTCTACGCCACTGAAGGTCGCCGACAACTCCAAAGCTGCCATCGTGGACAGAGATAAGCTGATCCAGCTCCAGGAAGCTGATAGCACTTTAAACAAGTACAGGAACCGCCAAGACCACGTGACCAAGGGCAATGGCACGGTCTATTTCGAGGTGAAGGCCAAGATCCTGTACAGAATCTTCCAGCACCCGAGGGTCAACGGAGGTAAACCACTACGTCAAGTCTTGGTACCGTTACCCCTAAGGCGCCAAGTGATGGAAGTAGCTCACGACTCCATCATGGGAGGTCACCTAGGCATCAAGAAGACGTCAGACAGAATCCAGGCGGTGTTCTACTGGCCAGGACTTCATGCGGACGTCAGCCGTTTCTACCGATCATGTGACATTTGCCAGAAGACCATACCTCGAGGAAGGGTCCCGAAAGTGCCTATGCAGAGGATGCCTTTGATCGACCGACCTTTCAAGAGGGTGGCCTTAGACTTAATCGGCGAAATAAGACCTCCGAGTGAAGAAGGTCATCGGTGGGTACTGACTTTAGTGGACTATGCGACTCGGTACCCAGAAGCAGTACCTCTGAAGAAGATTGACACTGAAACTGTTGCAGAGGCGCTGGTGGACATGTTCAGCAGACTCGGAGTGCCTGAACAGATCCTGACAGACCTCGGGACACAGTTCGTCTCTGACTGTATGAAGGAGGTCAACAGACTGCTGAGTATCCGGCATTTGACTACGACACCTTACCATCCGATGTGCAATGGGCTTGTCGAAAAGTTCAATGCTACGCTGAAGTCCACCCTGAAGAAACTATGCAGCGAGCAGCCCAGACAATGGCATCGCTACATCAACGCATTACTTTTCGCCTACAGAGAATTTCCGCAGGAGTCCATCGGCTTTTCTCCGTTCGAGCTGTTGTACGGAAGAACCATCCGAGGGCCGATGCACATCCTAAAAGAACTGTGGACGAAAGAAGTAGAGACCCCAGATGTGAAGAATAGCTACCAGTACGTGTTTGAGCTACGGGAGAAGCTGGAGCAGACTCAGACTCTCGAGATAGCCAGAGAAAACCTGAAGAAGTCCCAGGACTGTGGAAAGCACTACTTTTATCGTAGGGCTGTGAACAGGAAGTTTAAACCTGGCAACAAAGTGCTGGTGCTGCTACCTACTGATCACAATAAGTTGCTGATGCAGTGGAAAGGCCCGTTCGAAGTGGAGACCGTGGTGGGGATCAACGACTACAAGGTGAAGGTCGGCCAGCATTCCAAGATATACCACGCCAACCTTCTTAAGCTGTACGTGGAAAGGCCATCAGAGACTGTGCACACAGCCACAGCAGCTGTGATCGACGACAGCTTTGACAGCGAAGAACTGTTGGAACTGGGAGACTTCCACAGCAAAGAAGGCATCGATGATGTTAAGCTAGGACCAAGCTTGACGGAAGGTCAAAAGATGGAGCTCAAGGACCTAATGGGCGAGTTTCCACACAACTTCAGCGATGTCCCTGGCTCTACAACTTTGGTCGAACACGAAGTCCACCTCACTTCAAATATTCCCGTTCGATCCAAGCCCTTCCCGATCCCTTTCAATGCCCGCGAATCCTTGAAGAAAGACATCGATGAGATGCTGAAGATGGGCATCATCAGGGAGTCCAGTTCCCCCTACGCGTCCCCTGTCGTGGTCGTGAAGAAGAAGGACGGAAGCAACAGAGTATGCATCGACTACAGGAAGGTTAATAAGATCACCGTCTTCGACCCCGAACCGATGCCTACTGCAGCAGACCTGTTCCGCCAATTATCGGGGAGTAAAATCTTCTCAAAGATTGACCTCAGCAAGGGTTATTGGCAAGTCCCCGTGCGTCAACAGGATATACCAAAGACTGCTTTTATAACTCCTGATGGGACGTACGAGTGCCTAAGGATGCCCTTTGGCATGGTCAACAGCGGAGCTACCCTGAAGAGAGGAATGAGGAAGATGCTCAAAGGGATGGACAATGTCGTGTGTTACTGGGACGACCTGCTAGTCCACACCCACACCTGGGAAGAGCATCTGCAGACCTTGAGGGAGCTGTTTCACCGTCTAACAGAAGCTAACCTGACCGTAACACCCAGCAAGTGTATTCTGGGAACCGACAACGTCGTCTTCGTTGGATATTCGACGGAAGAAGAAGACAACAGAGGATGCACTGACTCCAGGAAAGCCCACGAGATCACTGTCTTTGACCCTGGGCCGACAACAATCGTAACGGACGAGGGCATCGTTTCATTGCGGATGAAAGAACATTGACTCTGTGTGTAGTAACTTAGAATACTGACAGTATCCAGACAGACTGAAATAAGTTTTAATTCTGGAATTTGTTTGTGCATTACGTTTCAACGTTGTTGAAAGAAATTGGGTAAATTTCTTCTTGAGTGGGGGGTTATGTTACGTTGAAACGCGAACGATAGCATGTCTGAAACGCGCACGATAGATCTAATCATTTCGATTTGCAAAGTATTCAATAATAGAGTTTATTTACCTTTGATTTGAGTTTGCGTTGTGGTTAGAGGAAGCTTTGTATAACAATTTTAGTTGGTCGATATTATTGGAGAATTCTCTAGATTTGCCTGTTTACTGTCAATAGAAGCTTCGCGAGAAGGCGTAGAAACTTTGAGAACATGCTTGGACAGAAAGGAAAGATGTATGACGTAAGACAGTGATGACGAAGTTAGAAGCGATTGGTTAAATTGCGTCATACTCGATTGATCCAGGGTGTTCGGGAGAAGAGAGAGGCTATATATGTGCCGCACTGTTTTGAGAGAGGGTGGTTGTGTTGTGTTGTTGTAAAAGTGAAAAGGCGATTGTATGCAGATGTTGATGTGTGCTGAATAAAAGTGGAAAACTTCATACGAAGACTCGGTGACTTGTATGCTGATTGAACGGGTTGCGTGGATAATCGAATCCGAACTTACACTCATCAGGAGAATTCACGCATTGGGGCTGAATCTACTACTGATAGAAAACACCACCATCATATCGAGTGTAACAGAAACAATGATTCAACCTACACTTTTGTATGCCTCAGCGGTATGGATCTTGTTATTAAAAACAATATCCAACAGAAAATGTACATTTATTTGCATGTAAATGATTCCTAAATGTGGCACCAAGAACCCCAAACAAAATGGTGTATGATGACTTGGGAAGACACCTTTAAGATTAAATGGTTATATTAAAGCCTTGAAATACTGGTTCAGACTGTTGAGGGTGGATGACACTCGGTTCCCAAAGCAAGTGTATCGCATGCTATTAACCATGGACAGTAATGGAAAACATAAATGGGTGTCTGAACTGAGATCTCTTTTGGAAAGAACTGGCTGTGCCTTCGTGTGGCTGTCCCAGGGTGTAGTTCATGAGAAGAAGTTTATTTATTCATTTTAACAAGAGACTTATTTACACCAACGAAGAAGACTGGAATGCAGCCTTGATTAAATGATAGTAATTGATTTAGTCAGTACAGGCGAATTATAACCGATTTGAAGATATTAAGCACAAGTGTTTCAGAGACTCGCTTGTACCATTGAGGTTAGGCATCAGTAACCTAAAAATACACAAGAATATGTATGTCGCACAGTGTGTATCAAATGAATGTCCTTTCTGCCCCGGCGCTGACGAAATGGAGCTGCACATGTTGTATGTTTGTCACATGTATAACAGATTTCGTCCAAACGCATTTAAAGAGGTGAATGTTTTTAATCAGGAAAAACATTTTGTTCAGATGAGGGCATGCATGAATAAAGAAGAATCAGGCAGACTGCATGGTTCATTTACAAATGTTTCCAAATGAGAGACAACGACGAACATTAGGCTGTTCAAATTAAATATTTGTTTGTATTTGGAAGCCGGATGTGTATAAGTCAATACGTGAGCTTGGGTTTGGCAAACGCGTGAATGCCAAAAAACGGATATAAATGAAGTAATAAATATTGAGTGTGTGCATAGTAATGTGAATGAGATATATAGTTTAAATTATCAGTCTTTATGAACATCTATATTCATAATCTCAATGAAAAATAGATGGTTCTATTGTTTTGATTGATCTCTATATTCTTAATATTCCCATTGTATCCCCTTCCCCTCAATATGAGCAAACTGCTTTATTCAATAAAACATTTTAAAGTCTAAAATCTCTCTCTCTCTCTCTCTCTCTCTCTCTCTCTCTCTCTCTCTCTCTCTCTCTCTCTCTCTCTCTCATGCATGTCATATGGGATTCACTCAATTTCGGCCGGTCCCGTGTGTTGAAGAGAGGAAGTGATAGAGTGATAATTATGGTTTATGTGAATCCGAGTATGGATTTTAGCTGATAGTTTCTCATTGTTTGAATTGTTACATTGCTGATAATGAACGAAGGAAGAAAAAAATTAACTGACCAGACAGCGGTAATATCCAGGACAGGTGAGGTTGGTCAGCGCCACACGTTCGTCCTCACCTCTGGGACAATCCTTCTCCCCGTTACCCACCATGTAAGACTGGACACACAGGCCGTTGTCGCACGCCATGGTCCCTTCAATGCATGGCTCTCTGAAAGCGCAATCGCAGCACTGATTAGGCTTATAGCGAGCGATGTGGTATCAGATACTGATGTTGCATGAAGAAGCATCTCGTTGTAGAAAGGAAGAGAATAGAGGGGAGAGAATAACAACAGAAAAATGAAGAAAAGAGAAGAGGAGCAAAAGAGAAGAAAGAAGTATATAATTTTTGTTAATAGTCTTTGGATATAGCGGCTTAGTAATTTCTTTTTTTCACTTATATCGTTTTTTGTTTTTGTGTATTTTTTTTTGAAAGTGATGGCTGCTCCTGACTTTCTCTGTCATTTTCTTTCCCTTTGCATACGGATGGAACACGTCTACTGAGGTGGAGACAGCGCTATATAAGACCGCACGATCATCTTCATCATCGTCATCATCGTCATCATCATCATCATCATCATCATCATCATAGTCGTCATCATCATCATCATCATCATCATCATCATCATCATCATCATTGTCGTCGTCGTCGTCGTCATCATCATCATCATTATTGTCATTTTGCATGCTTGCAGGTTCTGTTGTATTCCGCTTGCTTGACTTAAAGGGGCCCCACAATCTCACTTTTCAACGTCACATATTCATTTTCAAATTCACAGCGGGTGCTGCCACGCTAGGAAAAAAAAGATTAGACCATTACAAAAATAGCCTTTTGAAAAGTACGATTTTCATAGAAAGTGATAAATTCATTTTGTTTATGTGCTATTATTAACATCAAGGTTCATACTAAAAATAGCACCGCAGCGAAAGTGTGCATAGTAGTAACTTGTTACACTCAAAGTTGGTATTTTCTTTATCAGTAGCTGATTCAGCCCCAATGCTGAAGTCCTGATAATTGTAACTCAGATTCGTTTATCCACGCAACCTGTTCACTCAGCAACAAGTCAGAAGTCGTCGTATGAAGTTTTCCAATTTTATTCAGCGTACATAAACAACTGCATACAATCGCTCAATCGATGTTCACTTTCTCTTTCTCTCAACTTTCCTTACTGTCCAAGAATGTTCTTAAATATATACACCTATTTCGAAGCTTCGATCGACAGTAAACAAGCAACTCCAGATAATTCTTCAACAATATCGACCAACGAAAATTATCAACATTATACCAAGCCTCTTCTAGCCACAACGCAAAATCAAATCAAAGGTAAATACACTCAGTTATTGAATGCTTTGCAAAACAAAACGATCGGATCTATCGTGCGCGTACCATCATGTGCGTTTCAACGTAACATAACCCCCTACACAAGAAGAAATTTCCTTAATTTCTTTCAACAATGTTAAGACGCAATGCGCAGATTTAAAACTTATTTCAGTCTGTCTGGATACTGTCAATGTTCTTTACTCACACACTCTGCTGAGAAAGTCCGCACCAACATTGTCTGATCCTTTAATAGATTCTACTCGCATGTTAAAGTTCTGCAAGTACATAGCCCATCTCATGATGCGAAGGTGTACAAACTTGGCAGAGTTTAAGTAGGTTAGCGGCTTGTGATCAGTCTGTAGGACGAAATTCACTCCGTGAAGGTACAGTTCGAACTTCCGGATTCCCCATATGATGGCGAGGCACTCTTTCTCCATGGTCGAATAATTTTTCTCAGCCATTGACAGTTTCTTGCTGGCGTAACTGACCGGAAATAGTTTCCCTTCGTGTTCTTGCATCATTATGGCGCCGATGCCATCGTCCGATGCGTCTGTTCTTAAGACGAATTCCTTGGAAGTGTCGGGCAGTTGTAGCACCGGATCCTTCGAAAGGAGGTCGCGCACAGTCTGGTATGCCTTCTCCTGAGACGGCTCCCACTGCACTTGGTTAGGACAGCCTTTCCGTACCAAGTCCGACAAAGGTGCTGTGATGGCTGAGTAGTTCGGTACTCCCTATAATACCCAGCCAATCCCAGGAAAGACCGCACTTGCTTCTTTGTTTGGGGACGTGGAGCGTTCAGAATCTTGGTGACGTTTTCTAGCAGAAGCCCCTTTTGTCCTTCTTTCAGCGAATGGCCGATAAAGTCGACATTGTCAGTCCCCAGAATGCATTTACTGGGTCTCACGGTCAGGTTAGCTTCTGTTAGACGGTGAAACAGCTCCGCAAAAGGTCTGCAGATGCTCTGGCCAGGTGTGGTTGTGGATTAGCAGGTCATCCCAGTAACACACGACGTTGTCCATCCCTTTGAACATCTTCCTCATTCCTCTCTTCAGTGTAGCTCCGCTGTTGACCATGCCAAAGGGCATCCTTAGGCACTCGTACGTCCCATCAGGAGTTATAAAAGCAGTCTTTGGTATGTCCTGTTGACGCACGAGGACTTGCCAATAACCCTTGCTGAGGTCAATCTTTGAGAAGATTTTACTCCCCGATAATTGGCGGAAGAGGTCTGCTGCAGTAGGCATCGGCTCGGGGTCGAAGACGGTGATCTTGTTAACCTTCCTGTAGTCGATGCATACTCTGTTGCTTCCGTCCTTCTTCTTCACGACAACGACAGGGGACGCGTAGGGGGAACTGGACTCCCTGATGATGCCCATCTTCAGCATTTCATTTCCTTCAAGGATTCGCGGCCCTTAAAAGGGATCGGGAAGGGTTTGGATCGAACGGGAATATTTGAAGTGAGGTGGACTTCATGTTCGACCAAAGTCGTAGAGCCTAAAACATCGCTGAAGTTATGGGGAAACTCGCCCATAAGGTCCTTGAGCTCAACCTTTTGACCTTCCGTCAAGCTCGGTCCTAGCTTAACATCATCTATGCTTTCTTTGCTGTGGAAGTCTCCCAGTTCCAACAGCTCCTTGCTGTCAAAGCTGTCGTCGATCACAGCTGCTGTTGCTGCGTGTACAGTCTCCGATGGCCGTTCCACGTACAGCTTAAGGAGGTTGGCGTGGTATATCTTGGAATGCTGGCCGACCTTCACCTTGTAGTCGTTGATCCCCACCACAGTCTTCACTTCGTTCGGGCCTTTCCACTGCATCAGCAACTTATTGTGGTCTGTAGGTAGCAGCACCAGCACTTTGTTGCCAGGTTTGAACTTCCTGTTCACAGCCCTACGATCATAGTAGTGCTTTCCACAGTCCTGGGACTTCTTCAGGTTTTCTCTGGCTATCTCGAGAGTCTGCTCCAGCTTCTCCCGTAGCTCAAACACGTACTGGTAGCTGTTCTTCACCTCTGGGGTGTCTACTTCTTTCGTCCATAGTTCTTTCAGGATGTGCATCGGCCCTCTGATGGTTCTTCCGTACAGCAGCTCGAACGGAGAAAAGCCGGTGGACTCCTGCGGCACTTTTCTGTAGGCGAACATTACGGCGTTGATGTAGCGATGCCATTGTCTAGGCTGCTCGCTACAGTTTCTTCAGGGTGGACTTCAGCGTAGCATTGAACTTTTCGACGAGCCCGTTGCACATTGGATGGTAGGGTGTCGTAGTCAAATGCCGGATGCTCAGCAGTCTGTTGACCTCCTTCATGCAGTCAGAGACGAACTGCGTCCTGAGGTCTGTCAGGATTTATTCAGGCACTCCAAGTCTGCTGAACATGTCCACCAGCGCCTCTGCAACAGTCTCAGTGTAAATCTTCTTCAGAAGCACTGCTTCTGGGTACCGAGTCGCATAGTCCATTAAAATCAGTACCCACCGATGACCTTCTTCACTCGGAGGTTTTATGTCGCCGATTAAGTCTAAGGCCATCCTCTTGAAAGGTCGGTCGATCAAAGGCATCCTCTGCATAGGCACTTTCGGGACCCTTCCTCGAGGTATGGTCTTCCGCAAATGTCACACGATCGGCAGAAACGGCTGACGTCCGTATGCAGTCCTGGCCAGTAGAATACCGCCTGGATTCTGTCCGACGTCTTCTTGATGCCTAGGTGACCTCCCATGATAGAGTCGTGAGCTACTTCCGTCACTTGGCGCCTTAAGGGTAACGGTACCAAGACTTGACGTAGTGGTTTACCTCCGTTGACCCTCGGGTGCTGGAAGATTCGATCGGTACAGGATCTTGGCCTTCACTTCAAAATAGACCGTGCCACTGCCTTTGGTCACGTGGTCTTGGCGGTTCCTGTACTTTTTTAAAGTACCATCAGCTCCCTGGAGCTGGATAAGTTTATCTCTGTCCACGATGGCGGCTTTAGAGCTGTCGGCGACCTTCAGTGGCGTAGACGTCTTGTCTCTCTTGGCCTGGGCCCTAGTAGTGACAGCACCGACAATCTCGGGTCGGCAGGGCTGAGCCGGAGTAGCCACATTGTCCCGTAGCAGTTCTGCAAGGTCTCCATCGGAAAACGGCAATGGATCCTCCTCCGCGACCTCGACGCGTTGGGTTGAGGCAGGATTCCATTCTGAATCGGGGTCGTCGGGTCGTCTCGCGCCGCCGATATTCCCGATCATCAAATCTTATAGCGGCTTCTTCAGGCAAACCGCTTCTACTTCGCCTATATAGAAAGGGGTGCTGACTTGAATCTTTGCAATTGGCGCTTTCACACATTTGCTGTCGGCCATGAGTGTCCATTTAGAATCGCCAGTGAACTGTTCTTTAGCAATTAGATCTTCTCTTACGATGACCCCACTGCAGCCTGAGTCTCTTAGGACAGTCACTTTATGATTTCCGACGCGTTCCTTGGAAACAGGCATGTTCTGGACGGTCACAGCTGCGCTGGCGACGAAGGGGATGGATTTCCCGTTGGCAAGGAGGAGTTGGCCATCAGTCATGCACTCTCGCACGTCCGCAGGAGTAGCTGTGCGCTCGGTCTCACTCGAAAGAATGACGCTCCCGCCGCACACTTGATGGTCAGATCTACTGGTTTGCCGTTGATTGGAGAATCGCCTCTGTCGGTTGCCCGCCGCTGCATTGTCCGTATTGCTGTGCTGTCCGCTATATCTGTTTTGAGGGCAGTTAGCAGCTCTGTGGTCTGTAGCGTTGCAGATGAAGCAGCCTCTTGAATGCCCTTCCCTGGGAGTTGGCGTAAAGTCCGTGTGTCTCTGGCTCGTCTGACTCCCCTGGATCTGGTTCCCATGGCTTCCAGTCTTCTCAAAATGTTTCGTCGCCTTGGGTGAGATATCTTTCAGCAGCCTCAGTCACATCTTTAAGCGTCTGCAGCTTTTGTTATTCCAAGTGGGTCGCCTGTTCCTTGTGACAGGCATTGAGAAATTGTTCCTTCACGATCAGGTTATGGAGACTGTCGTAAGACTTCCCTTTGCCTGATAATTTCACCCACCTGTGTAAATATGACGACAGGCGCTCCATAAATTGCTTTGGTGTCTCGTCTGACAAAGGCTGGCATTCACGGAAGCGTTTACGGTAGCCCTTCTCTGTGAAGCTGTAGTGTAGCAATGCAATAGGTCCTCTTTCAAGACGTCGTAGTTTTTGGCGTCATCGTTTGACAGTCTGGTGTAAACTTCGAGTGCTTGCCCCGTCAGAAGTGCACTAAGTCGAATCGCCCAGTCTTGAGGTTGCCAGTTAGAGCTTCCGGCGAACCTTTCAAATCTCGCCAGATAACTATCGATCTGGTCCTTCCCGTCGACGAACGCTGGCAATTTTGGTGCCTTGTTGTCGCTGATAACATGTGGCGCGTTCTGCTGTTGCTGGATGCGCGCCAACTCTAGCTGGTACTGACGCTCGCCCTCAAGACGCTTCAGCTCGAACTCTCTTTCTTCTCGCCGACGCAGTACTTCTCTTTCTTGCCGCTGTTCTTCTATTTCTAGACGCTTCTGTTCTAATTCTATTTCTTCTCGGCGACGCTGATCTTCTTTTTCTAGGCGCTTCTGTTCTAATTCTATTTCTTATCGGCGACGCTGTTCTTCTAATTCTCTTTCTTCACGCCGTCGTTGCCCTTCTAGTTCTTTTTCTCGTATTCTCTCCTGAGACTTTACGTACTCTGTCAGCTGCTTGCCTTTTAGATTCAGTTCAAGTCCTTTCTGCCAGAAGTCAGCCATCTTGATGCTTTTCTGGAATGTTCTTGACTGTTCTGTACCTTTCTAGAATGTTCTAGAACAGCACGCTTTCTGCAGTAGCGCTAATGCTTGTCACTAGTCGCAGGGGTGGGAATTGCTGAAGTGAAAAATAAAGGAAACTAGGAGGGTCCGGGGGCATGCCCCCCACCCGGAAAATTTTCAAAATCAAGAACAAAATCTGTGCAATCTGGCGTATTCTGATTGCAAAATGTAAGTAGTTTTGAAGTATGAAAAACATTCTTTTTTGTCTTTTTTTCTTGTGCTGTTTGTTTGAATGACCAAAGAATATAATGCTGTGATGTAGTGCTGATAATTAATGTACAACTAACAGACACGTTGCATAAAGAAAATAACATAAATTCAAAAAGGATTTTTGTATATAACTGTATACATGTACAGTGATTATGTGAGAGAGAGAGAGAGAGAGATAGAGAGAGAGAGAGAGAGAGAGAGAGCTGTACACACACACACAAAATTTGTACATAGTAGCTGAACATGTACACAGCTGTATATTCAGCATCTGAATATCAGCTGTCAAAACTAAACATAGCTCCAACATCAATATGGCAAGCAATGACATTCCAACTTGCTCTTCAGCTAAAACAACCAAAGAAAAAGAAAAACATATTTCCAGATTTGCCTAGAAGGATAAATATTAAAAAAAAATTACCTGAACAGCATTCCCAAGGCACAAGGACTGAATGAGCACCATTCAATACTAGTTCTAACAGTTCTGAATGCACCAAATGTTCAAGTCAGTACACACAAAGAAGACAAAAGAAGACCTATAAAGTCTGTTTCATGCTAAGGACACACAGCAGATCTACACAAGTCATGAACACTTGAAAAACCCCTTGATGGAGGACTGTTTGGAAACAGACACATTCTTCTTGATGGCACTTGCTCTTTGAAAGACAGGTTCAAGTTCTTCAACATCTTTCCCACCATCCCCAGAGGTTGTAGCCACAGACTCCTCATGTTGTTCTCTAGCTCTCTTGGCTTTAGAGCCAGTGTCTTCATTTGCCTTCCTCTTTGTTGTGACTTTTAAGTACAACGACCTCAACCTCTCACTTCCGGTGAGACTTCTGTTGCGCTGTGTAAGTGTGTCTAAACACCGCAATAATGTAATTTTTTTTTATAATTTTTTGGCGGAAGCATTATTGTTTTTGGCGGATGGGATTTTTTTTATGGCGGAAATCCGCCAAATGGCGGACAATTCCCACCCCTGTAGTCGTCTTCGCTGACGCAGGCCTCGCTGTCCTCGTCGTATGCGACGTTGCACCACGCTGGTGTTGATGTATACGCTCCTGTGCTGAAGTAGACCCGACGTCCACTCGTCGCTCTCTGTAAAACTGACGATGTAGCTCCGAGACTGTCCCTCGACGTAGTCTTGCGGCAGCCACGTAGTCCCGCTCTGTTGTTCGCTCACGAAGCAACTCTTCGGCGACTACACGCCCCTGCAGTCAACCCGAATCTATCGGGGAAGTAGTCCCAGTATGTTGGCCCCTCCCGACGCAACTCGTTGGCGGCTATCCTCAATGACTGCCTCTCGTAACGTTGACTCGCTTGTTGTAGCAGTTGAACCCTTGGCTATGGCGTGGATATCGGCTTGGCTCCCCAAAATGTTACACTCAAAGTTGGTGTTTTCTTTATCAGTAGTTGATTCAGCCCCAGTCCTGATAGTGTAACTCAGATTCGTTTATCCACGAAACCTGTTCACTCAGCAACAAGTCAGAAGTCGTCGTATGAAGTTTTCCAATTTTATTCAGCGTACATCAACAACTTACTGCATACAACAGCTCAATCGAATTTCACTTTCTCTTTCTCTCAACTTTCCTTACTGTCCAAGAATGTTCTCAAATATATACACCTATCGCGAAGCTTCGATCGACAGTAAACAAGCAACTCCAGATAATTCTCCAACAATATCGACCAACGAAAATTATCAACATTATACCAAGCCTCATCTAGCCACAATGCAAAATCAAATCAAAGGTAAATACACTCTGTTATTGAATGCTTTGCAAAACAAAACGATCGGATCTATCGTGCGCGTACCATCATGAGCGTTTCAACATAACATAGCCCCAGTTGTTTTGTTTACATAACAAGGAAGAGACGCCTGAAATTCTAAGTTTGGGGGTCAGTTTGAGCAAAAATTGTCCGTTATGTCATCTTTTAATGTGACAATGTGTGTGTGAGTGTTTGTGTGTGTGGGTGTGTGTGTGTTTGTGTGTGTGTGTGTTGTGTGGTTGTGGGTGTGTAGTTGATTAGTTATTATTTAAAAAAAACATTATGAGTTAATGTTTAATGTTTTTTTTCTATTCTGATGTACGTATTTTATGTGACAATGTAGGCCTAGGTATATATTATACATTTCCTTGATCTTGTATAACAGTTTGAAAGTGTTTTATTGTTTATATACAATTTAAAGGCTTTTACTGCCTAAATAGTTTATAACTCTACTATTATAACTGACGTGATTGGCTCGAGTTCCAACAGCATGGAAAATCCTTGCCCAGGCAGCAACGCCACGAGGCCAGGGGCGAAGTGAGGGCTAGGGGGTGTCCAATATTTGTCTCCCGTCGGACACGTCTCGAAAAAATCCCTGCCCAGCATGGGCACACAGCCCACCACTCTGCACAAGATGTTCATGCCGTTGCAGAAGTCGCAGAATTCCTCATCACTGTTGTCCAGGCAGTCAGGCACCGTGTCACAACGTTTGTCCGCGCTGATCAGCTGAAACTGGCTGCACACGCGCACAAAAATAATGTCAACCAATATAATAATACAGTATTTTCACAATGTTTCAAGGTCACGGTCAGACTTCACAATGAATCAAGGTCACGGTCAGGCTTTCACAACGAATCGAAACGTCACGGGCAGGCTTCACGATGAATCTGTCATGGCAAAACTGTGGAAGAGGGGTGTGGGCACCTTGCTTTTCAGCAAATGGACAATAACAAGTCGCTCTGCGGGAGTCTGGGTCAAGAAATTGTATAATGGGTTATGTATGTTAGTACGTGCGGTCAGAATGGAGCTTGTTTGTGCAGTTTTAAGGAGCCAATCATTGAGCTCAGTTTGAGATGCATATTGCAGAAATCTGGCCGGAACTTTCATTCGATACTTGGACTTGGGAAGTAGTCGGATCGTTAGGAGGTGTAAGGAGGCAACCAGGTTGGGGAGACGTTAAGCTGCGAATCCGGATTGTTGTCGAAATGAGACATCCGGGGAGGCTGATGGGTTATTGAGAGCTGGGCGTTAAGTTGAAACGGGAAGGATAGTATGTCTGAAGCGCGCACGATAGATCTAATCGTTTCGTTTTGCAAAGTATTCAATAATAGAGTGTATTTACCTTTGATTTGAGTTTGCATTGTTGTTAGAAGAAGCTTTGTATAACGTTGATAATTTTCGTTAGTCGATATTATTGGAGAATTCTCTAGATCTGCTTGTTTACTATCGATCGAAGTTTCGGGATATTTGAGAACATTCTTTTGACAGAAGGAAAGGTTGTATGATGTAAAACAGTGATGATGAAATTAATTCTGATTGGTTGAGGTGTGTCACGTTGGGGGTGTTTTCTCGCTCTTTCTGGAGTTTAGAGAGACTGTATATATATATAGTGCCGCACTGTTTCAAAAGCTGCTGTTGATAGTGAGTTGGAAAGTAAAAGTTGAGAGTGGAAAAGCGATTGAGCGATTGTATGCAGTTGTTGCTGTGTGCTGAATAAAAGTGGAAAACTTCATACGAAGACTCAGTGACTTGTATGCTGATTGAACAGGTTGCGTGGATAATGGAATCCGAACTTACACTCATCAGGAGAATTCACGCATTGGGGCTGAGTCTACTACTGATAGAAAACACCACCATCAAACGGAGTGTAACATTTTGGGGGCCAAGCCGGGATTCACGCCATAGCCAAGGGTTCAACTGCTACAACAGGCGAGTCAACGTTACGAGAGGCAGTCATCGAGGGTAGTTGCCAACGAGTTGCGTCGAGAGGGGCCAACATACTGGGACTACATCCGATAGATTCGGGTTGACTGCAAGGGCGTGTAGTCGCCGAAGAGTTGCTTCGTGAGCGAACAACAGATCGGGACTACGTGGCTGCCTCAAGACTACGTCGAGGGACAGTCTCGGAGCTACATCGCCAGTATTAGAGAGAGCGACGAGCGGACGTCGAGTCTACTTCAGCACAGGAGCGTATACATCAACACCAGCGTGGTGCAGCGTCGCATACGACGAGGACAGCGGGGCCTGCGTCAGCGAAAGCAACTAGTGACAAGCATCAGCGCTACTGCAGAAAGCGTGCTGTTCTAGAACAGTCTAGAAAGGTGCAGCACAGTCAAGAACTTACCAGAAAAGAACTTTCCAGAAAAGAACTTTCCAGAAAAGCATCAAGATGGCTGATTTCTGGCAGAAAGGAATTGAAATGAATCTAAAAGGCAAGCAGCTGACAGAGTACGTCAAGTCTCGGGAGAGAATACAAGAAAGAGAAATTGAAACTGCAGCGTCAAGAAAGAGAAGAACAACGTCGCCGTGAAGAAAGAGAAATAGAAGAGCAGCGTCGCCGTGAAGAACGAGAATTAGAAGAGCGGCGTCAAGAAAGAGAAGAGCAACGTCGCCGTGAAGAAAGAGAAGAGCAGCGGCAAGAAAGAGAAGCTGAGCGTCAATACCAGCTAGAGTTGGCGCGTATCCAAAACAATCAGCATGCGCCACAAGTTATCAGTGACACCAAAGCTCCAAAATTGCCAGCGTTTGTCGACGGGAAGGACCAGATCGACAGTTATTTGGCGAGATTTGAAAGGTTTGCCAAAAGCTCTAACTGGCAACCTCAAGACTGGGCGATTCGACTAAGTGCACTTCTGACGGGGCAAGCACTCGACGTCTACACCAGATTGTCGGACGATCACGATAAAGACTACGACGTCTTGAAAGAGGCCCTATTGCAGTGCTACAACTTTACAGAGAAGGGCTACCGTAAACGCTTCCGTGAATGCCGGCCTAAGTCAGACGAGACGCCAAAGCAGCCTGTCGTCATATCTACACAAGTGGGTGGAATTATCAGGCAAAAGGAAGTCTTACGACAGTCTCCATGACCTGATCGTGAAGGAACAATTTCTCAATGCCTGGCACAAGGACCTAGCGACCCACTTAGAATTACAAAAGCTGCTGACGCTTAAAGATGTGACTGAGGCTGCTGAAAGATATCTCATCGCTCATGGGAAGACCCTGGGGCCACCCAGCGCGACGAAACATTTTCAGAAGACTAAAAACCATTTGAACCAGATCCAGGGAAGCCAGACGAGCCAGAAACAGACGGCCTCCACGCCTCCTCCCAAGGAAGGGCATTCAAGAGGCTGTTTCACCTGCAACGCTACAGACCACAGAGCGGCTAACTGTCCTCAAAACAAAAGTAGCGGACAGCGGAGCAGTACGGACAATGCAGCGGCGGGCAACCGGCAGAGGCGGTTCTCTAATCAACGGCAAAACAGTAGATCTGACCATCAAGTGTGCGGCGGGAGCGACATTCTTCCGAGTGAGACCAAGCGCACAGCTACTCCTGCGGACGTGCAAGAGTGCATGACTGATGGCCAACTTCTCCTTGCCAACGGAAAATCCATCCCCGTCGTCGCCAGCGCAGCTGTGACCGTCCAGAAAATGCCTGTTTCAAAGGGACGCGTCGGAAATCATGAAGTGACTGTTCTAAGAGACTCTGGCTGCAGTGGGGTCATCGTCAGAGAAGACCTAATCGCTAAAGAACAGTTTACTGGCGATTCTAAATGGACACTCATGTCCGACAGCAAATGTGTAAAAGCGCCAGTTGCGAAAGTTCATGTCAGCACCCCTTTCTACATAGGCGAAGTAGAAGCGGTTTGCCTGAAGAAGCCGCTGTATGATTTGATGATCGGGAACATCGACGGCGCGAGACGACCCGACGACCCCGATCCAGAGTGGAGTACTGCCTCAACAAAACGCATCGAAGTTGTGGAGGAGGATCCATTGCCATTTCCCGATGGAGACCTTTCAGAGCTGCTACGGGACAATGTGGCTACTCCGGCTCAGCCCTGCCGACCAGACATCGTCGGTGCTGTTACTACCAGGGCCCAGGCCAAGAGAGACAAGACGACTACGCCACTGAAAGTCGCCGACAACTCCAAAGCTGCCATCGTTGACAGAGATAAGCTGATCCAGCTCCAGGAAGCTGATAGCACTTTAAACAAGTACAGGAACCGCCAAGACCACGTGACCAAGGGCAATGGCACGGTCTATTTCGAGGTGAAGGCCAAGATCCTGTACAGAATCTTCCAGCACCCGAGGGTCAACGGAGGGAAACCACTACGTCAAGTCTTGGTACAGTTACCCCTAAGACGCCAGGTGATGGAAGTAGCTCACGACTCCATCATGGGCGGTCACCTAGGCATCAAGAAGACGTTATACAGAATCCAGGTGGTGTTCTACTGGCCAGGACTGCATGCGGATGTCAGCCGTTTCTGCCGATCGTGTGACATTTGCCAGAAGACCATACCTCGAGGAAGGGTCCCGAAAGTGCCTATGCAGAGGATGCCTTTGATCGACCGACCTTTCAAGAGGGTGGCCTTAGACTTAATCGGCGAAATAAGACCTCCGAGTGAAGAAGGTCATCGATGGGTACTGACCTTAGTGGACTATGCGACTCGGTTAGCCAGAAGCAGTGCCTCTGAAGAAGATTGACACTGAAACTGTTGCAGAGGCGCTGGTGGACATATTCAGTAGACTTGGAGTGCCTGAAGAAATTCTGACAGACCTCGGGACGCAGTTCGTCTCTGACTGCATGAAGGAGGTCAACAGACTGCTGAGCATCCGGCATTTAACTACGACACCCTACCATCCAATGTGTAACTGGCTTGTCGAAAAGTTCAATGCTACGCTGAAGTCCACCCTGAAGAAACTGTGCAGCGAGCAGCCCAGACAATGGCATCGCTACATCAACGCCTTACTGTTCGCCTACAGAGACGTGCCGCAGGAGTCCACTGGCTTTTCTCCGTTCGAGCTACTGTACGGAAGAACCATCAGAGGGCCGATGCACATCCTGAAAGAACTGTGGAAGAAAGAAGTAGAGACCCCAGAGGTGAAGAACAGCTACCAGTACGTGTTTGAGCTACGGGAGAAGCTGGAGCAAACTCTCGAGATAGCCAGAGAAAACCTGAAGAAATCCCAGGACTGTGGAAAGCACTACTATGATCGTAGGGCTGTGAACAGGAAGTTCAAACCTGGCAACAAAGTGCGGGTGTTGCTACCTACCGATCATAATAAGTTGCTGATGCAGTGGAAAGGCCCGTACGAAGTGAAGACCGTGGTGGGAATCAACGACTACAAGGTGAAGGTCGGCCAGCATTCCAAGATATACCACGCCAACCTCCTTAAGCTGTACGTGGAAAGGCCATCAGAGACTGTACACGCAGCAACAGCAGCTGAGATCGACGACAGCTTTGACAGGGAGGAACTGTTGGAACTGGGAGACTTCCATAGCAAAGAAGGCATCAATGATGTCAAGCTAGGACCACGATTGACGGAAGGTCAAAAGATGGAGCTCAAGGACCTTATGGGTGAGTTTCCCCATAGCTTCAGCGATGTCCTAGGCTCTACGACTTTGGTCGAACATGAAGTCCACCTCACTTCAAATATTCCCGTTCGATCAAAACCCTTCCCGATCCCTTTCAAGGCCCGTGATGCCTTGAAGGAAGACATCGATGAGATGCTGAAGATGGGCATCATCAGGGAGTCCAGTTCCCCCTACGCGTCCCCTGTCGTGGTCGTGAAGAAGAAGGACGGGAGCAACAGAGTATGCATCGACTACAGGAAGGTTAATAAGATCACCGTCTTCGACCCTGAGCCGATGCCTACCGCAGCAGACCTCTTCCGCCAATTATCGGGGAGTAGAATCTTCTCAAAGATTGACCTCAGCAAGGGTTATTGGCAAGTCCCCGTGCGTCAATAGGACATACCAAAGACTGCTTTTATAACTCCTGATGGGACGTACGAGTGTGTAACGACCGCAGTTCGTACACATTTGTGTATGAAGACGTGATGACGTCACTGCGTTAATTTTCGAATAGTTTGTGAACTGTAATAGGTTAGAGACGAAACATCAGCCCAACTGACAGGACGTATTCGTGGGTGCTCTGGGACAGACCTGATTCTTTAGGACTTTAGCTGTATAAGAATACAGCGGGGCGGTTACGGAGCAAAGAACCCCTGATGTGCGGCGGATGGATCTGGTCCACATGACATCACCTACTTAACCGGATGTGGACGCCATCGTCGCCGTGACTCTCCTTCGGGCATCATCACTGGGGCAGAAGTGCAACAACGGTACCGAAGTAAACCTCCGGATCTACGCCACGAAGACATCTGCAGCGTCTTCACTGTGGGTGGCTGTGACTTTGGCATGGTCAACAGCGGAGCTACCCTGAAGAGAGGGATGAAGAAGATGCTGAAAGGAATGGACAATGTCGTGTGTTACTGGGACGACCTGCTAGTCCACACCCAGACTTGGAAGGAGCATCTGCAGACCTTGAGGGAGCTGTTCCACCGTCTTCAAGAAGCCAACCTGACCGTGAGACCCAGTAAGTGCATTCTGGGAACCGACAACGTCGACTTTATCGGCCATTCGCTGAAAGAAGGACAAAAGGGGCTTCTGCTAGAAAACGTCACCAAGATTCTGAACGCTCCACGTCCCCAAACATAGAAGCAGGTGCGATCTTTCCTGGGATTGGCTGGGTATTATAGGGAGTTCGTACCGAACTACTCAGCCATCACAGCACCTTTGTCGGACCTGGTGCGGAAAGGCTGTCCAAACCAAGTGCAGTGGGGACCGTCTCAGGAGAAGGCATACCAGACTGTGCGCGACCTCCTTTCGAATGATCCGGTGCTACGACTGCCCGACACTTCCAAGGAATTCGTCTTAAGAACAGACGCAGCGGACGAAGGCATCGGCGCCATACTGATGCAAGAACACGAAGGGAAACTATTTCCTGTCAGTTACGCCAGCAAGAAGCTGTCCAGGGCTGAGAAAAATTACTCGACCATGGAGAAAGAGTGCCTTGCCATCATATGGGGAATCCGGAAGTTCGAACTGTACCTTCAAGGAGTGAAGTTCGTGCTACAGACTGATCACAAGCCGCTAACCTACTTGAACTCTGCCAATTTGTGAACAGTCGCATCATGAGATGGGCTATGTACTTGCAGAACTTTAACATGCGAGTAGAATCTATTAAAGGATCAGACAATGTTGGTGCGGACTTTCTCAGCAGAGTGTGTGAGTAAAGAACATTGATGGTGTGGATGAACTGAGAACATTGACAGTATCCAGACAGTCTTGCAGATGAAAAACATGGACTCTGTGTATATAAACTGAGAACATTGACAGTATCCAGACAGTCTGAAATAAGTTTTAATTCTGTACTTTGCTTGTGCATTACGTTTCAACGTTGTTGAAAGAAATTGGGTAAATTTCTTCCTGAGTGGGGGGGTTATGTTACGTTGAAACACGAAGGATAGTATGTCTGAAGCGCGCACGATAGATCTAATCGTTTCGTTTTGCAAAGTAGTCAATAATAGAGTGTATTTACCTTTGATTTGAGTTTGCATTGTTGTTAGAAGAAGCTTTGTATAACGTTGATAATTTTCGTTAGTCGATATTATTGGAGAATTCTCTAGATCTGCTTGTTTACTATCGATCGAAGTTTCGGGATATTTGAGAACATTCTTTTGACAGAAGTAAAGGTTGTATGACATAAAACAGTGATGATGAAATTAATTTTGATTGGTTGAGGTGTGTCACGTTGGGGGGGGGGGGTTTCTCGCTCTTTCTGGAGTTTAGAGAGACTGTATATATATAGTGCCGCACTGTGTCAAAAGCTGCTGTTGATAGTGAGTTGGAAAGTAAAAGTTGAGAGTGGAAAAGCGATTGAGCGATTGTATGCAGTTGTTGATGTGTGCTGAATAAAAGTGGAAAATTTCATACGAAGACTCGGTGACTTGTATGCTGATTGAACGGGTTGCGTGGATAATCGAATCCGAACTTACACTCATCAGGAGAATTCACGCATTGGGGCTGAATCTACTACTGATAGAAAACACCACCATCAAACGGAGTGTAACACTGGGTAGCTGTCACCCGTTTATAGAGCGTCATCGGACGTTGTCTATGTGATGTCAAAAGAGAAAATCTCTTATCACAAGTCGGTAAGTGAAATTCGACCTCTGGAATCCTGTCTCTAACGATCGTCAATGAGAGAATGGGGAGAAAACTATTTAGGTAGGGCTTGTAGTAAAAATGTATGAAAGAGAATGTAGAACGTGAAATTGTATGTCTTTAAACTTTTATTGAAACATGTTCAGGGTGGAGAACAACTGAATCAAGAAATCTCTGAAATCCGGCCGGGGCCCCGGGGCCCAGGGGCCAAGCCCCGGGATTCGCCCCCTGGAAGAAAATGAATTTATGCTATTTTGAAAGTAATTTAGGGCCTCTCCTGAAAGCAAAAAGCACAAAGTAAACATGAATAGAAACAACAACAAAAAAGAATGTTTTATGCACATGTCTTTCAAAAAAGTTAAGAATGTTGATTTGTAGGCCTAACAAAGTTTGAGGTCCACCACTGTTACACACAAACTCCACATTTCCAATTTTACTGGGCACACGATTGTCTATTTTTTAGCTGTAAACAGGCAAGAATTTTTATAATTTTAGAGATATTTAGGGGTACGTTAGTAAAAACACTACATCTTAGTTATTAGTGACTAGTGTATAGATTTAAATAAAATAAAATACAAAATGAACAGAAATAAATCTCTTTTGATTATCTACCTTTTTATACTTCTCTTGTCATGTCTTGTTTTTGATTACTCCATGTGTATACAAAAAAAAGTTTTAAAAAGTCCAAACAAGCCCCCTCCTCTTCTTCACTTTCATGCCAGTCTGAAAGATCGTATGCATGCACATTACTGACACTAATTGTCTAATGTCAGTACCGATCTCTTCCTCCGACTCCATTTCTCCATTTCTCTCACTTTAATGTCTGATAAATGGAAGCATGTAAACTCCCCTTCATCAGTCGAAGAATCCAAACCATCCATTTAATACACACACACAAGCAAATTTGAGAAAAAAAATCGAAAAAACGAACGCATCACAGAGAAAACTTGTGGAAATGCAGTCGAATGTTTTCACAACACAATAAACCGGAAGTCAATTGCCGGAAGTATCGCAATCTTTCAAACAACGCGAGAATATAACCACATGGTTGATACGGACGCTTTTGGACGTTTTGCCTGTTTAGACCTTCGGCCGCTTTTGGCCGCTATGCCCAGTAAAGGGTAGCCCTCAGCTTCTCACACTCGGAACTCAATATATTTTTCTCGGAAATGCAAATGCCTTCCGCGGAAATCCGCGGATTCGCGGAGAATTCTCCACCCTGATCATGTTAATTATTTTGATATTGTATTTAGCAACGTTTTTTATGTTAAAATGCATTTTGTTGTAAATAATATGATGATGAGTTAAAGCAGTCAGCTAGACTCAGAAGAGAGGTGAGATGTGAATTGTATAAAGATGATATAAACGAAATGAATGTATGTTAAATATGTGGAATTTTTATGATGGCTGTATTTTTGTATAAATTGTATGAGTGCAACGAGATGAAAATGATTGTGAATATAAAACCATGTAATTCTTTCTTAAGGAGGAGGGCAGACCATTTGTTTTAAAAGTAATAGATATAGATGTAAAAGTTATGCTAGAATAGTAGTCTGTATTATTATTGTTTTCAGGGTGGACTTGTCCTTGTCTTTATCTTTGGTTGTTGCTGCCGTTGCTGTCTTGTGAGAGGGCAGTGCTTGCAGTAGCAGTTTGATGGTGGAGGTCGCTGCTGGGGGCGTCGTTGAGTATTGACCATTGCGTCATCAACTCTGAGCGTACCACTAACCACCGGGGATCGTTCCATAACGCCTGGGGTCATCTAAGGCTACGGAACAAGGGCAGGAAGAAGGAGGGGGAAAAGTCAACAGAAATAGGGGGCCGTTTGGCAAGCGGACATTTTAGTGCAGAGGAAGCCACGGATTTCTTTTATATACATATATTCTCAAGAAAGAACAGTTTATTCATATTTTTATATTTATATTTTTTATGGACATCTGGCACAGTAAGGATTCCTATATCCAGTGACTCGGCTTAACATCTGTTTTAGTTCTTCGTAAACGATATATACACATATACATTTGTGAACTGTGTAGAGAACATTTTAATTAAGGAAATTCAATAAAGAAGTGCGCAGTCAGACTTTGCCGATCAGTGACAGTGTACATAGTGTGAAGTGTGCACACAGCTTTATATAACAAGATTGAACAGGGACAACAGGGGGGACATATGTGTGTTAAATTATTATTGTGTATATATTATATACGTGTGTTAAAT
Organism: Oncomelania hupensis; assembly: GCA_036898135.1. NCBI lineage: Eukaryota > Metazoa > Mollusca > Gastropoda > Littorinimorpha > Pomatiopsidae > Oncomelania > Oncomelania hupensis. The sequence continues at coordinate 34,834,803 of CM072525.1, forward strand.
TAGAAGCAGTACAAGGTGAGAGAGTGATTTTTTTATTATTTATGATGATGTTTTAGATTGTATATGTTTTAAATTTGTTTTATATATTTTCTTTGGTTTCATTTTTTGATTTCTTGATTGGGTTTTTCTTTATTATATGTTTTATTGAATAAATGTATATTTGTATTTTTACACCTTATTTCATTAGTTGAGTTCTTAGTTTAGTTTAGTGGGAGAAAGGACGCTCGCGCACGCACCACCCAACCCCAAATACCCCATCACTCCTTGCTTGAAGGAAAGTCACCTGCTTTACACCGGGAGGAGAAAGTAGGCCTGACAGAATCAAGGTCATGGTCAGGCTTTCACAGGAATCAAGGTCTCGGCCAGATTTTTACAATCAATGAAGGTCACAGTCAGGCCTTCACAGGAATCAAGGTCACGGCCAGATTTTTACAATCAATGAAGGTCACAGTCAGGCCGTCACAATGAATCCATGCAGGTCACGGTCAGACTTCACGATGAATCAAAGTAACGATCAGGCTGTCACAATTAATCAATTCCAAGGTCTGATTTTACAATTTAACTAGAAACGTAATTATGAGTGTTATGCTTAGGTAAAAGATCCTATGCACGGAGTACGATATGGTACAATTGATATTAGTACATGTATGTAAACCAAAATTAATTAAAAACATGTATATTGTTGCTAATACTTACATGCACACATACATACATACATACATACATACATACATACATATCAAAACAATTCTGCCGTGATTTGACAAAACCGAGTAAGTCCACCTAAGGTCGAAAATGATTTTTTTGCGCCATCAAACTTGCAAGAGAATGACGCATCTTACCTGTAAAAATCAAATCCGAACTATGTTTAGATTTGGAGATATCATAGAGTAAGTCCTTGTTAAAAAAATTTTAAGTGGGGGAATAAACTGATAAAACCAAGCAAGTCCCCTGCGATTTTGTTTCGGCGATCCTCTGGCTGATGCTCGAGTTGGCATGATGACGTCATATTCTACAATAATCTGACAAAGAAAAGTAAGTCCTCCCGACCAATGAGAAAGCGCCTTAAAGAGAAAGTGGACCAGTGAGAATCCATGTTATTGCTGCTCTGCAATATTATTTTCCTGTGAAAATGATGACGAAATTTCGGTCAGCAAAGGACGTGTTCGGCTTTTTGAAAAAGAGTTTTCTTCATGTACTTTCCTGCCCACCATGAAGGATCCTGTAGATCTTCCGCCTACGCGGCAACTTCCACGAGGTGTGGAAATAAACAAACAAACTATCCTTTCCTATCCTATCCTATCCTGTCCCGTAACCCTGAGGTCGTAGGGGCACCACAGATGATCGTTTAACCAGCATACTCCATCTCTCTCTGTCCTCAGAAGCCCCGATGGCTTCGCTCAGTGTCAAACCAGTCCATTCTCGAATGTTGTCCTCCCACCTCTTTTTCGGTCTCCCTCTTCTTCTACATCCTTGCACTGTGCCTTGCAGAATAGTCTTTGCAAGGCCTGATGATCTGGTGACGTGGCCATACCATCGGAGTTTCCGTTTCTTCACCACTGTTAGCAGGTCATCGTGTTGTCAAATGGCTTGTGTGATGGTCTGTCGGACTTCGTCGTTGGTGATGTGTTGGGTATAGGAAATGCTCAGAAGTCTTCTGTAGCACCTCATCTCCATGCTTTGTATTCTTCGTTGTAGATCTGCTGTGAGGGTCCATGCTTCGCAAGCATATAGGAAGATGGAGATGACAAGGGAGCGCAGCAATCTTACTTTGGAATGTAGAATGATGGTCCTGTCTTTCCAAATGGCTTCAACCTTGTCAGGGCAGCAGTTGTTTGTGCGATCCTGGAGAGGACTTCCTGTCGGGACCCATTGTATGATACAATGGCTCCTAAATATTTGAAGCTATGCACTGTGTTGAGGGATTGGCCTTGGACTTTGATGTCCGTGTTGATGCCATTGGTGTTGTTGGTCATCATTTCGGTCTTCTCTGCACTTATTTCAATTCCACAAGCTTTGGAGGTGGTGTCAAGCCTCTGTACCAGCTGTTCAAGTTCTTGTTCCTCTCCAGCCAATCCATCAATGTCATCCGCAAAACAAAGATTGGAGATTGCTCTACCCCCTATGCTGACTGTGCCTTCGTGATCTGCAAGAGCACCTGACATGATGCGCTCTAGGAAGATGTTGAAGGGTGTTGGAGAGAGTAGGCATCCTTGACGCACACCGATTGTTTTTCTCAACCAGTTCCCGATGGCGCTGTTGTGGAGGACTGCACTGGTAGCCTTGTCATACAGGTTTTTGATGACTTCAATAATTTTAGGTCTGATGTTGTACGCTTTCATTGTTGCCCATAGAGCTGCATGCCAGACTCGGTCAAACGTGTTCTTGAAGTCTATGAACACATGATATAGATGTTGTTGGTGCTGTAGGTATTTCTCACAGATTATTCTGAGGTTGAAAATCTGTTCAGTGGTACTTCGCCCTGCCCTGAATCCTGCTTGTTCTTGAGCTATGATTTGTTCAGCTTGGGGTTTCAACCTGTTGAGTAATATTTTCAGGAGGACCTTGCTGGGATGGATGATGAGGCTGACGGTGCGGTAATTTTCACAGTGATGACAAGCGACTGGGCCCATGGTATAGGCCACTCTCCACTCTGCCAGATCTTGTTACAGATAATGGTGAGGGCATCAATAATCGCTTCTCCTCCTGCTAGTAGCAGTTCCGCGGGTATGTTGTCCACTCCCGCTGACTTCCCTTTCTTTAGCGATTGCACTGCTGCCTCAACTTCTTCCCGGAGAATTGGGAGGATTTCTTCTTCAATGTTCTCGAGGGACATGCTAGAACTGATGGGTCTCCATTTGGTGTATGGTTGTGAAGGTCAGAGCAGTACTCTGTCCATCTGTCCAAGACTTCTTGTTCTTCTGTAAGGCATAAGCCAGACTTGCTTTGGATCGTGGAGACTTTGGGCTGTTTGAAACTTGTCAGCCGCTTTACAGTCTGGTAGGCCTTCTTGCTGTTGTTCTTGTTCAGACTGTTCTCTATTTCCTGGCATTGATCTTCTATCCAGTTATCCCTTTGCTGTGCGCATGCCTTTTCGGATGTCATTGTTGATTTTTCGGTAGACATCAGCTCCCTGTGAGGTGTTCTTTTTCTTTCTTTTTTTTAATCTCTCTTCGTTTATCACACAGATCCAAAAGTTCAGGTGTGATCCACGGCTTCTTCTTTGGTCGGTGCTTGCCAAGGATCTCAGTGGCGGCATCTGTCACAGCTGAGTTGAAAGTGGTGGTCATGGTGTTGACATCTACTTCACCAGCCCCCAAAATGAGCAGTGGTGCAAATTTCCCTTCAATTGTGGCCTGAAAAAGTTCTGCCACCTCCGGGTCTTGCAGTTTGTCCAGGTCGAACTTCAGTCTAGTGCAGTATTTACTCTCTTCAAGTGGAGCCGGAAAGACATCATCAAGAGATCGTGGTCACTTCCGATGTCTGCTCCTGAAAAAGTGCGTGTCCTGCCAATGTTGATGCTTGATCTGAAGCGTTTCTTGACCATGATGTAGTCTATTTGGTTGTGATGCTCCCCCTTGGAACTGTGCCATGTCCATCGTCTGGAGTTTTTGTGGAGACCAAGCGTGTTTGCCAGTACCAGATTGTTGTATCTGGCAAACTCCAAGAATCTCAGACCCCTGTCATTTGTCTCGTTGTTGCAGTGGGGTCCACATGTGTCTCCCCAGTTGTGGTGCGCATCTTGGCCAACCTTGGCATTCCAGTCGCCTTGCACTATGACTATTTCCTTCTTCGGCACTTGGTCAAGGACCGCCTGTAGATTTTCATAAAAATCCTCCACTTCGCTGTCGTCATAGTCTGATGTTGGGGCATAGGTCTGGATGATGGTGATGTTGAAAGGGGCTGCTCTCAAGCGGATGGTAATGAGTCTACTGGGCGGCAACCCATGACAGTGGCTAGAATGTTCTTGTGGACCAAGAATCCAACGCCGTGTTCGTGCCTGTCATCTCTACCGCTGAAATAGAGCTTGTGGCCTTTGTCTGTCGTTGTTTCACCTAGGCCTTTCCAGTGCAGTTCGCTAATGCCTAGAACGTTCCATCGATAGCGGTCCAACTCGTGGGCCAGTTCTTCTAATTTTCCTTCCGCAGTTAGGGTCTTGACATTCCAGGTTCCTATGACGATGTTGTTTCTCGTGCGGATCTTGCTAAATTGTCCATCAGTAGCATACTTAACACCTCCGTCCTGGTGGCCAACGGAAGGCGCGGTCCTTGTTCCGGGCGACGACCTATCCGGTATGGAATTAGTGGATAGTGTCATCATGCATGTAGTGTGTCTTGGGCAAAAAAGGACCTGGCGGTGCCCAATCCTCTCCAGGCTGTTGGGCACAGCCGAAATCCACGAATACAGTGTGGCTCGCCTTGGCCCCTAGCACGTGGTCGTTGAACCTGTAGCAACGTGAGGTTCCTCGCCCTGGCCGGTGACTTCTGTGTAGAAGACTTTCGCCCAGTGATGCCGTGCTAACATTACCCCTGTTAGTCGCCTCTTACGATACGCCGGGAAACATTGGGCCTATTCTATTCAGTGCCCGAACCCACAAACAAACAGCAACAAATATATTACAGACACACAACAAGGGCAACAAAATACAAGACATACACGTGGTGTAAAGGCAGGAAGATCGCTACAATAGGAAACTGAAAGGAAAATAGTTTTGTATTTTTAAAATTAAATTGGCTGCATCTAATATTATTTTGAAGGGAGAGCAAAAAACAGTGGAGAATGGCTAAAAACAATAAACAGGCACACATATACACTCACTGTAACTGCCGCACCCACATCTTACAAAACCCAACTTATGTGACTCATCTCGTCAGACTTTTTAACAAAGAAACGAAACGGCCTATGGGACTTAATTGGTTTGGTGAATTTTGAAAACAAGGATTTACTTAATAATAAACTGACAAAACCAAGCGGATTTGACTTACTTGGTTTTGTGAATTTTTTTAACAAGGATTTAATTCAATAATAAACTGACAAAACCAAGCGGGTGACTTGCTTGGTTTTGTCATGTTCTCAACAAAGATCTATCTCAAGAATAATCTGACAAAACAAAGCAAGTCCACAAATAGTCTTAAAACATCAAATCTATCAAACATTTCTTTAACATTCAAGGTATGCACTTTTAAATCGAGGAATTGCATTATAATATGCCCTTAAACTTCCAGAAACGATCGCGTAATATAGCGCAACACAAAACGTCGATTTTCTCGAAAGTAGGTTTTGTGGACTTGCTCGGTTTTGTCAGTTCACGGCAGAATTAAGATCAGACGGTGGGTCAATGTAGTAGCTTATAAGAATACCTGCACTGCCACATGGCTTCCTTCAGCGGCGGCCATTGCGGTGTGACACATTCTAGTTCGTCACTTCCGTCGGCACAGTCGGCTCGCCCGTCACACACCAAGCTATAGTGCACTTGTAGGCCGAAGCGACATTGAAACAGCGGCATCCCCAACACGGATAGCGCCGACGACGCATAGTTGTTGCTGCCGTCGCCTTCGTTTGTATGACAGCGATAAAAGGGCATGACTAAAGAGCCGTCAGCACACTGCTTGGTGATCAAAGAGTCAGGAGGCAAAATAGACGTCGTGAAATGAGCCACCAAAGGTCCTGATAGAAAATCATCATCATCATTGTTGTTATTGTTTGTGATGTCGTCGTCATCGTCATTCTCAGCAGTTGTAGTATCATCATCATTATCATCATCATCATCATTGTGATGATATCCTAGGGAAGATACGTTTTATCTTACTAAGGGGTAAGACTTATTGATAGATTGGCGATGGGCTACCACTATCGATCGTTCTTTTACCATAATTCCGAAGCTATGTGAGAGACCGATCACGGTGCTTGGTCACATAAAATTTATATTTGTTCTCGTGCTTTAGTATCATTTGGCTCAATTTGAGAAATGCTTATTACTAATCAAAAGACTAGATTACTATGTCTCAAGAAAAGAAAACTAGTAGATACACAACAATACAAATAGAATGACACCAGTCGTATGTATGTGAGTTCACTTTTTATATATTCAACACAACTTTTACATTTACTTCATTAAACTGTAAATTAATAATTCTAAGTGTTCAGTTTGCTGGGAAAGTTTGTCAGCAGGTCTTCTTCATCCTTTGCTAAGCGAGTCTACGATTCGAATGTTCGTAGTTTAATAAACGTTCTAGTGGTCGACTATGTTTTGCGAGTGTTAGATCTCAGTTGCATTTGTGGGAGACTTAGCTGCACTGTGGCTGCGTGTGCTTGAGTCTTTGTTCTTCTGAGGGAGTCTTGACCCTCAGGTTGATCTGGTGAGTCGTATTGCTATGGGGTTCGGACATGGAGAGGTAGAATCTAGGTTGTTCTCCTTCTGTACCACGGGAGCAAGCGTCATGCGTTTGTCTCCACAAACCGTCCCAGAGCTGACCTGTAAAAGTCAGAACTCTGGCTACAATATTCTCGTCAAATATGAGTGTGCGGTCTCCTATGCAAAGTGTCCATAGCATCAGATGCCTGCAGGGTTTCCATATGCACATTTTGATCCGAATCTTAAGGCTAAGATACATCAATCCACATGCACAATGTCTCAGAAACAATAATCGGTTTCTGTAACTATATATATCATGAATATATTATTAATACATGGCCATCAATATAAAATATAAAAACATACATGTATCAAAACTACTAGGGTTAACTTACTTCTAGACTATGGGATTCGTGGAAACCTTCTCTAGTCTATCTTGATGATAAGGCTGAGGTTAAGCGTTCACTGCAGTTTGTTCCTTTGATTTGACCTTCGCAGCTTCATAGTATTCGACTGACGAGCTAAGATTCTGGGGCTCAAGGATACTATGCAGGGGTCCCAAGGACTCTGACCAATCGTTTAACTCTCGTTTTAGTTACTCTAGCATATACGGGATTATTCGTTTTTATTTGAATATTTCCCCCACCTGCCCTATTTATGAGACACGTACAATTATCCTTGAATTGGAACGTCAGAGGCAGAGTGTAGGATAGATTCAATAGCGATAAGCGACGCCTGGCCAGTTTGGCTAAAGTAAGCTAACTACAGTCATGGGTCGCTAAGTCTGTATGATTGTATCTGGAGAGACTGTCTGCCTGACTGTCTGAAGGAAGTTAATTTAACATGAGTGGACTTCTCTTTAGATAATTCGTGAATTAACGTCAAGTTTTATTCGATGATAACTATTTTGCGCTAAGCTAATTTTCTACACTTTGTCATCAAAATTTCTGCTGTTACATAGGCCCCCCAAAAAACTATTCTTACACAAGGGTAAGAATTGGTACGGAAATGATGGCGCAAATATGTATGTGCATTATTTACATAGAGAACTGAGGATGAGGTCACTGGGGTACAAAGCTGGGTGCAACTGTGAGGGGTTGGGAGCAAGGTTAGGTTTGTCTTCAGTGGACACGGGGTATCTGCTGAGGTAATCAGCTCCGTGGTTACTCTTCCCTGGGATGTACTCTACATGAAATGAGTAAGGCTGTAGCAAGAGTGACCAACGCATGAGTCTAGCGTTGAGTTTCTGTGATGATGCAAGGGAGGTTAATGGTTGGTGATTGCACTGCACCTTGAAATGAGCGCCATACAAATACATCTGAAATTTCTGGATGGCCCAGACCAATGCCAAACATTTTTTTTCAACTGTTGCATAGCTATGTTTAGCTTTATTTAATTTCCGGCTGGCATACGCGACTGGCAAGAGAAGTGTAGGGTCATTGGGGTCAGACTGTAGTAGGGTTGCTCCTAAACCTTGGTTACTAGCGTCTGTGCGTAACACGAATGGTTGGGTTGCATCGGGTAACTTCAGGATGGGTTGTGAGGTGAGTCTAGTTTTTAGGGTATGGAACGCATCTTCACACTCGGCATACCATTCTACTTTTTCGGGCGCTTTCTTCTTGGTTAGATCAGACAATGGCGCGGCGATGGAATTAAAGTTAGCAACAAATTTCTGGTAGTAGCCCCATAGACCGAGAAACGATTGAACATCCTTTTTGTTTATCGGACGTGGTGCATTGTTAATTTACGCGATGTTCTTGTCTTCCGGGAGAAGACTGCCGTGTCTGAGTGTGTGACCTAGAAATTCTATCTCTTCGTATCCTAACAGGCACTTTGTCGGCCGGGCTGTGAGTCCGCTTTCACTAAGTCGCTTTAGAACGGTAGAGAGAAGTCGTAAGTGGTCATCCCAGGTGTGGGAGAAGTCCGGGCCAAAGAGGTGTGTTAGTGTGAGGGACCGCAGTCTCTCAGTGACCTCAACCTCCAGGATCCCATTCTCCCCCGACACGGGTTGCCCTGCACGGCAAACGCAGGGGGCCAAGAGAAGGCCACAGAGAAAAAGAAGGGTAGAAAAAGAAGGAATGATGGGGAAAAAGAAGACAGGGAAAGTCCGGTAAGGCAGAAGAAAGGGAGTCAAAACTGCATAGTATACTGGGAGAATTTAAGGGTGAAGAGAATATAGGTGAAAGGACCAATAAGACAGAAACAAGACAAAAGAGAAGAAAAATGGGTAGGCAACTTTGTCACCCAGCCAGAGAGAGGCATGGGGTCCACCCCCGGCCCGCGGAGCCGAGCCCGTGGGGGCATATTTGTCTTCTTCAAATTCTTCGATAAATTCGACACCATAGATCATGCACTCCTCTTGAATAGGCTCCATTCTGAGATTGGCGTTTGCAGCACTGTACTGAAATGGTTTTCCTCCTATCTGTCGGACAGATTCAAGATAAATTCGAGCCCGTGGAATCAAGACTAGACTATTGCAACAGCCTTCTTGCCAATCTGCCTCAAGCACAGATCAAACGCCTCCAATCTGTGCAGAATTCTGCAGCTCGATTGGTCACAAAAAGTCGTAAATCAGTCCATATCACCCCCATTCTTGAGCAACTCCATTGGCTTCCTGTCCACAAACGCATTAAACACAAACTGCTTTCAGTTGCCTATCGCGCAGTTAAAGAGCACGCTCCTGAATACCTGTTCGAACTTCTGAATGTGTACGAACCATCTTGCAGCCTCCGCTCAGCTTCCAAGTCTTTATTTGTTGTTCCTGGGCACAAGCAGTGTAGGACTAAGAGGTATGGCCAGAGGTCTTTCAGATACACTGCACCGGTCTGGTGGAATGCTATTCCAGAAGGCATAAAGAGAGCAGACTCTGTCGGTGCATTTCGCAGAAACTTAAAAACACATTTCTTCTCTTCTTGCTAATCTGTATGTATAATTATCTGATCTCATCCCAATTTCATAAGTCACTGCATGAAAGTATTGCATAAATGTCAATTGACTGGTCTGCCTGCTAGAATGTGTTGAGCGATAGTGAAGAAGTTAAAATGTTAAGTTATGATGTACGCACCCTTCCCGCCACTGTGTGTGTGTGTGTGTGTGTGTGTGTGTGTGTGTGTGTGTGTGTGTGTATGTGTGTGTGTGTTTATCCACCTCCCTCCCACCAGCGCTGCGATCATGCCCGTCGGCGTGGAGATATTTACACGCTTTATAAATTATTCATTCATGCATTCAAAACACATCCGCATTCTAACATACACACTACTAAATCACACACGCAGAGCTACTTACATAAATACGTCATATATATTATAATACACTGCTGTTTACAAAATTCCTTGCATTAATACAAATACAGTGAAACCTGTGATTAGCACATACCGGTGGGACTTAACCAAAAGGTGTGCTATTATAAGCAAAGGTGCAATTCAGAGGGACATTTACAGTAAAAAAAAAAAAAAAACACCACAAATCCTGTCTCAAATATGTTGCTATTTGGGAAATGTGCTACTCACAGGTTTCACTGTAACAACATCAGAACACTACATCAATAAATGTACAAGACTGAAGTTTTGCAAGTGAAAGATTAGGTTTGATTTATTACTTTGAAATATAATTATTTCATTATATAATTTATAATAATTAATATATATAGTATCTATCTATCTATCTATCTATCTATCTATCTATATATATCTATATATCTATATATATCTATATATCTATATATCTATATATCTATATATATATATATATATATATATATATATATATATATATATATATATACTATGCGACTTATATAATAATAATATTATATTTATTTATTATTAAATTATATATACTTATATATTGTATATTTATTATATATAATATAATATGTCTCAGAAACAATAATCGGTTTCTGTAACTATATATATCATGAATATATTATTAATACATGGCCATCAATATAAAATATATAAACATACATGTATCAAAACTACTAGGGTTAACTTACTTCTAGACTATGGGATTCGTGAAACCTTCTCTAGTCTATCTTGATGATAAGGCTGAGGTTAAGCGTTCACTGCAGTTTGTTCCTTTGATTTGACCCTCGCAGCTTCATAGTATTCGACTGACGAGCTAAGATTCTGGGGCTCAAGGATACTATGCAGGGGTCCCAAGGTCTTCTGACCAATCGTTTTACTCTCGTTTTAGTTACTCTCGCATGAATATTTCCCCCACCTGCCCTATTTATGAGACACGTACAATTATCCTTGAATTGGAACGTCAGAGGCAGAGTGTAGGATAGATTCAATAGCGATAAGCGACGCCTGGCCAGTTTGGCTAAAGTAAGCTAACTACAGTCATGGGTCGTATGTACCAATTTATGTGCATTATTTACATAGAGAACTGCGTCCCGAGGTCTGTCAGAATTACTTCAGGCACTCCAAGTCTACTGAACATGTCCACCAGCGCCTCTGCAACAGTTTCAGTGTCAATCTTCTTCAGAGGCACTGCTTCTGGGTACCGAGTCGCATAGTCCACATTATTATTTTTAATAAATAAATATGCCTTGGTATAATGTTGATAATTTTCGTATTATGATATGAAACAGCACGCTTTCTGCAGTAGCGCTAATGCTTGTCACTAGTTGCTTTCGCTGACGCAGGCCCCGCTGTCCTCGTCGTATGCGACGCTGCACCACGCTGGTGTTGATGTATACGCTCCTGTGCTGAAGTAGACTCGACGTCCGCTTGTTGCTCTCTCTAATACTGGCGATGTAGCTCCGAGACTGTCCCTCGACGTAGTCTTGAGGCAGCCACGTAGTCCAGATCTGTTGTTCGCTCACGAAGCAACTCTTCGGCGACTACACGCCCTTGCAGTCAACCCGAATCTATCGGATGTAGTCCCAGTATGATATATATAATTATAATATTATATAATGTAGTAGTCCTATATAGACAAATATGCCCCCACGGGCTCGGCTCCGCGGGCCGGGGGTGGACCCCATGCCTCTCTCTGGCTGGGTGACAAAGTTGCCTACCCATTTTTCTTCTCTTTTGTCTTGTTTCTGTCTTATTGGTCCTTTCACCTATATTCTCTTCACCCTTAAATTCTCCCAGTATCAGGGATGTTGCTAGGAAATGTTTTCTTCGGCGATTTGGCCGAAACAGCCGTGAAACTTTCGGCTTTTTAAATAAAGTTTCGGCTTTTTCTTCCAAAGCAGTCTCACATGTTTTTTGACTAGATTCCCTACGTTAACGTGCACCCTCCACCTCCATTTATTAAAGGTGTTCTGTGGATGCATATCGTTTTTTAATAAAACATGATTTTAAGAGTAGAATAAGAACATTGTAAAGAAATTTTATTTTCTTAAATTTCAGACACACAAATATGAGACAAAAACAATAAAAAATTGATACTGTCCATTGACAGACCACAATACTGTCAGAGTTTCTGGGTTTAACCTTAGTAATTATCGAATCCTCATCTAAACTGCAAGCGTACAGCACAGGAATATCGCAAAAATGGACAAAACCGAGCCGATTCACCCGTGAAAACTTCGGCTCGGCGAGCCGACATGACGGACAGTTTATCGGCTTTATTATAAAAATTTAGGCTAAAAGCCGAAGATCCGACCCAAACGACATCCCTGAGTATACTATGCAGTTTTGACTCCCTTTCTTCTGCCTTACCGGACTTTCCCTGTCTTCTTTTTCCCCATCATTCCTTCTTTTTCTACCCTTCTTTTTCTCTGTGGCCTTCTCTTGGCCCCCTGCGTTTGCCGTGCAGGGCAACCCGTGTCGGGGGAGAATGGGATCCTGGAGGTTGAGGTCACTGAGAGACTGCGGTCCCTCACACTAACACACCTCTTTGGCCCGGACTTCTCCCACACCTGGGATGACCACTTACGACTTCTCTCTACCGTTCTAAAGCGACTTAGTGAAAGCGGACTCACGGCCCGGCCGACAAAGTGCCTGTTAGGATACGAAGAGATAGATAAATTAAATAAATTCTTATTTTATATATTATTATTATTTATAATTATATATATATATTATAATTATATATATATATATATATATATATATATATATATATATATATATATATATATATATATATATATATATATATATATATATATATATATATATATATATATTATTCAATTAGGTATAAAGACCGGGAAGGATACCGAGGGGTACTTCAGGACAGAGCGTCAGCTGGGTGGAAGTGACCATCAGTTTTAACTGACGCAGGAACCACGGTCGGTTACTGTTTGCTACCCGTGGGGGGAAGCCATTTTCGCTTTCACGAACCGTTGGGTTCATTTCTTCATGCGCCATCGTGGGTACGTGTTTAGCTAGGCAATACTAGGCTAACAGATGCCAGATGATAGCTATGTAGGTAAAGGTAAACAATAATAATATTCATGCGCCATCGTGGGTACGTGTTTAGCTAGGATATACTAGGCTAACAGATGCCAGATAAATAGGTATATAGGTAAATAAAACAATAATAACAATGTGTTTTATTCCATGTTAGTTAGTTTATTTTCGTGCGAAATAAGTGTAACTTTTCCAGCATTGTTTTTATATTTTTTAGCCTTAACGCATTCTAGACCGATTCTTAGATCTTGTAGACTTAGTGTTGATAAAGTTATGTTTTTGTTCATATTTAGATCTCTTGCAGAGGATCCGGTTTGGAGAGCACTTGGCAGAAGTGTTTATGTCATTGTATGTAAGACATGAAAGTGGAAGCATGAAAGAAGGATCATCAGTCATCTCATCTATCATTCATTATCAACTATCACGTGTTATCATTAAACAACATTTTTAATGCTTCGACGAACGAAGAACATTACATTATACTTGTGGTTCGTTATATAAAAATTCATCTGGGACATTAGGTCACCACCTGATCGTTTCAGGCGCAACAAGTGCAGGCCGGGAGTTGTGTGGAAGTCGTCGGGGAACACCAACATCAAGGTACCCAGAACATCACGGCAAAAATCAACGACAAAAGAACAGTAAAAGACAGTGACCTTTTTCATCATCATTGGAAACGTGAACATTAGTATCCGTTCTCCAGTTTCGCTATTAAAGATAAGTAGCCTTTTTGTGTTATTTGCATCAGGAACAGCAGATGATACAACCCTGGATTGACAGTCCGGATACCATTTAATCATATTTGACTATATCATCGTTCTCATCATTCATAAAAATCATCAATGTGAGGGAAGAAGTTGATTTATATCACCATCACCCTCAGAGTGTAATGTGTACAATGTTGAGGGTGATGTACGTACAAATAACAATAAATCAAACCTAATCTTTCACTTGCAAAACTTCAGTCTTGTACATTTATTGATGTAGTGTTCTGATGTTGTTACAGTGAAACCTGTGAGTAGCACATTTCCCAAATAGCAACATATTTGAGACAGGATTTGTGGTGGTGTTTTTTTTTTACTGTAAATGTCCCTCTGAATTGCACCTTTGCTTATAATAGCACACCTTTTGGTTAAGTCCCACCGGTATGTGCTAATCACAGGTTTCACTGTATTTGTATTAATGCAAGGAATTTTGTAAACAGCAGTGTATTATAATATATATGACGTATTTATGTAAGTAGCTCTGCGTGTGTGATTTGGTATGTGTATGTTAGAATGCGGATGTGTTTTGAATGCATGAATGAATAATTTATAAAGCGTGTAAATATCTTCACGCCGACGGGCATGATCGCAGCGCTGGTGGGAGGGAGGTGGATAAACACACACACACATACACACACACACCCACCCATACGCACACACACACACACACACACACACACACACACACACACACACACACACACACAGACAGTGGCGGGAAGGGTGCGTACATCATAACTTAACATTTTAACTTCTTCACTATCGCTCAACACATTCTAGCAGGCAGACCAGTCAATTGACATTTATGCAATACTTTCATGCAATGACTTATGAAATTGGGATGAGATCAGATAATTTTAAACAGAAACTCCGATGGTATGGCCACGTCACAGATCATCAGGCCTTGCAAAGACATACAGTAATAAATTACTGTCCTCAAATACATTGAGTATGTAGGGTAACCGAATGGTTTAGTCTGTGAGATAAAAATCAACCCAAATATGCCTTGAAATGTTGTAAGAATCTTATCATATCTGTTCCAGCAACATTACAGTATTAGTACAATTGAATTCAGTAAAACGTATGCACTTAAGTCTCAAAGACTACATCTATAGAAGCACCAGCAGGCTGCATTTCTTCATCAGCATTTCCTGAAACAGACAAATGAAACCATTAGTCCTAAAAAAATACCAAAAAAAACACACCATGTGATCGTTTATGGTAACATCACCAAAAGAAATAGGGTAGGTAGGTCAGCTTTTTTCCCCCCTAGACAATCTCAGATTCATCCACCAAAAGATATGTCTCACGTTTGCTCTCTCTCTCTCTCTCTCTCTCTCTCTCTCTCTCTCTCTCTCTCTCTCTCTCTCTTCAAAGTTAGACGCAATTCTTGAATCCCAGGTGACTGGATGCCTCAGGATTCAGAGAAAACTTTTTTTTTGTTTTGCAGTTTGGTTTTTCTAATTTGTCATTTCTTTCTTCTTTTATTTCATTTCTTTTGCGTAAATAGATTATTTTACGGCCCTAGTACTATAATTTTTTTTCAGCCTCATCAGCCATCCCAGGAATATCCCCCCGAAAATAATACTCAACAGGTTGAAACCCCAAGCTGAACAAATCATAGCTGAAGAACAAGCAGGATTCAAGGCATGGCGAAGTACCACTGAACAGATTTTCAATCTCAGAATAATCTGCGAGAAATACCTACAGCACCAACATCTATATCATGTGTTCGTAGACTTCAAGAAGGCGTTTGACTGAGTCTGGCATACAGCTCTGTGGGCAACCATGAGAGTGTACAACACCAGCCCTAAATTTATTGAAGTCATCAAAAGCCTGTATGACAAGGCTACCAGTGCAGTCCTTCATAACAGCGCTATCAGAAACTGGTTCATAACAACAATCGGTGTGCGTCAAGGATGCCTACTCTCTCCAACACTTTTCAACATCTTCCTATCATGTCAGATGCCCTTGCAGATCACAAAGGCACAGGCAGTATAGGGGGTAGAGCAATCTCCAACCTTCGTTTTGCAGATGACATTGATGGATTGGCTGGAGGGGATCAAGAACTTGAACAGCTGGTACAGAGGATTCACACCACCTCCAGAGCCTACGGAATAGAAATAAGTGCAGAGAAGACCAAAAGGATGACCAACAACACCATGGGCATCAACACGGACATCAAAGTCCAAGGCCAATCCCTCAACACAGTGCATAGTTTCAGATATTTAGGAGCCATTGTATCAGACAATGGGTCCCGACAGGAAGTCCTCTCCAGGATTGCACAAGCAACTGCTGCCCTGGCAAGGTTGAAGCCCATTTGGAAAGACAAGACCATCAGTCTACATTCCAAGGTAAAGAATGCTGCGCTCCCTTGTTATCTCCATCTTCTTATACGCTTGCGAAACATGGACCCTCACAGCAGATCTCCAACGAAGAATACAAAGCATGGAGATGAGGTGCTACAGAAGACTTCTTGGCATTTCCTATACTCAGCACATCACCAACAACGAAGTCTGACAGACCATCACACAAGCCATTGGACAACACGATGACATGCTCTCAGTGGTGAAGAAACAGAAACTCCGATGATATGGCCACGTCACAGATCATCAGGCCTTGCAAAGACCATCCTGCAAGGCACAGTGCAAGGAGGTAGAAGAAGAGGGAGACCGAAAAGAGGTTGGAGGACAACATTCGAGAATGGACTGGTTTGACACTGAGCAAAGCCATCAGGGTTGCTGAGGACAGAAAAAGATGGAGTACGCTGGTTAAATGATCATATGTGGTGCCCCTACGACCGCCGAGTTACGGGATAGGACAGGATTGACAACTGCATTAGCAAAGACAACATAATAGTATGAACGACCTTGTCATATCAGACCAATTGATACATTTTGTGCATAGTTCGCACTATATAGACTTTGTGAAGACACATTGCTAACGAAACCACTGAAAACTGTTATCCGGAAAGAGGGGGTGGGAGGGGGGTAAGTACATTATTTGCATTGCTTCCCGATCCCCAGCACGCCTTAGTTAGACGCGAGTCTTGAATCCCAAGTGACTGCATGCCTCAGATTCAATGAGAATTTGTTTTTGTTTTTTTGCAGTTTGGGTTTCTAATTTGTAATTTCTGTTGTTTTTTTCCAAATGACAAACATTTTTTTAAGGGACGGGCCAATAAAGTAGTGTCGGTCGGGATACCGTAAACAGATAATTTTTTATAGTACTATACTGACAACTGCGTTAGCAAAAACAACATAATAGTATAAACGCCCTTGTCAATTCAGAACAATTGATACATTTTGTGAATTGTTCACACTATATAGACCTCCTAAAGACAAACTGCTAAGGAAACAACTGAAAACTGTTATCTGGAAAGGTGGGGAGGAGGGTGGAGAGGAGGGGTGGTACATTATTTGCATTGCTTCCACTCCTTTAGCACGCCTTTTACCTGCAACTGCATTCAGATATCTTCCGACTTTTGTCCTTCAGCTGTTTCACAGGCTCTTTCCTGGTTGGCTCAACTGCACGTAAGGAAACAGCAAACAGTTACTATTTTAAACAAAACCCTTTCATTGCAATAATGAAATACTGAAAGCACAAAATCACAGGGTCCAAACTTTTCTTTGAGCTAACAGTTGTGTGTGTTAACCATACACGTTGCATGTAAAATATAACTGGGGCAAAAGCATCCTCTTGTTTTCTAGTTATTAACCTTTAAAATAACTCCACTTCACAACATTTTAAAAACATCTTTTACATGTATAATCTTCATAAAATTAAATATGTTCGCCCACTTGGGACTTTCTAGGTGATTGCGATCGATCAAAGTGGTAAAATGCCAGTAACATTGTTTACACTTGCTTTAGGATACACAGAGGTTGAGCCATAAATACATTGCAGCGATGCACTCAGAGCGCACTGCATGGCAAATCAAGAGAGCCCATATGTTAATTTCTAATGGGCGACCATAGTTATGCAGTTACTGTTTACAAAACGAAAGTATGTCATTCTAAATCAAACAAGACATTGTTTAGCAGGAATAGAGAGGACCAGATTTCTTCATTTTGGTGTATATTCATGGGGTAACAAACTGCACATCCTCTTACTGGCTGCATAAGTATCTATATTTTGTGTTGTCAATTTTTCTTGCCATACTTCAAAAGTAAAAAAAAAAAAAAAAAGTTAAATAAATATACACTTGTAAAAATAGAAAGCAAAGCAAAACAAACAAGATGAACCATTGGAGCCATTTATGACCAGATAACTGTGATTAATTTAATTGCAACTTTTACATGCACAAACATACTTAATTATATTATCAACATTAATTACTCACATGCAGTCTGCATGGCACTGTGAAGGGCCACGTTGCTGTCCATAATTTCTTTCAGACGACCGTGGCCCATGGAAACGGAATAGTTTTTCTCAAACAAGCCATGGAGCTGACCCCACAACTCCAAAGCTTATTGACCTGAAAATATCCCACATATCGTAATATAGTGACACTGTGTGAAAGAAAAAAAAAATTATGGAATAAATAAAATAAAATACACAGGCTAACGTTTTGAGAAAAAATTGTGTTTTACTTTCAATAAAAAAATTAAAGGCATTTATTCATGTTTAAAAAAAAATTATAAAGTGTACAAAACTGATGATTTATTTTTATTTTATTAAAAACAGTATTTCTGACATTTTATTGTTTCTTTTTATTGGGAAATTCTGGGTGGCCTCCCCTGGGGAAGGCGTAGTTGCAACCATGGCGCGCACGATCTACATAATATTAGTTGGGTTTTACACATTTTTGCTGGGGAGAAAACCGGAGTATGCTGATGTAACCCCTGGGACGTTGCCAGAATCAAAAGTAAATAATATTCTGAGAAACATAACGCCCAGATGCTGGATCGATCGTTCCCGCACTTGTCAGACACCATTGGTTTCTAGCCAGTGGACAAGTCAAGTTAGTCCCGCCTTAGACCACTCGGCCACAACGTTCGCTCGCTTGCTCATAGGTGTCAACAGTGAAAACGCACCAAACAGTTTTGAAAAATGGCAAACAGAACCAAAAATTAAATTGATTTGTAAGTTTAATGCAATACACCACTCACAATCAGGCTAAAAAAATGTTTATGTAACCCGACCAACTTTACTATACCCACACTTTTTAAAAGTCTTGGAAAAACTACAAATATCGACAAAGAAATAATAAGAAACAAAAAGTTGAAGATTTGCAATAAATCGGGAGGTAAAAATAAAAGGAAATAAAAAGTTAAACATGCTTTTTAAGGTCCAATATATTTAGTGATACAGGTAATAAGTTATGATTGCATTAGAATGCAAGTTCAAAAGTACATTTCAATATGATAAACATGCTGCACTTTGTCACAACACACACTGCACTCTGTATATTTTACCATTATACTTAGAAAAAAAAATCACTGAAAAATACAAACAAAGCAATCATAAAATAGGTGACCGACCGTACATACCACATTTGTAAGATGTTTTTCTAATACCTTCACGTCGTTTACAGGCCGTCCTCTCTCTTGTTTTGCTTTCAGCGCACACTGTTGCTTTATGGTGGTAGTAGCATTTCTATATGCCCGCGCCACATATAGCCCTTTCTTAATGGCTGAAACACATGCAATAAAATGTCATACATTCTGACTGCCAATTCAAAAAGGAGATAGATTCATATTGCTTATGTTTCCTTGTTTGATAACTAAATGTCTGATGCTAAGAAAATTAAAATAAACAAAATTATGCTTGTTCTACTACTAGTTTACAATGGCAATTTAGCCTAATTCAGTCTTTCATCTTTCAGATGAGGCTTCAAACCAAGTCCAATGTGTATGTGTGTACACATGCAAAGATTTCAAATAAACAGTACAATAACAGTATTTATAATGCACTTATTTTATATTAAAGTATAACTCTTAGAGAGTGGATTGCTCTCTGTTACACTCTGTTTGATGTTGGTGTTTTCTATCAGTATCTGATTCAGCCCCGATGCTTGAATTCCTGATAGTTGTGTAACTCAGATTCGTTTATTCACACAGCCCGTCCAAACAGCATACAAGTCACAAAGTCGGCGTATGAAGTTTTCCACTTTTATTCAGCACACATCAACAACTGCATACAATTCTCAAATCAACTCAACAACTTTCACAGCAACTTTCCAAATCACTATCAACAACTTTACTCTCTCTCAACAGCAACTCTGCACACGATTAAATAACCTCTCTCTTTTCCGGAAAGATTTCGTACATGGTAGAAAATGACGTACTGCCACCAATCGAATAAAAGATCGTCATCACTGACTTACGTCAATACATATTTTTATATCTTCCAGAACGACCTCTTGCTTCTACATGTATCAGGAAATTTCTATCAAGAGTAAACACGCATATCCAGAAGATTCTCAAATAATATCGACTAACGCAAATTATCAACGTTATACAAAGCCTCTCCTAACAACAATGCAAACTCAAATCAAAGGTAAATAAACACCATTATTGAATACTTTGCAAAACGAAACGATTAGATCTATTGTGCGCGCTTCCGACATACTTTCGTTCACGTTTCAACGTAACATAACCCCCCACTCAAGAAGAAATTTACCCAATTTCTTTCAACAACGTTGAAACGTAATGCACAAACAAAATCCTCAATTGAAACTAATTTAAGACTTTCTGAATACTGTAATTGCGCTCAGCTTATCTACACAGAGTCAATGGTTTTCATCTTCAAGTCTATCTGGATATTGTCAATGTTCACAGTTCATCCACACAGTCAATGTTCTTTACTCACACACTCTGCTGAGGAAGTCCGCTCCAACATTGTCCGATCCTTTGATAGATTCTACTCGCATGTTGTAGCAGTTGAACCCTTGGCTATGGCGTGAATCGCGGCTTGACCCCCAAAATGTTACACTCTGTTTGATGTTGGTGTTTTCTATCAGTATCTGATTCAGCCCCGATGCTTGAATTCCTGATAGTTGTGTAACTCAGATTCGTTTATTCACACAGCCCGTCCAAACAGCATACAAGTCACAAAGTCGGCGTATGAAGTTTTCCACTTTTATTCAGCACACATCAACAACTGCATACAATTCTCAATTCAACTCAACAACTTTCACAGCAACTTTCCAAATCACTATCAACAACTTTACTCTCTCTCAACAGCAACTCTGCACACGATTAAATAACCTCTCTCTTTTCCGGAAAGATTTCGTACATGGTAGAAAATGACGTACTGCTACCAATCGAATAAAAGATCGTCATCACTGACTTACGTCAATACATATTTTTATATCTTCCAGAACGACCTCTTGCTTCTACATGTATCAGGAAATTTCTATCAAGAGTAAACACGCATATCCAGAAGATTCTCAAATAATATCGACTAACGCAAATTATCAACGTTATACAAAGCCTCTCCTAACAACAATGCAAACTCAAATCAAAGGTAAATAAACACCATTATTGAATACTTTGCAAAACGAAACGATTAGATCTATTGTGCGCGCTTCCGACATACTTTCGTTCACGTTTCAACGTAACACTCTCCTCAGCGAAGAGCACGGCAGCCAAAGAGCGGCGCCTACCACTGGGACCTTGGCTGAAAGACTTCCGGGGTCTGGCGGGATTCGAACCGGGAACCTTCCAATCACCAGTCTAGTGCCCTACCGCCTGAGCTGCTGACCCAGTTCCATCATGCACGTGGGACAAATACAGTGACACCTCTATTTTAAGAACTTATAAAAAATCAGCAAAATCAACTAATCAAGTCTTACACGAAAGGGGTCTTTTAACAATTAACAGAAGTGAATTTTAGCAATCTGACTATTGGAGAGGTTTTTGAAAAGTGAGGTCTAAGAAAAGGGACGTAATGATGAAACCCTAAGAAAATCTTAATATTTGGGGGCCTTACCCTCACAATGATCCTTGGCAAAGATGTGGTAGATTTTAGTACCTCCTGGCATGGTTGGAAGTCTGTAGAAAAATAAATGCCACACAATTTTATAATGTGATACATTTGATTCAAAACTTAAGATGATAAGACATTTGGTGGGGGGAGGAGGGGGGGGGGCCAAATACATGATGATACAAGAAATGTGATTTGGTCCACATGTCAACATTTAAACAAACATTAAAACATTGTGCACACTTATAATTCACACACATGCTGGTGGGCCAACATTACATCACAACACAAAAGATCAAAATGTCTGTAAAATCGAACCAATATATGAACGAAACGTCTTAAAATCGAACCGATATATGATCAAAACATCTTAAAATCAAACTGACACAGGATAAAAACATCTATAAATCGAACTGACATCTAATATGATACAAAACGTATACAAATTCGAACCGTCCTAGGATGGAATCGGCTTAAAATACAGTCATTATATTGTACCAACACTTGATTAAAGTGTCAATGCATCGAATGATGAGGTAAATAATATTGAATGGACGACATACCAATTGGACAAAAACTCAAAGCGTCATTTAGTCAAACTATTTTCTCGTTTGTATTTTTAAAAAAAATTTCATCAATCTAGCCAGTGGGTTAAACGAGGTTTTATGATGAACTATTGATAATTAGCACTCACTAGGATATCACGAGTAAGAGGACTACTTACTATATCTATGAGTTCTATATCTACTGTCATTTCGATCATGTAACGTTCAATCAAGTGTCTTATCGATCTTCTGTTGTTCGATATCCCATATTTCGAGCTAATGACGCTTTGATCACTTGTCTGTTTGATATATTGAGGGTTCGATTTTGAGACGTTTCGATCATGTGTTGGTTCAATGCGAAAACGTTTTGATCATGTGTTGGTTTGATCTATGTTCAATTTTATCATGTGACGGTTTCCATCATATGTCGCTTCAATCATTTGTTTTCGATAAACTGTCGTTTGATCTTTGAACAGTCGTTCGTTATAACATCATACAACCCACATTCCAGTTATACTCATAGTGGCTTATTTATCTATGTCGCTAATTAATAATAGTCAATTTCTTATAAATATATCTGAAAATAAATAAATTAAATGATAGTTTTAAAACTTAGATCCCGAGTTGTTCAGGATTGCGAATATTGAAGTTATTATTCCTTGAGCTAGGTCTCACTATATTTATATCTGAAGACTAACTACACTGTAAATCAAGATCTGTCTATAAAAAAAAGTAAAATTAAATATGTGTAAATTTCTTTCATTGCATTTAATTCTGAAACATTTTGAAGAGTTAAATGTGTCCTCTTAGGCTTATGACTTCTTTGTGACCTTGACTTCATTTTTCCTCTACATGTATACATGTACCTCAAAATGACCTCAAAGTAACATTTGATATACAACCATGAGGTATGAAGTGGATGCCCCACAAAGTTCAGGGTCATTGTCATCTCAAAATACATAATGCAATATTCTTTATATTCCTGAACCCCCAACCCTTAGTAAGGGCCTTCCCAACCTCTTCGGTTCTACCGCCGCTAGATGAGAGAGAGAGAGAGAGAGAGAGAGAGAGAGAGAGAGAGAGAGAGAGAGAGAGAGAGAGAGAGAGAGAGAGAGGATAAAATAAGATAACAATTTTATTTTGAAAGGGTAAAAGAGTAAACTCTGGATGCGAATTTTTACATTTTGGCCTTGGGGCTTTAATAACTATTTAACACAACTTAATAGTATAACATTGACATCATGAAACAATAACAAATAAACAAAGTCATCATTAGATGAAATCTTTTTCAAACAATTGAAATCACATTAATTTAATATTGTTGATATTAATCAACAACATTAACAATTAATGTGTATTTAAAAATTTTAATTTTTAATTTCCACTAGACGAGAGAGAGCACAGGCTCTGGAGTCTTTTCTTTCGTCTTTGTATACTCGTGGGCCTCCTGCATACGTACATAATTTACTAGTATGTAAATTGTAATTGAGGCCTACGAAAGACGAGAGTAGAGACTTCCCAGCCTATGAATGAGAGAGAGAGAGAGAGAGAGAGAGAGAGAGACTGACAGACAGAGAGAGAGACAGACAGAGACAGACAGAGACAGAGAGACAGAGATGTGGGCTCACTAATCCCACACATATGCTTGTGGTGTTTCTTACCTCAAAAACAATGAGTGGAGACGACAGGTAAATGAAAATATTAGCAGTGGATCACCAGGAAAAACGCGCGATAAAAACAAGGGGAAATCACCACGAGACAGGAAGTGACTTATGTGCGTCTTTTAACCCAAAAGAACCTAACGAATCGCGAGAGGGATTTTGGTGTCTATCCCAGGGTATTTACGCGTAGCTTCCCAAAGTGTACACTATGCAGTTCGTCTAAATCTATTAATTTCTTAACCTAACAATAAGATAATCCCATCAAAAAAACTGAAGCTATACGCGAAAGCGAGGCCAAAAGATCAGTTCATCGCATCCAAAACGAGGCTGAGATATATTTTGGTTCCGCATGTAGCCTCGTCCGCTCATAGCGGACTCAAGTTATTATCTTGAGGATGTAGGATACTATCTTGAAGCGCTGAACAGCGGTACTTGTAACAGTATCTTGAAAGCGCTGGTAGCCATGCGCATTACCTCCATGATCATCATCATCACCATCATCATCGCCATCATCATCATCATCATCATCATCATCATCATCATCATCATCACCACCATCATTACCATCACTACCACCACCAACACAACAACATCATAGCCTCTACTACTACCTTCATTGACGTGTAGCGCAGGGTTGGGCTTCATGCAGAAGTATCCGTCTGGAATGTCCATGGGCAGGATGCAGTCGAGCGGGAGGAGATCGGGTTTAGGGAAGACGGAGAGCACGGCGCAGTCGAAATCCACCCCTCGCTCCTGGAACTCGCTGTGTTCGTACGCGATTGATCCTCCCTGCCCTCCCCACTGCCACGTGTACCTGAATGCCACAAGCGGGCATGAACCAGGTACAATGGATCGCCAATAGCATAACAGTAACAGCCCGGATTAACCATGTTACATAGGGCTGCTGCTCTAGGACACATCATCACGGAGCGTTATTACGCAGCGAGACCCTCCAGCTTTTCACTTTCTATGTGTACTATCACAAGAGCAAGTTGAATGGATCCGCTATAGCAAAATAAAAGTGGATCCTTGGTAGCATAGCGGTAGCAGTAGCAGCGTACAGCCCATGCACAATAAATAAAAGGGTGGGATTAACCTGCGTTTCCGCGAAACGAATCGGTCGTCCAAACGGTTTTGTCCCAAACCGCGCACCAGCGGACCTATATCTTCATTTACATAGAAAAATACAGTCTTATATAACAGAGAAGATGTTTATATAGGCCTATTTTATTATATGAGAAACTTTCACCAATCATATAGGCCTATACCGTTTCGATTTAAGGGACGATTGCATGTGCGTTCTTATCTCCCCGTGGGGGTGCCGCAGGTTTCTGTATAAATAGTATCCCCACTTTCTGGAAATATAGTGCTTTAAATTTCCACTGTTGCTGTCTTTCTCCTTTGTTCTTTATCATTCCTATTTTGTTCTATCAATCTACTATACTATCTTCTTCTTCACTAGACCAGTCACCTACCTTTTTTCTTGAAAACGCTTCCTAAACTTTTGTGTATAAGGTCTGTTGGATCAGCTTGGAAATATTGCACGCTTTTTGCCAAATGGTCACTAGGGTTTCCTATGATATTATTATTTAGCAATGTAGGCATTTTATATGTTTGTGTTTTGTTGATATTTTGTAATGATGTTTATATTCTACTTGTTTTTGTAAACAGGGGTTCGATAAATTAGAATATAGCCCCTGTAAAGTGGCCGGCTGGTGGAGTGCCTTCATTGTTGCCATTAGGGTTGTTTCAGCAGATCGTTTCAGGAGTGAATCCTCTTTCAACCAAGTTGTGGTCCTGATTTTGTTATCCTGATTCGGCTCTTTGCAGTCCGCTGGACCTTGTAAGTGTGACAAACGGGAAAAATCTACAGACCAGGAAAACACGTTGGTATGTTTATTCCGGACGAACCAGCAAAAGATAAAAACAGACCCGAGCGGCATCGATCTGGATCTGGATCTGGAATAATACATCACAGGAGCCTTGTTGGCTATCGTCGTGACGGGCCTGGGGGCGCAATCTGCTTGTTGGAGGGTCTTGGTTAAAACGTCAAATGTCACTGGTTTTAAAAACTGGTTAAAAACATGGAATTGGTCAGTGGATTGACAGCCCTAGCGGTGACGTCCTCAGCGCTGGTGATGCTGCGCTGGCGATGTCATCGTTGCTTAGTTGATTCCACTCGACTGCAGTCCGTACAAAGAATGAGTGCTTGTACTGTTCGGTCCTGCATGGAGGGATGCGGAAGCCGCGCGAGTTATTCACCGCTTGCCTTTGGACGATGTTGTCACTGCTGTAGTCGTTAAACCTTGTAGGACGTATTCTTCGTCGGCCGGTAGGGGCAGGGTGGAGGAACTTATCAGGAGGGAGTGCTGGGATTTCGCCATCTACCATTCTGTGGAAGAGTTTGAGGCGAAGCTGCCTGCGTCGTTCTTCAAGTGATGGGAGTTTCAGGGTTTCCAGCATGGCGCTCACGCAACCTGGGTTCCGGGACTTATAGTCTCTTGTTATGAAGCGGGCTGCCTGGCGTTGAACTCTTTCAAGCTTATCTACCTCCTGTTTCAAATAAGGGTCCCATATCGTAGCTCCATATTCAAGCGTGGGCCGTACGAGTGAGATGTACGCCAAACGTCTACTCCCCTGGGGGCAATTCCGTAGGTTCCGGCGAAGAAAGCCCAAAGTTGATCCTGCCTTGCGACAGATGTTGACAATATGGGATGCCCATTTTAGGTCTGATGAGATCAGGACACCAAGGTATGGGCTTTCTTGCACTTGTTGCAATACCGTTCCTCCTAGGCTGTAGAGATAAGATGACTTTCATAGAACGGACAGGATGTAGCACTTCTGCGCATTGAACCGCATACCCCAATGACTGGCCCAAACCTCTAGTTCCTTGAGGTCGTTCTGAAGTGTCAGGTGGTCTTGGAAGCTGTCAATCGCCCTGTAGGGGAGGCAGTCATCAGCAAACAGCCTCACTTTGGATCTCACAGACTGAGGTAGGTCGTTAATGTGGCAGAGAAAGAGCAAGGGGCCCAGCACTGTGCCTTGGGGTACGCCGGATTCAACTGCTGCTTCATCGGATGCCTCCCCCTCCAGCACCACCTTCATCGATCTCCGCGTCAGGAAGTTGGTAAGCCATGTATAAATGGGGCCTCGAACTCCATAGTGGTCCAACTTGTGCAGGAGCTTCTTGTGGGGGACTGTGTCGAATGCCTTGCTGAAGTCGAGGATGGCGACATCCACTTGTTTGCCGGCATCGTGAGACTCAAGGAGATCGTTTACTGTGGTGAGAAGCTGCGTCTCACAAGAGTAGCCGGATCTGAAGCCATGGTTCCTGTCCGTGAGGATACTGTGCTTTTCTAAGTGATTGCGAAGGTGGCGGCAGATGATATGCTCGAGCATTTTGCTGGCTACAGAGGTGAGTGAGACTGGTCTGTAATTTTCTGCTCGGTTACGGTCTCCTTTCTTGAAAATTGCTGAGATATTCGCAGTGAGCCAGTCCGATGGTAACTGGCCTGTTTCAATGGACTTCCTGAAGATAACAGTCAGTGCTGGTGCTATGGTGTCCGCGCACGTCTTCAGTATCATATTTGGTATGCCGTCTGGTCCGTTGGCTTTAGTTGGATTAAGGTTCTTCAGGAGCTTGCAGACACCATTCACATCCACTGTAAGAGTCTCAAGTGTGGGGAACGGTGAGCCTTCCATCTTTGGTAGTGAATCATTATCTTCTCTTGTGAAGACGGACTTAAATTGGTTGAGAAGGATCTGCGCCTTCGAGAGACTGTCGCTGAATAGGGAAGAGCCTATCGATATGACCGGCGAAGCGGGCTGATTGATATCCGAGTCGCGAGAAGACTACAGTGGATGGCGGACGTACCTGAGTCATGGCGAGAGGGGCTGTGGATCTACGGCCGAGACCCGAGTATGACCAGAGGCCGAAGGGGGACATCGGCGAGAGATCTACTAACCAGCTCCGCGGACAGCCATCTTGAATGGACTACGTCTACTGGGCAACAATTACACAATGACTGGTGATGAAGCAGCGAAACGGACAATGGTTTCACCACAAGACTTCGCTATGCGAGCGCGTGCATATTCAAAGACAATTATGACATTTATGTTGCATAAAACTGTGCCGAAGAAATGGCCTGCATTCGAAAAAAGAGACTTTGGAGATTAATCTGACGTCATTACTGCGCATGATGTCGTCGTCAAAATTGCGTCATATAGTTTAGAAAAAGATTGTTTGTAGCTTGAAAATGTTAGTTAGAAATAGTTGATATTGTTATGCATATTTGGTTATTCAGGCTGCTATAGGATTTGTGTAATGTTTTTTTTTTAGTTTAGCATAATATGGAAGTTTAGAGACCTAAATGGATGGAACTCTTTCTCTTCGGGACCGCAGCGCAAGACTACAATGATGAAATCTCACGTGACTTAACAACAGGGCTGGAAAACTTGCAGTTTCTATGCAAGAGAAACAGAAGACTACACACCATTGGCAGAAATAAGGAAGATGCCTTGCGAATGGACGTCGTTTGGATAATGTGGATAATGGACAAACGGCGCTATAGAAACAGAGCATAGAAACTACGGCCATAAAAGCAGCGAAGCATCGTCGGCGAGGGGGAACGAAAACTAAGAACAAAAACTAAGGACGAAAACTGGGATGAAACTGAGGATTCTGGATTGGCTACCAAGGGAAAGGAGGACACATCCATCTGAGCTGGACTTTAAAGATTTGATCGAAATTATGATGTAATCATCAGATTACATCAGGAACATAAAGATTTGACGAAAAACCCAGAAAAAATAACAAGATTTGAATCGAAATTAGTACAAAACAATCAGCAGCCTTTTTCTTTGACCCTTTGTAATTTTTTCGGCAATGGATATATTTTCTAAAAACGAACTCACTTGGATGAAAAACACAAATACTTGAATAAATTCTCAAAACCTAATTTCTGGATATTTTGGCATTAATAGTTAGATAATTGTTTTAGTTTCTCTCTGACTTTGCTTTGGAAAATCTCTCTCTCTGTCGCCATCCTGACGTTACATAAGCTTGGAATAACTAACTAACAAATGTGCGTTCTTTTCGCGGTTTGAGAATTAAACAGTTGAAACGGCCGATTCGTTTCGCCGAAGACACGCAGTCTGATCCCACCCTTCCTATTTATGATACATGGGCTGTACGCTACTACTGCTGCCGTTATGCTGTCGAGGATGCACTTTCCCATTCTATTTATACTACAGATGGCTGTGTGTTATCTACCTCTACGCGATCGAGGATAAACTTTTCCCCTGCATTTAAATTGCGGATCTGTTTATATTTGATTTAGACCCCTGTGTTACTACTATCGACCCCTGGAGCTCACTCCGCTCCCCGCAGTCTCTCTCGCCGCCCAGTATCTTTCCCTTTGTCACATTGCCGTAGCTCAGCGGCAGAGAGTTCGCCTGGCACACGGATGACCCAAGGTTCTAATCCCATGATTGGACAAGATGAAAGTGGGAAATCTTTTCCCCACTGTCCATCCGATAAGTTTGACTCATACTCTGGTGGTTCAGTGTTGATTTAGGTCTCTACGCCCTCTTCCTTGGGAAGATTATCCCCGTTTGCCATATCGTCAATGGTGGGCGTAGATGTTAAACTTATATCTTCTCGCTTTCTTATCATGGCAGCTTCAACTAACATTAGCAATCAAGATCATGGCAAGCTTGCCTTTCCAAGGTATTTCCAGACACTACTCTTACACAATAAAGCTTAAAATCAGCATTTTCGAAAGAGGTAATTTTCGTGGCGAAGTTGTAACTGGGCTTTTTTGTCCTAAACAAAAGAAAAAAAAGAAGCACAATATAAACAATACATTTGATGTATTGACCTGTATAAATAGCGGAGCGGTTTTGACACGGGTCTGTACTTGGTCAGGCCTATGGTAGCGGTGAGGAAGCCGCTTTGACGTATCATGTTGTACGCCAGCTCCATGCCATCCTCGTCCTTCAGTGTCGCCAGCTCTGCCCCATAATCCTCGCTGTTCATTATTATTATTATCATCATCACCATCATCATCATCATCATCATCATCATCATCATCATCACCTCCACCACCACCGCCACAACCATCATCAAAACCATAACAAATCAGTCACCACTACCTCAACAACATCCTCCTCCTCATCATCATCACGGTCATAATAGCTGTGTGCATAGGCGTCATCATCATCATCATCATCATTATCATCATCATCATAACCGTCGACATCATCATCATCATATCATAATCATCATCATCATCATCATCACCATCCACAACCGTTATCCTCAGAACTCCAGTACTAAAAACTTCAATCTAGGAAATAAAATCGACGCCGACGGCTATGATGATGATGATGATGATGATGATATGATGATGATGGAGATGACGAAGACTTCGACAATGACGATGGTGAAAAGGATGGACGACGACGACGATGACAATGGTGTTGACATTCATCTTTTCCTTTGTCCTGACCTGCAGGCCTCCCGGGCATCTTTGGGCATGGTGACGTGACTGTGGCCGGGGATGCCATATGTCATAGGGACGAAGGTGAGCTTGAGACAGTGCTGTCGGTAAGGCACCCAGTCTCCACAGCCGTCATTCCGGTAGTCACACCCTGCCTCGTCCAGCCCGTTGGTGCACTGCCTGATCCTGTCACAGCTGAAACCCATGTCAGCTGAGCTACTTCAATACAAACACTACCAATTGTGAACTACTTAAACACTCCTTCGGATGAGAGTATAAGCCGAGGTCTAGTGCTGTGTACGCCCGCATTCCATCGCGTGGACTTTAAAGACCCTAACGCTCATGTCCTAGACGGGCGAATGTCAGCGACACAAATGCACCCAGCAAGCACTAGGTGCCTTGTGCCCCATTCCCCGTCACCCAGGATTGTGCTCAGTTGTCTGGCAGCTTGAGTTAGACCTTGTATCGGCCACCGCTTTGAGCAGCTCTTCAGCTGGAATAGCGCTATATAAAAACGATGAAATTATTATTTTTTAATGTAATTCAAATACTACCATGATGAACAGTTCTTAACTACAAATACTACAAAAGATGAACTATTTAAATACAAATACTACAAAAGATAAACTACTTAAATACAAATACTGCAAAGATGAATTGCTTACATACATTGCATTACATTACATGATTATTGCTTTAGGTCCAGCGGACTATTCCGAGCCAAATCCGGACCTGACAACTGTGACGGGGGTTGTATTGTTGCTGGGACAGAGAGAGAGAAAGAGAGAGAGAGAGAGAGAGAGAGAGAGAGAGAGAGAGAGAGAGAGAGAGAGAGAGAGAGAGAGAGAGATCGCCGCGTATTGAGTCTAATATTGTAGAAGTGGTCCTGATTTCGCTCTTTGCAGTCCGCTGGACACTATAAACAATGACAAACTAATTAAGTAATAAACAAACTGATATTATAGGAGTACAACGCGTGCACATATTTTTGGGGAGAAAAAATCCCTGGAATTTTTATCCCACAGATCGTCTACTTGCCGAATAGCGTCGGGAATGTTGTCATTGCGGCAATCAAGAATGACAAAGTAACTTTCCACAGGGTCGTCATCGCTCCATTTCCACACCAGCGTGGGTGCCGCGTCCTTTAAGATCCCGTTGTAACTCAGCGATACCAGTGTCTCGTGACCACTCAAACTGTGGAGAAACAACAACTAAAATAGTAACAGAGTAACAGGATAACAACATAACGGAATAACAGGAGGATTTTAATTCGCGTCCATCACAAAAAAATCACCTTTTAAGAGAATGTGTCTTGCCTGATGACAACAGAGGCGGCACAGCCTGACGACTGATTAAACGCAGACTTGCAGAACACAGCTCTGTGTTTTAGTATCTCCAGTCAGTAATCAGAACGAACCACATGACAGTCGGTCGGTCGGTCTTTTGGTCGGTAGTTCCGATTTTAACTTTTTTTTTTTGTTCAAACCACATTTTTGGCCTTATCTCAAGAATAACTGAATGGAAATTCATCCTTCTTACTTTGCGGATACTGCTAAGCATGTTAGATCTGTGGTATTTGTACTTTCTTTAAAGATCAAGGTCATTGTTCTTCACCATTTTCGAAACATGTTTTGCGCTGTATATCTATCTATACATTGGCTGACCCGATTTGGATAATGTTTGGTTTCAAGGTACTTCAAATCGTGGCATTCTTTTTTTTTTCTTTGGAATAAAACAGAGTCACGACACACTCAAGAAAATTAACACTTTTGAAAAACTATTTTCTCACCCATGTGTGTAATTGTCTGAAAATACATTTGAATTGCCATCTGATTGTCATCTAATTAATATATATATATATATATATATATATATATATATATATATATATATATATATATATATATATATATATATATATATATATATATATATATATATATTTTTTTATATTTTTTCTTTTTATATATATAAATTTATTGTTACTCGTTTTGTTTTGTGTATTTCCAAATAAAATCTTCCAGAAGAAGAAGTGGAGGATGAAGAAGTGGAGGATGAAGAAGAAGAAGAAGCCTTTCTGCCTTTCCACCATGATTGAATGATTATATTTGTAGTGTATGTGAGAGTGTGTGAAACACATGAGCGCGCATGTTTGTACAGATCGCCGCGCTTTGAGCGTTTTTGTGAATTGTGCAAAAGCCCGTATGTACAGCATTATTATTATTATTATTATTATTATTATTATTATTATTATTATTATTATTATTATTATTATTATTATTATTCACGAAGAAGAAGAAGACCATCAACAACAAAAAGATAAAGAAAAAGCAGAAGAAGAAGAAGAAGAAGAAGAAGAAGAAGAAGAAGAAGAAGAAGATGATGATGATGATGATGATGATGATGATGATGATGATGATGATGATGATGATGATGATGATGATGATGATGATGACAAGACCACCACTACCACCACCACCAACAACAACCAACAAAAATAACTTTATGAACAACCAACAACAACAAAAGACAACCTGGGAACTCACTATTTTGGCGCAACCAGCTTGACTGTGACCAGGTTAGTATTAGTGATCAAAGGAGACATTGACACTTTAGGCCGTGGATTGCCAACGGAGATGTTTCTGAAGTTAAGCGTGGCCAAGTTACCACCCGCAGACACATAGTGGTAATTCACCTCCAAACCGCTGATGCGATCCAGGGACATCTGAAACCATTGAACACAGAGTTTCTTCACAGACCCAACCTTCGTGGGCTTCTTGCGACAAGTTTTACACTGTTTCTACCTTGCCAAAATAAAGGGACATTAACCAAGTCGAAAGAATCATCCATAGCAACAACAAAAAGTGGCTCCTCTATAGCACCTCACGAATTCTTTCCGCTATCCCCATGCTATTGAGGACCCACTAGTTATTTCCCATTGAGGATCCATTCAACTTGGATAATGCGCTTGTGGCTAAAACCAACTGCTCAGAGAATTTTGTTTCTAGATGGCCGAGTTGTTGACAGCAGACGCCATACACTTCTTAACCTTGCAAAGCTTACAATTGCTAGTGAAAAATATAAATTGCTCAAACATACTCGGTTTCATCCTGTAAAATAATGAAAATCCGCATCCCTGATACCAATATCATAATAAAGACAGCAGCGAAATTCAACGCAGCTTTTTTTAACAATTTTGACACCATTTTGGTTTCTGGTTTATGGAGTACTGCCCCTTTAGCTTGCGAGGTCCAAACAGCCACACAAAAAAACGTTCCAAAACGAAACGAATAAAGCAATACATATATAAATAACGAATGAAAGAAATAAAGAAAGCATGCAAAAAATATAAAAATAAATGCAAAGGATATAAATGAAAGGCGAAAAGATAAGTAAATATATAAGTAAATAAATCATCTTAATAAAGGCATGTTAAAAATAAATAAATAAAATACATATATAAGTATATAATAAAGTACTAATTAATAATAAGTAAGGTAATTTGTCACAGGGCAGTCTGTGGTGGAAACGGGGCAGTCTGAGTAGCAGGGGGTGGGGGTGTGAAATTGCAAGTTGCGATGTGCTTGATTGCGATAGCCGAAAGCGTGAGGAACGTGACAAAGCATTGCTCAGTGGTTAGGGCATTAGGAAAAGTACTCACTTCTTGGCAGAACGGTTTTGAGAGAGCTACAGGAGAGACGTATTGTCTAGTGCTCTGTGTTTTCTGTGGTGTAGGGTTAGAGGGTTATCGACGAACCAGTCTGGAAAAATACTAGTTAAAAAGGTTGCTGGTTTCTATGGTGGTAATACTCAAAGTGGAGTACAGTTATAGAAAAGCAAGGTTGTGTTAGTGTAGTAGTTAGCGTGAGGTAGTGTCCGCTGGAGAAACTACGCACTACAGATTTATCCTACATGGAGTTACTCGTAGGAGTGTGGTGGAAAAGGGCCACGGTAGCAACTACATTCGAACCGGCTGGGTGAGTGCAGGAGGTTTACTTTCCTTACGTTCCGAGAACCTAGTGCTGGCTATGGGGTGTGGGTACAAGAGGTGTGTGTGAGGAAGGAAGAGAGGGTGAGAGTGGCTGCACTGTGTAAAGGCAGAGGGAAGGAAGTGTGTGGGTACAGGAGAATGAAGGTGAGGATGAGAGTGGTTGCTGTTGTTGTTGTGGTTGTCTGATGTGAATAATGTGATGAGGTTTATATGTATTCATTTGCAGCTATGCTCATGTTTCATTACATGCATTATTTCATTGTGTAATTATGAGATGTTACATTGGGAATGAGACAATAGCAAAGGGAAGTAAGCGCGGAGAGAGTCAACAGCGGAAGCGGACAGCAGTTGTGTCCCCTCGAGCATCAAAAGGAAGTTGAGAGAGAGGGGGGGGAGAATGTGTGCAGAGGGGGGGGGGGGGGACCGAGTTGAGCAAGCAGGATATTGACAATGCAACAAGCATGTTACAGGTTCGACATCGACCGATTGGGTTCGACGTCGTTCGACGTTGTGCGACGTCTTTCGACCTCATGCGATCAAGTGGATCGACCATCCTCATCGCCATCTTTGTTGTCTACGTTATCATCATTTTGTCCTCACCACCTCACCGTCATCAACACTGTCATCTACCCTCAACCCCTCCACTTCCGTTGGTGATTGGTGTAGTGGATCATCGGAGCTTGGCCTCGACGTTGCATGAAAGCTGTCTGGAGGAGTACCGCTGAGCGACGTCGACGGCAGCAGGACTGCCGTGTCTGGTGTGTCATCGTCATCATCATCATCATCACCGTCAGTGGCGGGTCTAAGCGGCGACGCCACCACGTATCATCATCGTCAGCACGGGCGACGACTACAGCCACAAGCAGGGGAGGATTACCATCAACAGGACTTCGTGAACCGTCACGCTGCAAGGAGGCATCGAAGACTTCATCCATCCAGGTGGGCTCTTTCCATGTTGTCCTCCTCCTATGCACTTGACCCCCCTCTTGTATTAGTACGTGCAAACGGACGTTGGCTACTCATGAGTCGTTGCGCGGACTAGGTTGGCTAGCAACCTTCGATCATCACTGACGAGTCATTTCATTGTACCATTGATTGTTCATCATCATTATTTTCTTTTTATGTGTAAATGTTGTATGTGTATGAGTGTGGGGCTTGAATGAATAAATAGTTTGGAAGTTGTATATCTACTCGTTGTGTTATTCATCACTTCACGTCTGTTGGAAATCGTCATCCTGTCTGGGCTGTCTGCGTGTGTAAGGTGTTTGTTTGTGTCGTCTGCTTGGACGGGGTCGTGGCGGTGACATATGGTGGAGATGCAGGGTATGTGTGTGCCCAGACGTGAAGTTGTCTTGTAATTGTCCTGTGGTGTCCGAGTGTGTGAGGCGTGACTCGGGGAGAGTGTGCACCCCAGCGGGTGGTTGGAGGGAGTCAGGTCGCTGTTTCGCGAAGGCTCACAGCCGGCCTAGGTTCGACCACACGTGGAGGGAAGGGGGCCACTGCACTCTCCAGCCGGATCGCTACCTCGCGGGCCAGTTCCACTGTTTGAGTGGGAGGAGGAGGGTGATAGATAGGGAGATAGCTTAGTTAGGTAGGTTAATATCTTAGGCTAGGCTAGGTTAGGTAAGGATAAGTAGGGGTATTGACTTGTGGTTGTTGGTGTTGTTGTTGCTTCTCTTGTAAGCAGGATGGCGTCGATCGAGGAGGCTGAAGGAGTGTGTCTCCGATCGCGGGTCGTACGCGTTCTCGCGTGGGTGTCACGATGGACGAGCGGGCGACGACGGCAGAGGCTGATACAGGAGTCACCGATTTACCTTCTGCGGTCGAGCAGCGGAGATCGCCCGTCAGGTCATCGCGTCGGGGGTCAGCGGACGACGAGTTGTCGACGTTTGAAACCAGAGACACAGTGAGTAACCCTTTTCCGACGGGATTTGGTGCGGCTGGCGGGATGTCGACAGGCGCCGACTTCTACGGGGACCAAGACCGCCTGAACGACGCGACGAGGCCGAAGAGGTTAGAGACCAACCCCTACCGTTCGATTTACAAGGTCGAGGCGGCACCGACGCCGAGGACAGGGCTGTTCCCGGACGAAACGCCGGTGGAGAGGATCCTGAGGCTCGCCAAGCGCGAAGGATTGAGAGGTCAATCCGCGCTGGACTACGCGATGGACCAAGCGGCGAGGGAGGAAGAAGCAAACCGGAGAGAGAGAGAGAGAGAGAGAGAGAGAGAGAGAGAGAGAGAGAGAGAGAGAGATGGCGCACGAACTAGCGATGGCGCAGCTGACGTTGCAAGGGGACGCCAACCGCAGGAATCGTCAACCCGAGTTCGAGACGGTTAAGCTCAGGTTACCTTTCTTCGAGGACAAGGACGATCTCGAGACCTACCTGTGTCAGTTTGAGCGATTCGCCAAGGCGCAAGAGTGGAACAAGGACACGTGGGCTATTCGCTTGGGGACCTTGTTGAAGGGGAAGGCGAGGGAAGTCTACGTCGGCCTGAACGAGGACGACTCTGCCGACTACGAGATACTGAAGGCAGCGTTGCTAGTACGTTTCAACCTGACGGCCGAGACGTATCGCAAGAAGTTTCGCCAGCTACGAAAGGAGCCACCGGAGACTTTCAAGCAGTACCTACAGAAGTCAGAGTTGTTCCTGGAGCGCTGGATGGGGCTAGCGAACAAGAAGGCCACGTACGGAGACTTGTTGGACTTGGTGCTGATGGAGCAGCTAGTCAACGGTTTGACGCCGGAATTGGTCACGTTCGTGCGCGAACGCAACCCAGCAACGGTGGAAGAAGCCGCGACGTTGGCGCAGCAGTACGTCGACGCCAGGGCAGGAACGAACCTACGCTTTCCAGGAAGACAACCCTTTACACCCAGGGACAAGAACGAGGGTCGCAGGCCTGCGGGACCACGACCCAGCTCGCCGGACAAGCGGGAATGCAACAGTTGCGGACAGAAAGGGCACCTGAAGAGGAATTGTCCGAAACGCAACGAGAGGGTTGGAGCAGCGTTGCGCGTCTTGGAGGAGGAAAAGGAGGCAGGCAAGAAGAGAGATTCTCGTTTCCAAATCCAAGTGATAGTGGAAGGAGTTCCGCTGACGGCCATGAGGGATACGGGAGCCGACCTGATATGCCTACGGGAGGGAGAGGTTGCCAACCTTGACTACACGGGACGCACGCGGCGCGTCGGATTCGCCATTCGCCAGTTGTCCAAGTCACTGCCGACGGCGTGGGTACAACTGGAGTCACCGTTCTACACCGGGAGAGTGGAGGTAGTGGTGGTGCCAGACTTGACCTACCCAGTGGTGATCGGCAACTGGGCGAGGACGGAACGGCAACTCGACACAGCACTGCCGGTATTCGCCGAGGGGGCCGCGGAGTGTTGCGCAGTGCAGACCCGAGGACAAGCAGCCAAGGAGCGAGACGCTGCGGAACCATTGGTGGTCGGGTCAAGCAAGAACATCGTCGCGACGCCGAAGGAGATTCGCCAACTGCAGTTGGGAGACGACGAGCTCGCGAGGGTGCGGCAGCTAGCTGACCGGAAGGCAGGAAAGGAGAAACGAGGCAAGGGGCAAGTAGCTTTTGTCTGGAAGCGAGGCCTGTTGTACCGCGAGTACACAGGGCAAGACATAGTGGATCACAGCCAGTTGGTGGTACCAACCAAGCTTCGGTCGGAGGTACTACGCATGGGACATGACACGCCTATGGCTGGACATCTGGGAGCCAAGCGGACCCAGGATCGCGTGTGGGCCGAGTTCTACTGGCCAGGGATGTGCCGCGACGTAAGAAGGTACTGCGCTTCGTGCGACGCGTGCCAGCGGACGACGCCGAGGGGGAGTGTCAGGAAGGAGCCACTAGGACGGATGCCAGTGATGGAAGTACCGTTTCAGAGAGTAGGCATCGATCTGATTGGACCCATTCGACCAGCGTCTGAAAGGGGGCACCAGTACGTCTTGGTCACGGTGGATTTCGCGACCCGGTACCCAGAGGCGATACCGTTGAAGAGGATCGACACACCACACGTAGCAGAAGCGTTGTGGGAAACCTGGACACGGGTCGGCATTCCAGAGGAAGTACTGTCGGACAACGGGACTCAGTTCGTCAGCGACGTGATGAAGCAAGTGCACCACTTGCTGTCCGTCAAAGGAATTCGGACGACGCCGTTTCACGCCCAGTGCAACGGGTTAGTCGAACGGTTCAACGGGACGCTGAAGTCGATGTTGAGACGACTGTGCCAGGAGCAGCCGCGAGAGTGGGACAGGTACATCCCTGCGCTGCTGTTCGCGTACCGGGAGGTGCCACAGGAGTCACTCGGTTTCTCACCCTTCGAGCTGCTCTACGGACGAACGGTGCGGGGACCGATGCAAGTGTTGCGCCAGCTGTGGACGAAGGAAATCAAGACCCGGAGATGCGAACAACGGCAGAGTACGTGGTGGATCTAAGGAACCGGTTGGAGGATACTTGCCAGCTAGCCCAGGAACATTTGCGCAAGGCTACAGCCAGGTACGCAGCGCAGTTCAACAGGAAGGCCGTGGACAGAACGTTCAAGGCAGGAGACAAGGTATTGGTGTTGCTTTCCAGTAAAGCCAACAAACTCGAGGTGGCGTGGAGAGGACCGTACGCAGTGCTGGAACGAGTGGGCACTTGCGACTACCGCGTCCAAGTCGGCAAGAACAGGAAGCTGTACCACGCGAACTTGCTGAAGCGCTACGTGGAACGCGGAGCAGAACCAGAAACGACGGTGGCAGTGGTGATTGATCAGGCCGAAACGGAGGGGAGCAACGGACATCAGCTATCAAGGCACTGTACCGCTGATACCGCTACGAGCGAGCGAGGGACCAGGGGACGTACAGATAGATACGACACTGTCTGCACTACATCAGAGGCAACTGCGAGAAGTGTGTCAACAGTACGCGAGTCAGCTGACCGATCTACCACAGCGCACCAACCTGGACGAGTGCGAGGTAGTGTTGACCAACGACAGCCCTGCTCGTATACGACAGCATCCGCTACCATTTTCACAGATGGAAGTCATCAAGGGCGAAGTGGAATCGATGCTGGAGTTGGGGGTTATCGAACCCTGTACATCACCGTACAGCGCACCGATCGTGCTGGTGAAGAAGAAGAGTGGGGAGGTACGTTTCTGCATCGACTACCGGGGGTTGAACAAGGTTGTCAAGTTCGACGCAGAGCCACTACCGGACATCGAGTACTTGTTTGCCAAGCTAGGGAAGGCCAGTTACCTAAGCAAGCTGGACCTGACAAAGGGATACTGGCAGATACCAGTCAAGCAGGAAGACCGGGACAAGACGGAGTTTACGACGCCGCAGGGCCAATTCAGATGGACCACGATGCCGTTCGGATTGAAGACTGCGGGGGCGACTTTCTCGCGCATGATGAGGAAACTGCTACGACCACTGCACCGAGCGGACGTCGATAATTTCATGGACGACGTCATGATCGCGACGGAAACGTGGGAGCAGCATCTGCAAGCGCTGAGAGCTGTGTTCCAAAGGCTGCAGGAAATACATCTCGCCGCCAGACCAAGCAAGTATTTCCTAGGATACAAGGAGCTGAGTTACCTAGGCCATCAAGTGGGAGATGGAGCGATGAAGCCGGAACGAGACAAGTTGGACAAGGTACGACGAACGTGTCCACCGACAACCAAGAAGCAAGTCCGAGCATTCTTGGGGTTGTGTGGGTACTACAGAAGATTCGTGCCACATTTCGCTGAGAGAGCACTGCCGCTGACCAACTTGACGGAAGGAGGGAAGAAGGGAGAGGTCAACTGGACGGACGATTGTCGGAAAGCTTTCGACGATTTGAAGGGAGCGCTGACCAGTGAGCCAGTGGTGAAACTGCCAGACCTGGACAAGGAGTTCATCCTGAGGACAGACGCATCTGAGCAGGGGCTAGGAGCCGCGCTGATGCAAGAAACCGGTGAGGGTGTGCAACCAGTGGGATTTGCCAGCAAGAAGCTACTGCCAGCAGAACGGAACTACTCCACCATCGAGAAGGAGTGTTTGGCAGTTGTGTGGGCAGTACAACGGTTCGAACCGTGTTTGTTTGGACAGCATTTTTGGCTGGAGACCGACCATCGACCGCTGCAGTACCTGCAGAGAACGCACCTCAACAGTGCCAGACTCACCCGATAGGCGATGCAACTGCAGGCATACGTGTTCACTGTCCGACCGATCCCAGGGAAAGACAACCTGGAAGCAGATTTCCTCAGCAGATCTGACCCTGTGGAAGGATAAGTTTGGAACTCTCCGTAGGTTTGTCTTGGGAGGGGGGTGTGTCACAGGGCAGTCTGTGGTGGAAACGGGGCAGTCTGTGGAGGAAGAGTAGCAGGGGTTGGGGGTGTGAAATTGCAAGTTGCGATGCGTTTGATTGCGATAGCCGAAAGCGTGCGGAACGTGACAAAGCATTGCGCAGTGGTTAGGGCATTAGGAAAAGTACTCACTTCTTGGCAGAATGGTTTTGAGAGAGCTACAGGAGAGACGTATTGTCTAGTGCTCTGTGTTTTCTGTGGTGTAGGGTTAGAGGGTTATCGACGAATTATGGTAACCAGTCTGGAAAAATACTAGTTAAAAAGGTTGCTGGTTTCTATGGTGGTAATATTCAAAGTGGAGTACAGTTATAGAAAAGCAAGGTTGTGTTAGTGTAGTAGTTAGCGTGAGGTAGTGTCCGCTGGAGAAACTACGCACTACAGATTTACCCTACACGGAGTTACTCGTAGGAGTGTGGTGGAAAAGGGCCACGGGTAGCAACTACATTCGAACCGGCTGGGTGAGTGCAGGAGGTTTACTTTCCTTGCGTTCCGAGAACCTAGTGCTGGCTATGGGGTGTGGGTACGAGAGGTGTGTGTGAGGAAGGAAGAGAGGGTGAGAGTGGCTGCACTGTGGAAAGGCAGAGGGAAGGAAGTGTGCGGGTACAGGAGAATGAAGGTGAGGATGAGAGTGGTTGCTGTTGTTGTTGTGGTTGTCTGATGTGAATAATGTGATGAGGTTTATATGTATTCATTTGCAGCTATGCTCATGTTTCATTACATGCATTATTTCATTGTGTAATTATGAGATGTTACATTGGGAATGAGACAATAGCAAAGGGAAGTAAGCGCGGAGAGAGTCAACGGTGGAAGCGGACAGCAGTTGTGTCCCCTCGAGCATCAAAAGGAAGTTGAGAGAGAGGGGGGAGAGTGTGTGCAGAGGGGGGGGGTACAGAGTTGAGCAAGCAGGATATTGACAATGCAACAAGCATGTTACAGGTTCGACATCGACCGATTGGGTTCGACGTCGTTCGACGTTGTGCGACGTCTTTCGACCGCATGCGATCAAGTGGATCGACCATCCTCATCGCCATCTTTGTTGTCTATGTTATCATCATTTTGTCCTCACCACCTCACCGTCATCAACACTGTCATCTACCCTCAACCCCTCCACTGCCGTTGGTGATTGGTGTAGTGGATCATCGGAGCTTGGCCTCGACGTCGCGTGAAAGCTGTCTGGAGGAGTACCGCTGAGCGACGTCGACGGCGGCAGGACTGCCGTGTCTGCTGTGTCATCGTCATCATCATCATCATCGCCGTCAGTGGCGGGTCTAAGCGGCGATGCCACCACGTATCATCATCGTCAGCACAGGCGACGACTACAGCCACAAGCAGGGGAGGATTACCATCAACAGGACTTCGTGTACCGTC
Organism: Oncomelania hupensis; assembly: GCA_036898135.1. Lineage (NCBI taxonomy): Eukaryota > Metazoa > Mollusca > Gastropoda > Littorinimorpha > Pomatiopsidae > Oncomelania > Oncomelania hupensis. The sequence continues at coordinate 34,876,615 of CM072525.1, forward strand.
ACGCTGCAAGGAAGCATCGAAGACTTCATCCATCCAGGTGGGCTCTTTCCTATGCACTTGACCCCCCTCTTGTATTAGTACGTGCGTACGGACGTTGGCTACGCACGAGTCGTTGCGCGGACTAGGTTGGCTAGCAACCTTCGATCATCACTGACGAGTCATTTCATTGTACCATTGATTGTTCATCATCATTATTTTCTTTTTATGTGTAAATGTTGTATGTGTATGAGTTTGGGGCTTGAATGAATAAATAGTTTGGAAGTTGTATATCTACTCATTGTGTTATTCATCACTTCACGTCTGTTGGAAATCGTCATCCTGTCTGGGCTGTCTGCGTGTGTAAGGTGTTTGTTTGTGTCGTCTGCTTGGATGGGGTCGTGGCGGTTACATAATTAATTATTAATAAGTAGTATGAATTAGTAAAGAATTTGAAAAAGAGAGAATGGAAATAAACGAAATGAAAAGAAAGAAAGAAATAAACGAAATGAAAAGAAAGAAAGAAAGTAAAATGGAAGGAAAACTAAAGAAATTAAAGGGAAAGGAAACAATAAACAAAGAAAGAAACATTAAAGAAAAAAAAAGAAAATACATAAAATAAAAGAGAAAATGACAGAAAAAAGTAAGAAAAAAGAAAGAAAGAAAGAAAGAAAATCAGAAAAAGAATGGAAATAGAAAACAAAACAAACAAGCCAATTCAAATGTTATTTCCAGACATTCACACCCATAGCCGAAATATAGGCATTTTAAAAAGTGTTAGTTGTCATAGCAGTGTTGTGACTGCATTATCTTAACGAAACAAACGGAAGACATGGAATAGTAGGCCCCGACCTGAACTGTCTTCAAGAAGAAGAAGAAAAAAATGAACCAAATAACCAAACCGGTTCAGTCGGTTTTCAGATACAGCGCAAAACGTGTTTAGAAAACGGTGAAGCACAATGACCTTGACTTTTGAGAAAGTCGGATAGCGCAGTGGTTGGAGCACTCGCTACTGTGTCGCAAGTTAAGCACCGTCCAGTGCGGTTAGCACTTGGATACAATACAATACAAGATTATTGCTTTAGGTCCAGCGGACTCTTCCGAGCCAAATCAGGACCAGAGAGACGTTATCTCAAAATGTTATAAAATGATTCAATTTTTAAAAAAACAGGCCTGTTACTCTTAAATACTCAGACAAACTTTCACATGCAACCTCGTAAAGTTTGACCCATGAGCCGCAGCCTTCTAACAGAGCTAGGGCAATACACGACAAGCCGCTTGACTGACGCGGGCCACGCCAGCCTCCCGTCTAGGAGAAGTCCGGGCCAAAGAGGTGTGTTAGTGTGAGGGACCGCAGTCCCTCAGTGACCTCAACCTCCAGGATCTCCTCCTCCCCCAACACGGGTTGCCCTGCACGGCAAACGCAGGGGGCCAAGAAAAGGCCACAGAGAAAAAGAAGGGTAGGAAAAGAAGAAATGGTGGGGAAATGGTAGCGAGCGTTGTGGCCAAGTGGGCTAAGGCGGGACTAACTTGCCTTGTCCACAGGCCAGAAACCAATGGCGCCTGACAGGTGTGGGTTCGATCCTGCATCGGGGCGTTATGTTTCTCCGAATATTATTTACTTTCGACTCGGGCAACGTCTCGGGGGTTTTCTCCGGGTTCTTTTCCAAATTTAATGAATTTCTAAATTTCAAAAATCACAACTAATGTTAGGGTTTGGGCGCGCCACAGGCGGCCCAGAATTTCCCGATAAAAAGGGACAATAAAGCATTAAAATCTAAATCTAAATCTAAAAAAAAAAAGGAAGACAGGAAAAGTCCCAGAAGAGAGGAAGTCAAAACTGCAGTTTAGTGGGAGAATTTACTGGTGAAGAGAATATAGATGAAAGGACCAATAAGACAGAAACAAGACAAAAGAGAAGAAAAAGGGGTAGGCAACTTTGTCACCCAGCCAGAGAGAGGCTGGGGTCCAACCCCGGCACGCGGAGCCGAGCCCGTGGGGGCAGCACTTGGATGGGTGACCGCAAAACGTGAAGCGACAAATAACAACAAGTTGACTCAACTGTGACTGAGTACCTACTCTCTTAAGGGTGGGGAAGGTAAAGCAGCGAGGGAGAGAGATGGGCATCACCCTCATTACGCTGGCCCAAGATAAGTGTGATCTCCAACATCACGCTCCCCTACGGCCACAAGAGTAAACATAATAAATTTCGGTTCAGTTATTCTTGAGATCAGGCCAATAGTGTTTTTGACACAAAGCAATGTGAAGTTCGGAGCTACAGACCGACCTGACTGACCAACAATCGGGCTGCTACTGAAGGTTGACCCATGATTTGAAATACTTGTATACAAAAACTCCTAACTTTAGATATTGAACATAATGTGTATAGCAACAAATAGACACCAGTGGTTAATGTCACAAAGAAAGGGGTTGGGGGGAATGGAGGGTAAGCTCTTAATCTCTAGCGCGGTATTACCTCCTTTGTTAGGCTAATGATGCGATGACATTCAAGAGAATTAAGGCTAGGGCTACTAATTAAATGAGAGACAGTCAAAGGGTAGACGAGAAAGATGGTATACTACACTAGTTGAGAAATTCGAATACAAAGGCCAGTCTGGGTAAGTGCAATTTCTAACTGTGAAGTTTATTTAAATCGAATTGGGTCGTCTATATTAAGTAATGCTAATAGTGAGTCACGGGGTAGCGTCTATATCGGTAGGGAGTAGCTCGGAGATATTCTGGGTGGTTGACTTCTGGGGTACTAGTGCTACTGTGGACTGATATCGTCATAGGGCAAGAGTGTATCTGGCTGGTTTCTGGCCAGATGATCTTCGAGTGGTGATGCTCGTGGGTCAATAACTTAGCTGGTGATGGAAGGGCGGCGGTTGTTCCAAGATAGTCTGGTTGGACAGTGTCCAGGTTTCGCATGGCGTCACTTGGAATGCAGGTCAGTCGGTCACGCTTCTTGCGCAATGACCGGGGATGCCAATCTTGGTTGAGGTACAGGCGTAGATTTCAGCTTACGTTGCTAGCTGTCTATGGATGATGAAGTTCGGGGGAACGCTTCTCGTTGACTCCCTGGGTTGTCAGGGGCCTGCAGCGGGTCAGCGAATTAGAGATGATACAAGGCTGGGGTATGAGCCCTGCACAGGAGCCGTCTGTAACGCAATACAGACTCTGTATCAGCGGGGGATAGGTGTAGCCTGGGTTCAGCGCCTGTTGCGCGAGTTTGCCCATTCAGATTTCAAATTGGCTGACCGATCAAGGTTGATCCGGCGCATACCAACAGTCAAACAATGCAACTAGGTTTATGGGGCCAAGGTGGTGCTTACTGGCAGCCGCTAATATATGATACCTTCGGCGCATTGAGATGGGGGTAGTGGCAACAGGGGCAAATATTTATACATTGGGCGCAAGGGGGAAGCAAATGGAGTGGGTACAGGACAAAGGGGTTGTAGGCAAGGGTGGTACTGGGGGACTTTAATCTATATGGGGGGGACAGCGTGGCATGGGATATTTACACATGGGGCTAACATGGAGCATACAGGTATAAATTCAAACATGGCATGAGTCATATAAACAAGGCGGATAATATATACAAGGCTATAATACATGTCACAGCAACACATCAAGACAAACTATAAACACGGACGTACATACCGACAGGACATACGAACGTGGGGGCGAACGACGGGTGATGGGTCTGCTACATGACAAAGAGTAAGTTTCCTCTCTTACCTTGACTAAGACGGGGTGAAGCACACGAGTACTGCCGAAGCTCAGAGGTCGCCAGTCGATGGAGACGTGTCTTCGGACAAGTTGTTGTGGCTTGAAGGCTGGAGGGTTTGCGACTGACCCTGAGTCTGGTTCTGTGTCAGGCTTTAACTTGATGCCCGAGGGGCGGGGCTTAAGTGAATGAGCCAGCGCGCGTCCTAGGGTCGGCTGGAAGTGTAGAGGGGTTAACTGGATGGTTGGGAGAGATGAGTGGGTGCTCTCTGACTCAGGCTAGATTGTACGCCTTGTCACAGAGGCCCCCCCAAGGAAAAAGGCGAGGTCCTAGGCCTCGACTGAGACGCGGCCAATCAGCTCTGAGGTCAGATGCGGGATGCGAGGATGGTTACGATGATCCGGGAGATGCGGGGCGATGCGGGGTTCCTGGTAGTCGATGGCGGATGCCCAAGGCTGGGGTCCGCGGAGCTGCCGGGTCTCGGCTACGGTTAGTGGGCGGCGGCGGGTATGAAGGCTGGGGCGTCGGCCCTCAGGGGCGACTCGATGGAGTCTGTTGCGGGGTGGCGGCTGAGGAAGTCTGCGCCGTGGTTGTCTTTTCCTGGGATGTGCTCCAGCTGGAAAGAGTATGCTTGGAGCAGCAGAGCCCACCTCATCAGCCGGGCGTTGAGCGATTTAGATGTCGCCAGGAAAGAAAGCGGCTGTTGATCCACTTGGACGGTAAAGTGTGAGCCGTAGAGATACAACTGGAACTTCTGGACTGCCCAGACGAGGGCGAGACACTCCTTCTCCGACGTGGCGTAGTTCAGTTCAGCCGGCTTTAGCTTCCGGCTGGCGTACGCGACGGGGGAAGAGCGTCGGGGCGTCCGAGGAGTCCCGTTGGAGTAGAACGGCTCCGAGGCCTACGTCGCTGGCGTCTGTGCGCAGGACGAAGGGCTGTCCGTGGTTGGGGAGTCGCAGGACTGGCTGTGACGTCAGTTTCTCCTTGAGCTCCTGGAAGGAAGCTTCACATTGCGGGGTCCAGACGACTCGGTCTGGTGCGGTCTTCCGGGTTAGGCTGGATAGTGGCGCGGCAATCCCGTTGTAGCCGGGTACAAACTTTTGATAGAAGCCACTCAGTCCCAGGAAGGACTGGACATCTTTCTTGGTCTTGGGGCGGGGCGCGTCTCGAAGGCGCTGGACAGTCTTTTCCAGGGGCCGGAGCTGTCCATGGCTGATGGTGTGGCCAAGGAATTCCAGCTCCTGGTATCCGAACTGGCATTTGGTCGGCCGGGCAGTGAGGCCAGCTTCTTTGAGGCGGCGTAAGAGTTGGCGCACCACTCGCAGGTGCTCCTCCCATGTCTCCGGGGCGACGAGTATGTCGTCCATAAAAGAGTGTAGGGACGGACAGTGGAGGGGGTCCAACAGCTTCCGCATCATCGTGCTGAATATACTTGGGGCATTGTGTAGACCAAACGGCAGAACGTTAAACTCATAGTGGCCGTCCATCGTGCTGAAGGCCAGGTATTGGCGGGATGAAGGGTGCACGGGGATCTGGTAAAAGCCCTTGCTCAGATCCACTCTGGAGAAATATCTGGCGGACTGTAGCTTTGCAAACAAGTCCGTCGGGTCGGACAGGGGTCCGGGTACGAACTGTGTTACGAGATTCAACTGCCGGAAGTCGATACAGAGGCGATGTTCTCCGCTGGGCTTCCGTGATAGCACTATACCTGCGCTGTAGGGGGAACGGGAGGGAGCGATGACTCCGGCTTGTAGCAGAGCCTCTACTTCTGTCCTTACTACCTGCTGCTGGGATAGCGGGACGGGGTACGGTTTCTGGCGGACGGGAGTGGGGTCCGTCAGGGTTAGTTGGACTTCTTCTAGGTCCGTCCTCCCAGGAATGTCGGTGAGGACTTCCCTGTATTCTGCTACGATGGCGCGTAGTTGGCGTTGCTGGCCGGCGGGGAGTGAGGGGTCCAGAGATACGTCCCGGAAGGATTCCTTCCCTTTTAGCGGAAATTCGGCGACGCCGGTCTCTGTACCGTCTACTTCGACGGCCAGCGCGACCGTGAGTAGCGAGTGGGAGTCTGGGGCGATTGCGGGTTGCTCCAGGTACCGCTTGAGCAAGTTGATGTGGTGGGTCCTGGGCTTTCCGTCTACCTCGATGCGATAAGTGGTACGGGAGAGTTTCTCCAGCACCGGGTAGGGTCCTTGCCAAGCTATGTCTAGCTTGTTCGTGCCGCTGGGGAGAAGTAGTAGGACCTGGTCTCCTACCTGCAGTTCTCGTTCCCGGGCGCGGCGATTATGGTAGCGGGCTTGTCTCTCTCTCGCCATCTTCAGGTTGGCGGAGGCGGCTTTCCATGTGGCCTTGAGAGTTTCCTGGAGCTTGGTGACGTATTTCGTGGCGTCGACCGGTGCCTCGTCCAGTTTGGCGTCGGTCCAGCTACGTCGTAGGGCGACTAGAGGTCCAGAAAGGTATCTCCCAAAAAGCAGCGTGGAAGGCGTGTATCCGGTGGAGGTGTGCGGGGTCTCTCGATACGCGAAGAGTGCTGACGGGACGTAGGTGTCCCACGCTTCGGGCTGTTCGTCGGCGATCTTGCGGATAATCGAGATGAGAGTCCCGTTAAGGCGCTCGACCTGTCCGTTGCTTGCGGGGTGGTAGGGTGGAGTTCGGATATGGCGAATGCGAAGTAGTTGGAAAACTTCCTGCATGAGTTTTCCGGTGAACTGGGACCCGTTGTCGGTCAAGATGTTGTCCGGGAATCCGACTCGGGTGAATATGGTGACGAGCGCGTCGGCGACTCGGGCGGCGTCAATCTTCGGTAGTGGAACGGCCTCACACCACATAGAGCAAGCGTCGGCAAGGGTAAGCAGATACTGGTTCCGCTTCTTGGTCCGCGGAAGGGGTCCTACTATGTCGACTGCCACTCGTTGGAAGGGTGTCCCGACGACTACGGTGGGGCTGATAGTGACCGGTACGGTGTGATGGCGGGGCGAGTATCGTTGGCACTGGCGACAGAACTTGACGTAGCGCTTCACGTCTTCTGTCATCCCGGGCCAGTGGTACTGAGCGCTGATGCGTAGAGTAGTGGCTCCTATGCCCATATGTCCACTTAGGGGCATGCTGTGGTCAAGTTCCAGGACTTGGGGGCGAAGGGTCGCAGGTACGACGAGTTGCGAATGGTCGTCCTTCTGACGGAAGAGGAGTCCGTCTTCGACGAAAAAGTCTCCGGACTTGGGTGGAGTGCGTGCGGCGAGAAGTTTTCCGTAGCACTTGCGGAGGGTGACGTCGTCTTCTTGGGCCTTCCGGATCTGTTCCGGCATCTGGTTGGGGATCGGGGGTGGTGTCGCGGCTGTTTTCGCCTGGGCGCGCGTCTGGACGGCGGCCATCGACTCCACAGGCTGGGGCGGCATACCCAAGAATACGTAGCGGCATCCTAGGATCAAGTCATACAGGGGCTGGTCCATCACGGCCGCTTGAATGGTCCCCGTGACGTATCGGCTGGTGACTTGGATCCGGGCTATAGGGAGCGTGGTGCTGGGTTGAGACGCGTCGGCCAACTTCAGGGTGATCGTTTCGCCGGTCAGGTCCTGTTCCCTGATGAGCGAGCGGCGGACGACGGCGTCAAAGGTGAGTCCATTGTCGTATAGACAGTGGGCCGGGCGATCGTTGACGGTCACTTGCTCAGTGACGGCCGGTCGATCGGTGGGAGTGGCGACGGGGGTTACCGGGTTCCCGTCGGGAGTAACTTGGCGTAGGGCCAATACCGTGCCCTGTTTGCGGCGCTGGTCGCTGATGCTGCGAAAACATTTCTCGCGGGTGTGTCCTCGGCGCTGGCAGTAGCCGCAGTAGAGCTCTGTGCTCCGCTTCCCAGGCTCTGCTCCGGGGTTAGGGCGTCCTTTAGGCGGGGGTGGACGGTGATTCGCTGGCGGGACGGGCCGGCGAGGCTGGTGGCGGGTATCTGGTGACGAGGGTGCGGGCGGGTCCCGGCGAGGCTGTCTGTCGTCGGGGTGCGCGGTGAGGTAGCGGTCCGCGACTATGATGAGGTCTTCTAGTCGGGCGGCTCCCTGTTCGGCGGCGAAAGTCCGAAGCTCCGCTGGCATTGTCCCTCGGAGTTGCTCGGCTAGCATCAATTCGAGCAGTCCGTCGTACGTTTTTGGTTCGTCCGTTTGCTCTATCCATTTGTCCCGTAGAGTGGCTAGCCGGTCGGCGAATTGTGTAAACTTCTCCCCTCTCTCTCTCCGGGAGTTCCGGAAATTCTTGCGGTAGTGCTCACCTGAGAGCTCAAATCCGTGCAGTAGAGCTTTCTTGAGGGCGGGGTAGTCGCCCTCCTCGGAAGTTGGCGTCTTGGCCAGGATTTCATAGGCCTTCCCCTTAAGGCCATGACTAAGCTTGCGATACCAGTACTGGGGGTCAAGGCCGTTTTCTCCCGCGACTCTCTCGAATCGGGCAAGATAAACTTCAATCGATTCGTCCCGTTCGACGAATGGGTCCAGGGGAAAGTTCATCCCCGGAATCGGCGGGGGGATTGCGGATAATCCGGCGCTGGCGGCGAAGCTGGGGGCGATGAGCGAGAAGTCTTCGCTCACGGGCGATGCGATGCCTAGATCGCGGCGTTCGCGCTCAAGCTGGAGGAGTGCTTGGCGCCGTTCCAGTTCCTTGTCCTTCCTCTTCTCCTCAAGTGCCGCGACCCTCTCGTCCTCCTCCTTCCTCCGTGCGGCGACTTTCTCCTCCTCTCCTTCGCCTCCTCTCTTCTCCGCTCGGCGGCTCTCTCCTCCTGGGCTACCCTCTCCTTCTCCTCTTCTCTCCTCCGTTCGGCGGCCCTCTCCTCCTCTGCTATTTTCCGAGCGGCGGCTTTCTCCTCCTCCGCTATCTTCCGGGCGGCGGCCCGTTCCTCCGCAGCGATGCGTTCTTTCTCCTCCTCCTTCCTCCGGGCGGCGGCCCGTTCTTCCGCGGCGAGGCGCTCTTTCTCCTCCTCCTTCTTCGCCTCTCGCTCTTTAGCCCTCTCTTCCCTCTTCAACTTTTCCTCGGCCACGTCCGCATCTACGTTGGCCAGGACGTAGTCCTTGAGTTCGGTGCCGGCGAGCCCTAAGCTCTCGCCAACACTCTTGTACTTGAGCGCAAGCTCTCCCCGGTCGGCCATGGTAAGGGAGGTGACTTACCCTGAAAAGTCCTAACCGGAATGAGGGGCGCACACAAGGGGGTACACTGACGGGAAACAAGGGAGTGGGCTGGATGAGCTACGATGAAACTGCACAGGGGCGAATACAACACAACACAACCACAAAGACAAAATGCAATCAATCAAAATACAAAAATGAATGCAAAAAAAACCCTTTTCGAGACACCACCATTCGGAAAAGCCAGTAAGGGACCTATAGGGCTATGCTATCTACTACCTAGGCTTGGGGCTTGGGTCCTATCTGTACTGGGCTGGGGTGGAAATTAAGCTAAGTCCTTAGTCTCGTCAAGTTGGGATGGGAACCTAAGTCTTTAGTCTCGTCGGGGTCGCCAAAGTTAATGTCACAAAGAAAGGGGTTGGGGGGAATGGAGGGTAAGCTCTTAATCTCTAGCGCGGTATTACCTCCTTTGTTAGGCTAATGATGCGATGACATTCAAGAGAATTAAGGCTAGGGCTACTAATTAAATGAGAGACAGTCAAAGGGTAGACGAGAAAGATGGTATACTACACTAGTTGAGAAATTCGAATACAAAGGCCAGTCTGGGTAAGTGCAATTTCTAACTGTGAAGTTTATTTAAATCGAATTGGGTCGTCTATATTAAGTAATGCTAATAGTGAGTCACGGGGTAGCGTCTATATCGGTAGGGAGTAGCTCGGAGATATTCTGGGTGGTTGACTTCTGGGGTACTAGTGCTACTGTGGACTGATATCGTCATAGGGCAAGAGTGTATCTGGCTGGTTTCTGGCCAGATGATCTTCGAGTGGTGATGCTCGTGGGTCAATAACTTAGCTGGTGATGGAAGGGCGGCGGTTGTTCCAAGATAGTCTGGTTGGACAGTGTCCAGGTTTCGCGTGGCGTCACTTGGAATGCAGGTCAGTCGGTCACGCTTCTTGCGCAATGACCAGGGATGCCAATCTTGGTTGAGGTACAGGCGTAGATTTCAGCTTACGTTGCTAGCTGTCTATGGATGATGAAATTCGGGGGGAACGCTTCTCGTTGACTCCCTGGGTTGTCAGGGGCCTGCAGCGGGTCAGCGAATTAGAGATGATACAAGGCTGGGGTATGAGCCCTGCACAGGAGCCGTCTGTAACGCAATACAGACTCTGTATCAGCGGGGGATAGGTGTAGCCTGGGTTCAGCGCCTGTTGCGCGAGTTTGCCCATTCAGATTTCAAATTGGCTGACCGGTCAAGGTTGATCCGGCGCATACCAACAGTCAAACAATGCAACTAGGTTTATGGGGCCAAGGTGGTGCTTACTGGCAGCCGCTAATATATGATACCTTCGGCGCATTGAGATGGGGGTAGTGGCAACAGGGGCAAATATTTATACATTGGGCGCAAGGGGGAAGCAAATGGAGTGGGTACAGGACAAAGGGGTTGTAGGCAAGGGTGGTACTGGGGGACTTTAATCTATATGGGGGGACAGCGTGGCATGGGATATTTACACATGGGGCTAACATGGAGCATACAGGTATAAATTCAAACATGGCATGAGTCATATAAACAAGGCGGATAATATATACAAGGCTATAATACATGTCACAGCAACACATCAAGACAAACTATAAACACGGACGTACATACCGACAGGACATACGAACGTGGGGGCGAACGACGGGTGATGGGTCTGCTACATGACAAAGAGTAAGTTTCCTCTCTTACCTTGACTAAGACGGGGTGAAGCACACGAGTACTGCCGAAGCTCAGAGGTCGCCAGTCGATGGAGACGTGTCTTCGGACAAGTTGTTGTGGCTTGAAGGCTGGAGGGTTTGCGACTGACCCTGAGTCTGGTTCTGTGTCAGGCTTTAACTTGATGCCCGAGGGGCGGGGCTTAAGTGAATGAGCCAGCGCGCGTCCTAGGGTCGGCTGGAAGTGTAGAGGGGTTAACTGGATGGTTGGGAGAGATGAGTGGGTGCTCTCTGACTCAGGCTAGATTGTACGCCTTGTCACAACCATTACTCTTGCGGTATAACAAATATGATGGCACGTAAGGCAGGCCACTAACCTAGGTAGATTAATGCTGTTATGAAGTTTGGTCAAATCCGTTCGGTGGTTCATGAGGCATGGCTTCCAACGGACCGACGAACGAACCGACAGATGGACCGATTGACAGACGTATGGACATTTGACCCATTCTGTCCCCTCCTCCCCTCTTCATCCCTTACAGCTGACTATTTCAAAGTATTTCTAGACGAATTACGAAGAAAAAGAAAAGAAAAGAAAGAAAGAAAGATGTAAAGAACGAACGAAAGAAAGAAAGAAAGAAAGAAAGAAAAGAAAGAAAGAAAAAAGAAATTATAAAAAATATTTTAAAAAACGAATAAAGAACAATATTTTAAGAAATAATATAAACGAGAAAAATGAAAGAAAATAATGAAAGAGATAAATGAAAACGGAAAATAAACAAAGAAACCAAAAAGAATAACAATTATTTATTTTTGTTAAAGAGACCAACCTGCTCAAAGCTGAGAACTACGACGTACGATGGCGGGAGAGAGATGTGGTATGTTATATCTACGGGACATCTCCACGAAATGTTTCCCGGGTTTATGTGGAAACTTAGACCCCTGCTGTCGTTGAAGTAATGGTGTTGCGGCGGCAAGCATTCTGATTCTTTGTCATCGTCTGGCGATGTCGTCGACGCCATCATCAACGATGTTGTTGTAATCATCATCGTCGACATCGTCGTGGTGGAATCAGATGTGGGAGTAGTCAAAGGAGGCGGAAAGGTGGGGAAAGGTGAAGCTGACGTAATAGTGGCATTAAATGACGCCACTGAAGGTGTGACGTCGGCATTGGTAGAAGACGTATTTATAGCTGACGTCACTAGCGACGCAGTTGCAATTACGAAGATGACTGATGATGGTTTCATCTTTCTGTGGGTTCAATGGGTTGAGTGCGCTTTTTTCCTTTCAAGCGATGCTTGTAATATTAAAGCGGAATTGTCCCGGACATTTTTGATGAACTCCGCACACCGACTCAACAGATAACAGATAACAGAACTTTATTTCGCCAGGTGACAAGCACGAGGAATACACTTTGATGTTGGCACACATATTTATACTAAACACAATAACAAAGCCAACCACACCTTCGCGCAACCATCCACTGGCTGACACACTCATACAAGACTAGGAATAATACTGACTGGAATATAGTAGAAACAGAATGATCAAATCCAATAGACACACACATCCACACACACACGTGCGCGCTCTTCTCCGTTATCTTTTGCTCTCTCAATTCTTTTCTTTTATCTTACACACTCAGGGCCGGATCCAGGGGGGGGGGTTACCTGGGTTCCGGACCCCCCCCCCTCCAAACTCCCCCCCCCCAAAAAAAAAATTGAATTTTTTTTAATGCAAAGAGTTTTATTTTTTTTTAAATTGCTTTTAAAACATTACAGTTTTTAGTCACTTTTGGTCCAAGGTACAAAGAGTTATATATAGACAATTCAACGGAAATCCATTTCGAGGGATCCGTTGAAACGTCCAAAGCGTTTTCCCGTTGAAACGACCAAGTAACCCAACCCCTAAGCCTAAATTAGTAAATGCAGCCATATTTTCTTGTTCTGGCCGCAAGCCTCTTCCAGCACCTTCACCTTGATACTGCCCTAATCCCACAAAAACGACTTTTTAGAAATATTAATTAAGATGCTAAGTTGATAAGTATGAACACAGCGTTCGGTGCCTGGTTTGGTGAAGTCAGCAAAATGGCAAATGCTTTGACAACTGATGTTAGCGTTCCTCGTCAAGCATCCCGACAGACTCTACGTGACAACCAACCTGCGGCCACTCCATACGAATATTTCAAGATTAGCATTCCATTCCTTTCTTGGAACACCTGTCAACCGAATTGGACTCGAGGTTCAAAAATGCTGACCTAGCAGGTTGATGGTCTCTGTCTGGTGCCAAGCACTTTAATAGACAACCAGGATGGTTTTATGCAGGTTCCAGAAGGGGTGAAGACACTGGCAATGTTGTGGGAGTCTGACCTACCAAACAATGCTACCCTTGATTGTAGAATACCAACGGTGGGTTTGGAAATGGCGAAGTGCTGCTGAGAATGCGACAGTTATCATCCCATCCACTGCATCAGAAGCACTGAAACATTGTGACAGGGATTTTTTTTATCCCAACCTGTTCATCATGCTAAAGAACCTTTGCACCCTGCCTGTCACTACTGCCGAGTGTGAGCGTTTAAACAGTCAGTTGCACAACCTGAAAATCTACCTGCGCTCTACAATGGGGCAACAAAGACTCAATGGACTTGCTTTACTGAAAGTGCACAGGGATGTTGATATTGACTTCAAAGAGGCAGTGAACTGTTTTGCCAGAAGATACAATTCACAAAATAATGGTACTAATGCCGAGGAACCTAGTGCAGCAAGACTGAAAGTGAAAGCAGGGCGGTGATGTTCATAAACTACAAGGTAAAACTTTATACCGTTAACGATCAACAAAAGGTAGTGAATAATAATAGTATACAAAAACATCTCTGCTGATAAATAAATGTGTGTGGTGTTTTTTTTTTAAGGGAGGGGCAGAGAACAATTTTTGTACCCCAGAGTTTGTCAGTTCAATTGTTCAAAAAGCTCAAAGTCCCAGACCATCACAAATGGCTTTTTCAAGGTTCAGATTGCACCAGATTGCACCATTTTGCATTCTTGAAAAAAAAAAATTTCCGGGAAAGCATGCCCCCGGACCCCCCTAGAAGGCTCGGCGCTTCGCGCCTTCGCTGAATCTGTACCCCCCCCCCCCCCCCTTCGACTTTTCCCAGGTCCGGCCCTGACACTCTACATACATCTATAAATTCTCTTTCTATCACTACCTCTACTCTCTCTCTCTCTCTCTCTCTCTCTCTCTCTCTCTCTCTTCCTCTCTTTCATTCTGTCTTTCTTTCACTCACTTCCCCCCTCCCTCCCTTCCCCTCTCTCTCTCACTCTCTCTCTCTCTCTCTCTCTCTCTCTCTCTCTCTTATGCATAAGTCACTGAGATAGTCCGGGATCATCGGGTGCCAGAGAGAGAGAGAGAGAGAGAGAGAGAGAGAGAGAGAGAGAAGTGGGGAAAGGGGAGAGAAGGAGGTAAAGGGCGGGATGGGCGCTATTTTATGTGCTGGAGCATGTTTGTTGTTTCACGTGTGTGGTAGTGATACAGTATGTACTACATGTAGTTATGCATTAAAACCGTTGGTTTGTTAGTATTGGTGCTCTTTAAAAAAAAATCCTTTTAAGTCACACCGCCAAACCCCCTATTTTATTCCTTTGGTGGAGTATAGTAGATTCATTTGTGAACTGGATTGTTGGCGGCAGGGATAGCTCAGTGGTCAGAGCGCACCACTACAGTAGTGTGAGTGCGTTTTGGGCGACGTGGGTTCCAATCCTGATTTCAGCAAACTATTGTGTGAATGCTGGATATTACGGGATAGTGCCTTGAGAAGCTTTCTGAGTTTGTAAGTGCGCTATATTAGAGAAAATTTCTATTTTTTCTTTTTCTTTCTTTGAACACGTTGAGAATGAGAGTTGTGTTCTGCGTGTGTATGGTTGTAAGAGAGAAGAAGAGAGAGAAAGGTAGAGCTGTTGTTGTATCAGTTTTTATACATCAGATTAACATAAGTTGTTGAAAGGTAGAGAGGGATTGTATGCATGTTGGGTAATCTTAACTCACCTTGTATAAAGTGTTCCGTTTTGGGTTGTTGTTGTTTTTTTAACCTCAGAGCTGTGATCATGCTTTTTGTGTGAAAATATTTATTCGCTTAATAAATATTCATTCATTCATAAAATACTGCAGGATACGCCATTTTCAATTTGAGCAAACGCCTTAATTTTAACAAATATTCGAACTCCAAGTGTTTCAAAAACGCACGCAGGAGTGTCCGCTGTCAATCTGTCTCTGAAACTACCAAAGTGGGTTAAAGAGAAAAGGGGAGATTTAGAATTACAGAGTGCGAGTTGAACAGGTTTTGAAAGTGGCAACAATCCTTCCATCCCTCACCAGCTACTGGGCAAACGTTTTCCAGATCCCCATTGTGCTAGGCTGAGGTACCCATTTTGTCCAAGTACCCATACTTACGCTTGTGTGTGTGTTGTGCGTGTGTGTGTTATGATGTGTGTGTGTGTGTGTGTTTAAAGGTATGTGTGTGTGTGTCTTTGTCTTTTGACACTTTTGCCGACAAATTCGTAGTTACACACCCGCATACCGCTGACGTGCGTATTTCTGCCGACGTCGGCACAACGAAAGAGGCATTTCTTGGGACTCAGGGGACATAATTTCACCCTAGCACGTTAAAAAAACACGTGGTTACAAATTGTCGGCAGAAGGCTATACACAGCCTTCCGTGTGTATAATCTTGAACATCGCGTGTGTATCCCGCAAAATTTTGTGGTCGCCGGTTTCACGGGATGTGACTATGTTCACCTACCATCACTTCACTTCCGCCCCTCTCTCTCCTTGGCCATGCGAGATTCTATGTAAGCATTATGAATAGTTTCATGATTTTACTATTATTATTATTATTATTATTATTATTATTATTATTATTATTATTATTATTATTATTATTATTATTATTATTATTAATATTATTATTATTATTATTATTATTATTATTATTATTATTATTATTATTATATATTTTTAATTTATTTATTTGTTTTATTTTTTTATTTACATTTTTATTATTATTATTATTATTATTATTATTATTATTATTATTATTATTATTATTATTATTATTATTATTATGGGGGGTGGGGGCTTGGAAGCCCAACTTCAACTTTCTGTAAGACGCAAAATGACATTTATAAGTACTTCGTTCTTCACAGGTGAAGTTGAGAGGTTCCACTTTTTATTTATTTATTTTTTTTTAAATTTGTTTCTTAATGTTAACTAATTGTTATAAGGGAATGTAATATGTTGTTAAAAGTGTATGTGTATGTCAATCCTATGATGATTTTTATGGTTTGATAATGTGGAAAATATCTATGATGTGCGCATGGTAGATTTCATAAATTGTTTATGTTACATCAATGCAACTTATGTTAATCTGATGAATAAAAATTAATACAACAACAACAACATGATTTTACATGGCTTCACACATGTTTTTTTGACTACTTACTGTTATTGTAGTTAATATGTGCTGCAAAATGTAAGGAGACTGGTAATTTTCTCTGCAGAGGGAATAAATTGCTAATGAAATTAGTTTGGTTTTCGTTTTCTTGCAGATCTAGTTCGTGACTACGTTGCGAAACTGCTCTGCCTATCGACATGGCGACTGCACAGATTGTGTTTGATTTCCTGAAGAAAAAGTAAGCATCTTTTTCTTTATCAATTGATTTCATTGTATAACTATGAATATGAGAAGTTTATTAGAATAAGAAGTGTACAGGACTGTGATTTACTTGGACTTTTGTCTAAAGTTTTAAATCTTGCCTCTCAAAATAAAAAATAAAAAATTACACTTTGGTTATTTTTTGCTTGTTTTGCCTTTCTTTTGTTTAAAATTCATATTTTGCATACAATATGAAACCACTCAACCTGAATGGCTGGAATCCTGGAAATAAACAAACAATTCTCGAATTCTTTTAGTGGATTTGTCTGTGTATTTAAAAAAAATCTGATTATTGTCTATCAAAAAATATTTTGTTTATTGAACATACCTGCCTGTCATGTAAACAAGCATCAACCCCTCATGAGGGACCAATATGCCTCCTGGACCCTAAATATCCAGCTTTTGGATTGTCCCAGATTTTAACCATGCTTTTCTTGACAATGTGATGGAGGAAATTCTATACTATCCCATAACTAGAAGGTCGTAGGGGCACCACAGATGATCGTTTAACCAGCGTACTCCATCTTTCTCTGTCCTCAGCAACCCTCATGGCCTCGCTCAGTGTCAAACCAGCCCATTCTCGAATGTGGTCCTCCCACCTCTTTTTCGGTCTCCATCTTCTTCTACCTCCTTGCACCGTGCCCTGCAGGATGGTCTTTGCAAGGCCTGATGATCTGGTGACGTGGTCATACCGTCGGAGTTTCCGTTTCTTCACCACTGTGAGCAGGTAATCGTGTTGTCCAATGACTTGTGTGATGGTCTGTCGGACTTCATCGTTAAGGGTGTGCTGGGTATAAGAAATGCCCAGAAGTCTTCTGTGGCACCTCATCTCCATGCTTTTTTATTCGTTGTTGTAGATCTGCTGTGAGGGCCCATGTTTCGCAAGCGTAAAGGAAGATGGAGATGACAAGGGAGCACAGCAGCCTTACCTTGGAATGTAGACTTGGGGTCCTGTCGTTCCAAATGGGTTTCAACCTTGTCAGGGCAGCAGTTGTTTGTGCGATCCTGGAGAGGACTTCCTGTCGGGACCCATTGTCTGATACAATGGCTCCTAAATATTTGAAGCTATGCACTGTGTTGAGGGATTGGCCTTGGATTTTGATGTCCGTGTTGATGCCATTGGTGTTGTTGGTCATCATTTTGGTCTTCTCTGCACTTATTTCCATTCCATAAGCTCTGGAGGTGGTGGCAAGCCTCTGTACCGGCTGTTCAAGTTCTTGTTCCTCTCCAGCCAATCCATCAATGTCATCCGCAAAACGAAGATTGGAGATTGCTCTACCCCCAGTGCTGACTGTGCCTTCGTGATCTGTAAGGGCATATGACATGATGCGCACTAGGAAGATGTCGAAGAGTGTTGGAGAGAGTAGGTATCCTTAACGCACACCGATTGTTGTTCTGAACCAGTTCCCGATGGCGCTGTTATGGAGGACTGCACTGGTAGCCTTGTCATACAGGCTTTTGATGACTTCAATAATTTTAGGGGTGATGTTGTACACTTTCATTGTTGCCCATAGAGCTGCATGCCAGACTCTGTCAAACGCCTTCTTGAAGTCTATGAACTCATGATATAGATGTTGTTGGTGTTGTAGGTATTTTTCACAGATTATTCTGAGGTTGAAAATTTGTTCAGTGGTACTTCGCCCTGCCCTGAATCCTGCTTGTTCTTCAGCTATGATTTGTTCAGCTTGGGGTTTCAACTTGTTGAGTATTATTTTCAGTAGGGCCTTGCTGGGATGGCTGATGAGGCTGATAGTGCGGTAATTTCACACTCCTGAAGGTAACCTTGAGAAGAGTGATGACAAGCGACTGGGTCAATGGTGTAGGCCACTCCCCACTCTGCCAGATCTTGTTGCAGATAATGGTGATGGCATCAATTATCGCTTCTCCTCCTGCATGAAGCAGTTCCGCGGGTATGTTGTCCACTCCCGCTGACTTCCCTTTCTTTAACGATTGCACTGCTGCCTCAACTTCTTCTCGGAGAATTGGGAGGATTTCTTCTTCTACTCTGTTCGCGGGACATGCTAGAACTGATGGGTCTCCATTTGGTGTGTGGTTGTAAAGGTCAGAGCAGTACTCTGTCCATCTGTCCATCTGTCCAAGACTTCTTGTACTTCTGTAAGGCATATGCCAGACTTGCTTTGGATCGTGGAGACTTTGGGCTGTTTAACACTTGTCAGCCGCTTCACAATCTGGTAGGCCTTCTTGCTGTTGTTCTTGTTCAGACTATTCTCTATTTCCTGGCATTGATCTTCTATCCAGTTCTCCTTTGCTGTGCACATGCCTTTTTGGATGTCATTGTTGATTTTTCGGTAGGCATCAGCTCCCTGTGATGTTTTTTTTTCTTTTTCATCTCTCTTCGTATATGACACAGATCCAAAAGTTCAGGTGTGATCCATGGCTTCTTCTTTGGTTGGTGCTTGCCAAGGATCTCAGTGGCGGCATCTATCACAGCTGAGTTGAAGGTGGTGGTCATGGTGTTGACATCTACTTCACCAGCCCCCAAAATGAGCAGTGGTGCAAATTTCCCTCCAATTGTGGCCTGAAATAATTCTGCCACCTCCGGGTCTTGCAGTTTGTCTAGGTCGAACTTCAGTCTAGTGCACTTTGCTGTATTTACTCTCTTCAAGTGGAGCCGAAAAGACATCATCACGAGATCGTGGTCACTTCCGATGTCTGCTCCTGGAAAAGTGCGTGTCCTGCCAATGTTGATGCTTGATCTGAAGCGTTTCTTGACCATGATGAAGTCTATTTGGTTGTGATGCTCCCCGCCCGGACTGTGCCATGTCCATCGTCTGGAGTTTTTGTGGAGACCAAGCGTGTTTGCCAGTATCAGATTGTTGTATCTGGCAAACTCAAACAGTCTCAGACCCCTGTCATTTCATTTGACTCGTTGTTGCGGTGGAGATCATGAAAACAATGTGGAGTTTGGGAAGCATGGATATAAATATTTTCTTTAAGCTGTTCGATGCCCAGGTTAAACCTATGCTTTTGTATGCAGCAGAAATATGGGGCATTACACGTTTTCATGCTATTGAATCTACACATTTGTTTGCTTGTAAGCGTATTTTGAGTGTGTCTCCCAGGACCCCAAATGTCATGGTTTATGGAGAACTTGGTCGTTATCCACTGTTTATTGACAGTGCTCTAAGTGTAGTCAGATACTGGTTCAAATTGCAAGACATTCTTCTTGTTAGACTACCAAAGCAAGCATATGTAATGGACAAAAACAGATTTTTGAGACTACCTGTAGGTCAGACTGATGTACATAACTGGGCTTTCAATATAAAACACTGTTTTGACCAGTTTGGTTTTTCTCATGTTTTGTTGAACGGGGGAGTAGGAAATAAGAAAGCTTTTTTACGTGTTTTCAGACAACGTATGATAGACTGCTACAAACAGGAATGGTTTAGTAAATTAATGGATAGCGAAAGGTTCTCAGTGTATGGTTCCTTTAAATCACTCTTCCAGTGTGAGAAGTACTTAACAGATATTACTATAAATAAGTTTAGAAATATCTTTGTAAAGTTACGTCTAGGCATTATAGACTTGAATGGAAATAAAAGATACAGTGTTGTTCCAAAGGCATGCCCTTTCTGTACGGCTGTTGAAAATGAAATGCATTTTTTGTGGTATTGTCCAGCGTATAAGGATATTCGTGAAAAGTACATTTTGAGGCACTTCAATGTTGATGTACCACCATTGGTGTTTTGCTTATTACAAAGTGATAGTAGGATTATTACAAGAGCTGTAGCGATGTTTACGTACTATGTGATGAAAAAACGTGAAGAATTGTTGATTTAAAAGTAACCTAAAATATGTTTTCTTTTTTTGAGACACATTCTGTCAAATGACGCGTGTTTGTCATATTTATTTTGTAACTGTTAAAATTTTTGGTGATTTTTGTCTTTTCTTTCCTTTTTTCCATGTCTGTTGTGTTACCCCCATGCGTATTCACACTTTTCTGCTATCCTATGCACCAACGGGAATCCCCTCAATGAAACATACTTCCGGTTTTTTTCTCCGCGTGTTTTAGTGAGTTATTTCCAAATATTCAAGAATAATAACATGTGTCACTGGCCACCTGTATCGTACCCTCACATATTTTTATTTTTGTTGCTGCAGTTTATTATCCCTTTCTATCGCCAGTGGCGCGCCTAAACCCTACCTACCTAACATTATTTGTGAATTTTTGAAAAATATTCGGAAAAACATAACGCCCAGATGCTGGCTCGAACCCACACCTGTCAGGCGCCATTGGTTTCTGGCTTGTGGACAAGGCAAGTTAGTCCCGCCTTAGCCCACTTGGCCACAACGCTCGCCTAACATAGTCAGTTACTTCGTGTTTTGTGAAGGTTGCGACGGCGAAGCTATGGAAAACTACAAGTCTTCAGGTCCTGTTTCACTTTCTGTCGATGATCGACGCACCTCCGAAGTCGCCACAAATACAGGCCTCTACGATTGTTTTTTGCATCCTTTCACTGAGCATGTACTTCCTCCACCGTTTTTATACTTATCCCACTCGTTTTCTGGCTCTAACAATCGTCGTTTTCGGCAATTTGCCATATTTAAAAGTCACGCATCAAGCTTTGATAAAAGCAAAACAAGCTAGACCGGAACTTGGTTTCATGCTAACCTCGTTTTAATTTATAATGGCGATACCCACGAGTTTTTATGAGAGGTGCCGGAAAGTTGTGAATAGGCTGGTGGCCTCGCATAAAAGTTTCCTGAGTCCTTAGTCTCTCTCTCTCTCTCTCTCTCTCTCTCTCTCTCTCTCTCTCTCTCTCTCTCTATGTGTGATGTGTTGTAACTGTGGAGGACTGTGTATTGCTGTAGCTATGTCACGTGCTTGTGATGGCGGTATAAGTACTGCGTACATGTGTCAAGGCCAACACTGGCAATTTCCACACCAATAATTGTAGCCGGCACCAAATCCCTACTGCCTTCTGATGCATGGGCTCTCATAAATAATTTACCCGCACTGGTTGATGTGTCAGTCAATGCGTTGTAGTAATCTGCTGTAGCCTACAGTAATGCACCCTGTAAAGAGTATTGCTAGTTAGCTGCCGGCAGCAAATGCTAACCAAATTATCACCACAAGCTGATTCTGGACAATGACATTCTCAACATTTTTCCACGCCCCAAACTTGGACCTATGATGATGATGATGATGATGATGATGATGATGATGATGATGATGATGATGATGATGATGGTGATGATGGCGACGATGATGATGATGATGATGATGATGATGATGATGATGACAACGATGGTGGCGACGACGACGATGATGATGATGATGATATCATCATCATCATGATAGAGACGATGACAACGATGAAAATGACGACAACGATGATGAGGACATGGAGTGTTTGTTTGTTGTTGTTGTTGGGGGTAATGTTGTTGATGATGTTGTAGTTTTAAAACTGTGCATATATGAAAGTGTGTTGTTGAGAGTGTAGTTGCTATGATGTATAGTTACTATGATGTGTAGCTACTATGATGTATAGCTACTATGATGTATAGTTACTATGATGTGTAGTTACTATGATGTATAGCTACTACGACGTAGAGCTACTATGATGTATGGCTACTAAGATGTGTATAGCTACTACGATAGCTACTATGATGTATAGCTACTGCGATGTATAGATACGCTTTAGCAGTGACGAATTTGTGGACACTAAACGTTAGCTGAGCCAGGTGTGGAAATGCCTTAATGTGACATCCCAAAGTGAGCCAGGTGCTGGCATACCGTGCTTTAACTAACGCAATAAACTGTCGCTCTCTGCCGCTAACAGCCGCTGTTGGAATGCGCTCACTAGGCCTACCATTGTGTGTTAAATGGAAGT
Source organism: Oncomelania hupensis (assembly GCA_036898135.1). NCBI lineage: Eukaryota > Metazoa > Mollusca > Gastropoda > Littorinimorpha > Pomatiopsidae > Oncomelania > Oncomelania hupensis. The sequence goes on from CM072525.1 coordinate 34,898,668, forward strand.
GTGGGTGTGTGGGGGGTGTGGGGGGGTGGATGTGTGCGTGTGTGTGTGTGTGTGTGTGTGTGTGTGTGTGTACCGGTGGCTAGGTAGAAACGCCGTTACTCTGACATACACTTGAAACTCTACGTACTTTTTTTTGACGTCCCCGTTATTTTGACGTCAAAACAATGTTCCGTTAGGGTTAGGGATGTGTTAGGCTTAGGAATAGGTTAAGGGTTGCGGTTATAGTTAGGGTTATAGTTAGGGTTAGGGTTAGGGTTAGGGATAGCTTCAAAAATGGAACAAAATTCAAAATATAGTTTAATGTGTCAAAATAATGTATGTAGAGTTTCATGACAGTCTTCACAACGGCGTTTCTACACGGTTGTATGTGTGTTTGTGCGTGTGGGCATGCAGAAACGACGTTACTCTGACACACACTTGAAACTCTACATGGTTTCTTTTGACTTTTTTGACGGCCCCGTTATTTTGACGTCAAAATAGTGTTCCGTAGAGTTAAAGCTGTTTTAGGGTTAGGTTAAGGGTTTGGGTTATGGTTAGGATTTAGGGTTAGGGATAGCTTCAAAAAATTGAAAATGTCAAAATAATGTCAAAGAAATGGAAAGTGTGCCAAAATAATGAATGTAGAGTTTCACAACAGTCATCACGACGTCGTTTCTACAAAAATGTGTGTGTGGGTGTGGGGGGGGGGGGGGTGTGGAGGGCATGTAGAAACGACGTTCTGATGACACACACATGAAACTCCACATGGTTTCTTCTGACCTTTTTGGAAGGCCCTACTATTTTGACGTCAAAATAGTGCTCCGTTGAGTTAGAGCTGTTTTAGAATTAGGGTTAGGTTAAGGGTTAGGGTTAGGGTTAGGGACAGCTTCAAAAAATGAAAAATGTCAAAATAATGTCAAAGAAATGGAAAGAGTGTCAAAATAATTTTTTTTTTACAACAGTCATCAGAAGTTGTTTTTACACGGTTGGGTGAGCCGGTGTGTGTGTGTATGCGTGTGTGTGTGGGTGTGTGTGTGTGTGTGTGTGTGTGTGTACGTACCTAACCATAACAGTGGGTTTATGCATAGGTTACACTTACGTGCAACTGGGTTTAAAAAAATACTGGGTTCCAAAATCTGAAACTCAGTTTTTTTAAAACCGGCTTTGCAATAGGAATAACAAAAAAAGTGTATACGCAAAGTATGAGCGAGAAACCCACAATTGCGGTTGAGTCAAATTTGAGTTTGAGCCAGTTAACACTCCGCGATGTGTGTTCCCGCTGGTCAACCAGTCGAATACACGCACTGTCAGGGGAAGTAACTCGGAACGCCACACGCTACGTGCCGGCTGGCAAGATGGAGGTACGTGTTTTTTCGTTTTATTCAGTTGTATTTTGTCCTTCTGTATCTGTAAATTGTTCTTTAATCTATATTTTGTGCTTCTAGGATGTGGCTTTAAAATGTTCCCTTGTTAAAATTTCAAGCTTTTTCGGTGTGCTTTTGTACTTTTAAAATCATATCAATTTTCGTGTGGATGTTGTGGTCGATTGTCAACACAGGGTCTGCATTTTTGTTTGTTACTTTTTGAAGAACACAAAAATAAATTTGCTGCATTTTAAGCGTCCTTGTATCTGATATTAATGAAGAGTCTTGTGAAGTCTCTTGAACATTGAAACAGTTACCATGAGAAATGTATGTCTCCTTTGTTCACACTGGGGTTTTCAAAACTTGCATTTTTTCTCATTTACAAAAAATACGGTCAGTGAAGATAGTACAAGAAGTAAATAAGGGAGGTATTGATGTGTTATTTTATTCATATGTAGATTGATTAAATAAATGTTTAAAAATATTTTTGCAGAATAACAATTTTAATAGGCAAAATGCAATGTTATCAGAATAAAAAACAATAAGCTTTTAACGTGTACCGTTTATTATACTGCAACTTTTATTTTTCTGTATTTTCCTTGTGTTCTGATGTAATAAAAAAAAAACACATGTTGCAACAAACAGTAAAATACAAAATTCTGGCTGCCGTTACCTACATAAGTTATAGCTTTTGGTTTATGGTTCACCTGTCTGTTTTCCTTGGATGAAGGGAAATAGAATATGTGAAAACTGATTGATGCATTAAACTGCTTAACATTTGGATTTCTTGTGGAGACCAAGCGTGTTTGGCAGTATCAAATTGTTGTATCTGGCAAACTCCAACAGTCTCAGACCCCTGTCATTTGTCTCGTTGTTGCAGTGGGGTCCACATTAATAGCTAGAGCACCATTTTCAGATCTGCATCTACTCCATTTCCCAAATTGTTAGCTGTAATTCTGAGTAAGCATAATTATTTTAATAAATTCTGTTATTCCTTTTTTTCCCAGAACATCCTGTTATGCCTCGAGTTTATCCGGTTGAGGAGAAGTCGCTGTAGTCCGACGATGACCCAGGAGGCGTTTGGAAGGAAGACGTCCCACTCCATCACCATCAACATCTTCATCGCCTTCATTGTACTCATCAGGTGACAGCTGGTGTGTGTCAGTACTTATTGAATTTTATAATATTGTTGTTCGCTTTGAAAAAAAACACTCATTGATTGCTGTATAAAATCGGTGCCACAGCAAAGCAGTTAACAACTGGCAGCTCCACGCCTCAGATCAAACTGTGACCTGCTAACACAAGGTGTTGGTGGTATATTGTTTCTACATTGCAAAGGGGGAGGTGAGGAGAGCTTGGATGAGGGAGGAGAATGGGGGGGGGAACATTAGTGTACATGGCAGACCTAGACATCCTTGTTGAATAAGATCAAAGTTTTAGCTCAATTTTACAGTTGTTAATGGGGCACATGAAATGCAGATTACATTATTATAATGTACACAATTCGCTCTGGGCTTTTCAGGTTATATAGGTATGCTTTGGATTTTAAAAAGCAGGCATGTTGAGGAACCTTTGTACTTGTGCTTTCATGGGGTGGCCTCGTGGCGCAGTTGATAAGTCGCCGGTTTCCTATGCCGAAGGTCGTGGGTTCGATTCCCGCAAGGGGCGAACGTATGTGACTTAGGTACGAGACTATTGAGGTCACCGAGGATTTTCTCCGGGCACTCCGGTTTCCTCCCTCCCTTCAATAATGGTACAGGATGCAGTCAATATAAAAATTTCAAAAATAAAAAATTCGATTTTCTTCCGTCTTCTAATAGCGATCTCCCTGCCTTTACACCACCTGTTTGAGTGATGTATGTGTATTTGGTGTGTGAGAGGGTAAATGAGACAGGTGAGCGTGTATGTTGGTATAGATCGCCGCGCTTTGAGCCTTGGGAAAGGCGCGTACATAGCATCCTGTATTATTATTTATTATTATTTACTGAGTAGCTAGTAAGCATAAGAGTTTCTATAACTATTTTATAACTTGGTTGCTAGTAGCTAGTGTGTCGAAGTGGTTAGTGGGAAAAAATGCTGTCCCACTTCCTCCGGGCTTTTGTACCCTTTTTTCCCCAACCTCTACCCCCTAAACTTTAAATGTGTTTTGCTTGTTTCTTTTACACTTTAAAGAGGGTGAGTAGTACATTCATGTACAAGAAAATTAAAGTCCAGAATATAATATTTCATTGATGAATCAGTAGACAGTATTGTCAGTCAATCCCTTTTTGTAGTTGAGCCAGTTCAAGCCTCTACTCTTTTCAACTTCCATTCCCTTCTCCCACCCCAGGCCCACCACCCCACCCTTTGACCATCCTCATACCTTGGTTTGAAAATGTTCTTATGCCGCTGAATTTGTTCTGTTGTTTAAACCCTGTGTTCTGATGCTGCTACTTGTTCGCAGGAGGGCTGAAGAGCAGCATGAGGATTCTAAAGACTCTAATTCATCGGAAGGTTCAGTCAAGAAACAAGCTAGAAAAAGGCGTCAAAGCCAGCAGACCGAAATGCATACAACATCCCCATCATCGGCTTTGTTGCTGCCATCAGTGCTACCCCGTTCTCCAGGGTGTGAACCAAGTGCCATGAATCGTTTAGATATAGAATATATATTCAAATTTGTTTGCAAATCTATTCAAGATGAGTCCTAAATAGTAAAAAATTGCATGTTTAAATAATAATAATAATGTTCGTCATTTGTAAGGCGCCTTAGCCTAAGGATCAAGGCGCTGGCCGATACAGGATCTAACTCAAACCGCCCGAGACGCCACCCGCCGCCTTTGGGCGCATGGTCTGACGCCCGGACAACTGAGCACAATCCTGGGCAGCCAGGGATGGAGGAGAAGGACCAAGTGCATGCTGGGTGTGTTCTTGTTACCGGCACTTACCCGTCTAGGACATGAGCGTCAGGATCTTTAAAGTCCGTTATGATGGAATGCATGCGACACAGACTAGACCTCGGTTTATACTCTCATCCGAAGGAGAAGGAAAACAGGAGTAAAGTGTCTTTCCCAGGGACACAACACAATGGCCCGGCCAGGGCTTGAACCCGGGACCTTCAGTTAATGTTGTCTGTCTGTCTGCCTTCCATCTGTGCAAAACTTTAAAGTGGCTAATTACACGAGACCTCGAAAATTATCAGTGATTGAATGACTACACTTCAAGGTCAAGGTCACAGGTTCAACAAATGTTAGTCAAGCTATGTCAATTTCCACAAAATTTCTTGTTAATCCTAAGTTATTAATATTAACTAAACTTCAGATTGTTTGATGCATGATAGGTATCAATGAGACGCACATGCATATTTTGTCAACCTTGCTCCAAGGTGAAGGTCATTGGAGATGTCCAAAATAATAAAATCTTTTGCTGTAGTTTATTTTATCGTACATGAGTGCATTTATAGCTGGAGGTCAAGGTCAAGAGCATCGAAATATCAAAGCTTGTATTACTTTGCATTTTAAACCCACCGTTTCAATCATTAACTTTTTTTTCTGGCATCTCATTTTTGTGTTATTTATTGGGAGTTCCATAAGGAGCATGTGAGTCATATGGACTTGCCTTTCCAGTGATTGATGGTGTTCATCATGTTCAAAGCTTTTTGAGGTGCTACTTGTCATTAAGTAATGAAAATTTACTGCTCTGTATTGTGTAGACTAGTTTTTAGGCCCGTTTTGTTATGTCGTAGATTTCTGTCTTAAACTTAAGAGAAAGCGTGGATTAATCTGGCAAAGTACCAAATTATATTTGTATGTTATTCTCGGGGTTCTTGTTCATCAAAAAGCAATGTCAAGACTAATGACTATATAATAATATTCTGCTCTTCACATTGTTTTATTATACCTTTGAGGTGCTGGAAAAAAACGAATTATAAGTGGTTGCACTCAATTGATCCTTATTCAGAATATATTAACGTAACGGGAAACCATAAACAATTTATGTAAAACTTAACTAAATGAAGTTGATAAAAAAGTAATAATAATATATATAAATTATGCTCTACTAGACACTTTCAAAATAAAAATGTTAACAAATTATGTCTGTGTTATGTTGTTCATATGTTTGTTTTACATTACCAATTCTCTACTTTTTTATTTTTCCATTCCTCTTCTTTTCCAATGAAGATTTGTATACTTTTCCACCCTTCTCATTCTTTCTTTTCCTCTGGAGATTTTATGCTTTTTCTCCACGCTTCTCCTCATTCTTTCTATTAATTCTTCTTCATACTCCTCATACTTTTTCTTCTTTCTCCTTCTTGCCTTTTCTTCAATGATTTGATTTAAATCTGGAAGTAAAGTAATAAATTGAACATGAAAAAATTATCCACAGTTAACATTTGAGAACGACAAGATATCTTTTTTTGCAGATCTTCCAGTCTGGATTCAAATTAAAAAAACTTTAAAACCATACAATACAAAGTAAATGTAAGCAAAGTAAATATGACAAAAATGTTTGCTTAATGCCGAATTTTTCTTTTCGATTTTTACTGACACCAGCTAATAATTTATTTTTTGGGCTATGGGGAGAAAAAGAGGGTCATGCACTGACCTATCCAGAGGTACACTGTAACAACCTCAGACCTTTCGGTTCTCAGTTCAATGCTTTAACCACTGAGCTACCGCCCAGTTCTTAAAGTAAATGGCAAAAGTCTATCCTTCAATAACAGCTCTAATTCTATACAGTAGCCTATATATCAACTGAAAATATTGTAATTGAAATTATAAAAACAAAATCAGAGGAAATTCTGAGTAATAGTAAAAGTTGTTTCATTAGTTGAATTAAACTAAAAGTGTCAGTGTACTGCACTCACGTACTGAAAATCTTGCAAATGCAACCTTGGCCATTTATACGTTTTGGTTGTGTCCGTGTGTGTGATAAACCCAGTTTTTCCACAGAAACCCAGATGTTTAATATGCATGTGTAAAAACCCACTGGTATCAAATGAACCCACTATTTCATAGCGCAATTTCTCCTTTTGTTTTTGTCAAAAATGAAAACGGTTGTGACAGATAACCTTAACAGAGGCTATTGTATCCGTTGAGTGAATACGAATGGTCTGTAATGAAGGGAAAGGATGGAACCCAGTTTGCCTTGTTTTGAACATAAACCCACTATTATAGTTTTGAACGTATGTGTGTGTGTGTGTGTGTGTGTTTGTAGACTATAGTCATTTAAACAAGCCGAAAGTAGTTTTAAGTAGTATTTCGTAACTGGCAGTCCTATGCACACAGCGGCTTTATCACGCGCACACACACACACACACACACACACACACACACACACACAATTCACACACAAAGTAATTTGTCAAAGCAGAGGTCTACATTTTAATAACCCAGATACGGACTCACAATATTATTAGCAATCCACACAAAATATTTCATAAATCTGTCAGAGCAGTTTATATTTGATACAGAATACTGTCAGAGCCCTATAGTAGGCCTATGAGAATTTACTTAAAGCTTTATTCTCACGCAGGCATACTCTAAACCACAGTTTACATTAAAAAATTTCAAGGTTATATACCCCCAATCACCTCAATATTACACCAGTTAATTAGTTAATTGCACAAATTATTTAACAAACAAACACGTTTAACAAATAACTCTGATAATTAATTCACAATATGCACAGTATATACAAAGTAAATACCCAACAAACACAAAGTAATCATTAATTCACAATATATGCACCAACACAACGAACATAACTATGTAGCAAGATAATTAATTAACCGTAATACATGCCTCATCAAGCTGACTCGGAGCAAACAACCGAACGCTACGAAGTGCCCAGTGGTACTGATTAAGATGCTAACACGGCAGTTCGTAACAGTACTCTCAGCCGGTGGCTAAAAAAACGCCTAGTTCTGTCTCTGAAATGCTTATAAACAGCTCTGAACCGCCAGCCACGCACTGCACGGCCTATGCAATTGGCACACGCCTAGCAGTTTTCTGGAAGCTTATAATTACTTTACCCAAAGGTATAGCTCATGCAAGCTGCGCTAGCAATAACATATCAGTCATCCATATACAGCGCATGTAGAATGACTGTGTACTGTGTTTTGCGATAATCTAGTGCTGTAAATAAAAGTCACAGGAAGTCAATACAGACAATGAGCAATGGAACTTAACACCATGCAAATAAAATTAATGTTACTCACCAAAATACTGCAATTTACAGTGAAAAAACACAAATAAGAAAGCATCGCATAGCTAGAATATGCATGTAGGGAAAAGTCGGGTAATATTAAATGGAGTGTATTAGGAAACGAGACCTTCCAGGGAAGTCTTATTTCATATAGTCTATATATTAATTATTCCCACAGCTACTGATCATAAACTAAAATCTCTCTCTGACTCAGCTACCATCACACTCTCAGGCACGCAGATTGAATTCTCTCAGACTGTCAGAAATCTGGGAGTCCACCTTGATAGGGCACTTTCAATGGAACTCCACATTAACACTCTCTGCAAGGCCATTTTTCTGGAACTCCGCAGGATTAGTCATATAAGACCCTTCTTGACAGTGAGCGCTACAAAGAAGTTGATGTCTGCTTTTGTACTGTCAAGAATGGACTACTGCAACTCCCTGTTTGTAGGTCTTCCCAACACTCTACTGGACAAACTTCAAAAAGCACAGAACAACGCAGCCCGTATCGTGCTCAAGAAACGCAAATTCGACAGCGCGAAACCGCTGCTTCAGGAACTCCATTGGTTGCCAGTGCGCGCGCGTGTCGAATACAAAGTTGCGATGCTTTGTTACCGCAGTCTGCACGGTCTAGCACCTTCTTATCTGTCTGAGCTCTTAACGCCATATCGTCCATCCAGATTTCTCCGTTCCGCCGACGCTGGTCACCTTTCTGTGCCACGCATCAAGCTGGAGACGTATGGTCGTCGTTCTTTCTCCTTTGCTGCTCCTACACTTTGGAATTCCTTGCCTCAGCCTCTCCGTGACACCCCTACTCTATCTGCATTCAAATCTAGACTTAAAACACATCTTTTCCATGAACACCTCTTAAAATAACTTCCTGCCCACCAGCCGTCCTCAACCTCTTTTGTGGTCATGGTACCTTCATCATCGTCGTCATCATGGTCATCATCATGGTCGTCATCATCATCATCTTCGTCATAAGCCTCATCATATCATCGTCACCGTCGTTGTCATCTTCTTTCTCAGTGTCGTCGTCATCGTCATCGTCGCTGTTTTCCTCATCTTCGTCGTCGTTGTGTCCCAGGTGTGTTTTGCTGCTTGAGTGTCCGTGCAGGTGTTAAGTTGTGGTGTCTTTTTGTGGTGATTATAGTAGTTGTTCCATGGCGTTTTAAGTAAATTGCTTGTTTCTGTTTCTGTGTGAAATGCACGTATACTGATAGAGATAGACAATTTTATTGTGCTTTGTATTTTATTGTGTGTGTGTGTGTGTGTGTGTGTGTGTTTGTGTGTGTGTGTGCGTGGGAGACATAGAGTGAGTGGGTGTGTTTGACTATGTTTTAATACTGTGGTGATAGAGATAGACAATTTTTATTTTTATTTTTATTGTGCTTTGTATTTTATTGTGTGTATGTCTTTGTGTGTGTGTGTGTGTGTGTGTATGTGTGTATGTGTGTGTGCGTGGGAGACATTGAGTGATTGGGTGTGTTTGACTATGTTTTAATACCGTGGTGATAGAGATAGACAATTTTATTGTGCTTTTGTATTTTATTGTGTGTGTGGTTGTGTGTATGAGTGTGTATGTATGTGTTTGTGTATGTGTGTATGCGTGGGCGACATAGAGTGAATGGGTGTGTTTGACTATATTTTAATACTGAGGTGTTTGGTTTTTGTGTTTGATGCTTTTATTCTTTTATGTTCCTTGAGTATTTATTTATGGCTGGCTGTAACTGCGCTTTGAGCTTCTCCTGAGGGAAAGGCGTAGAATTTTAAATGAAATAAATTATTATTATTATTATTATATTATTACACTTCGTTTCCTATTACCCGACTTTCCCCTACAATAATTTACAAAACAGCACACAAACACAAGCACACACAAAAGACCTGTGTTCTTTTTTCAATGGAGACATTCATTCACTTTATGGAGAGAGAGAGAGAGAGAGAGAGAGAGAGAGAGAGAGAGAGAGAGAGAGAGAGAGAGAGAGAGAGAGAGAGAGAGAAGAGAATCTTAGACATGCCTATGCAGTGCTTGTGTTTTTCGATATAACCTCGTGCGTGTGGGAAACGTCACAGAAAAAAGAATAATGGGGAAAAAATGTATTTTACTCACCTATAAGAGGTAATCCCATGGCCCCATGGAATAGAAAGAACAACAAAACAAACGAAGACAAAACCAAAACACAACAATAATGAACGAAAAACTAGCACGCTGCGAAATTCCCTGACAGCACTTAGATATGAAAGTAACTAAATGCAAAACATGAACCCAATGACTAGATAATTCCACATAAAACGATCACTTATACAGTACAAAAACAGAGAGCACAACCGCAGCCGAACATTCCATGTACTCTTTGCCGGTACTAGGCCACACAGCTCTGGCATCTGGCTGGCACCATAGCCTATGCGCTCTAAGCCTACCGTGGCTAAAAATAGATTGCTGCTGTGTACTCAAAAGTGAAATTCTGTGAGGAAAAACACGGCCGTGCTAACTGCTCAGCTAGTGAAGGCACTCCATAAACTCAATATTTCCAGCTAGCGGAATCCAACATTACATCCGACTTTCCATTGACAGACGCTTAACCAAGCTGAGAATATATGACTCATCCTCGCTGCAAAACCGGAATAAACACTGCATTATTTAATATTCCTTCATTCAAGGGTCTGGTACTTGGAACTTGAAACGGATGTAAACAATCGACTGACCAACCAACCAATGCGAACGGCGCACACTGAGTATAAGCGAAGACGCAGCCTTGCAAGTGCTGCCTTGTATTGCTATAATTCTCCAATCAGATTCATTCATAAAATCCTTGGGGTACTTTCATATAATTTTAAATAGGCTTAAATCATCTCAGTTACACAGACCTTAATTAAAGGGTTGGGCTGCTATCTTGATCTGTCCTGGTTTTACTATGCCCGAGGTCACGTTTTCCAACCCAGCAGTGGATGAAGGGGTGGCGGGAAGGGGATATAACTTATGTAACTAAGGTAAGAGACTTTTCAGGTCACCAAGGGTTTTCTCCGGGTTCTCCGGTTTCCTCCCTCCCTTCTATTGGGTGCAGGCAATTAATCTAACGCATTAAAAAAAGTCGATTTCCCTTGAGTGTGTAGAACTGGCAATGTGTGTCTCATGTGAGCGTGTGTGTTGGTTACAGATCGCCGCACTTTGAGTCAGACGGAGGTGTCACAAGCAGACCCGTTTACCCCACACTATTTGAGCTTTTGCTTGTTTAGCAGTAGTAAAACTTAGAAGGTAACTGTCGCGAGAGGACTAGTTTTACCCTGCCTATTTACTATTTAGCCTTGTTTAGTCATTGTAACCTTAGAAAGTTAGTGTATTACACAGCAGCCGATTACAGTATACGGAGGTACACACACCGCGAGCTTGACGCAGTCAGTGTAGTGACGTCAGCACTGTGTGCGTGAATCGTAAAGTTTGAGCCAAACAGGACTCAGGCTGAGCGGCTAGATCCAGTTCTGGCAGATTCAGTCCAAACCAGGTATTAGGTCAGTTGAGAGTAAGACGCCACAGGGTACACAGCTACACCTGAATAGAGCAATACCTCCACTGAATAGACCAGGAAGCAGGACTTGAGAATCTTAGAATTCACTTAAGTAGCCACGAGCCTGACATTGTCAAACAGGTAAGTGAACATACTTCTGTTTCATCGTGATATATTTATATTATTGTTGAAATTATGTTTGTAGAATTTGCCATGCATAGATGTGAATTGTTAATCCGAATTTGCCTGAACATGTGAAGAAGCTGACCACGAGGCAAAAAGACGACCGGCCGACGCCATCTTGAATTTTGTACGGAACCACTGTTGTTTAACTTATATGTATGCTTGCAGACCAGTGGCTGTACAAATGAATGTGTATAATATTATCAATTCTTGATGTGTATAAGTAGCCATGTTTTATATTTGTGTATGTATAGGAAAGTAGAGTTGAGAGTCCAGTGGACCACGGAAGTAGCGGAATGTTCGTCGCTTATGTATAGAGATGTGGAGCTATCACTGAGGGCTACTTTGGCTTTCAGTGAGACGCTCTGCACAAACCTATTATTCAAGGTTGTGCAGAATTTCGTCTCTTATATTACAGACGAGCAGGCGAGATATCCCGTGCGCCCAACTCCACAGGAAAACCAAGTTGGCTGATTAGCCTCTACAGCACAAGCCTGAGAGAGCAACCCTGGAAAACACCCTGCAAGACCCCACAGCGTGGCAAGGGACCAAACTACACGACGACACCTCGTGTACCAGAAGCTACCTCAACGAAGGACTTCAAACCCACTACGTGACAGTTAAGTGCATAAGCAAAAGTGCACCCAAACTGCTAGCAAAAGGACCACAGTAGTCCACTCTTCAGAAACTATAGTAAAACGGACCACAGTAGTCCAATCTTCAAGAACTTTAGTAGCCAGTGCCCGATGAAGACATAACAGCTGCCTAGACTATCAGCGATCGAATCATTTGCATTGACTCAAGACTTTTTAAGGTAGATTAGTACATCGAAGATCTTGTATAGAGTAGAAGAAATAAATGTGTGATTTTAACTGTTATCAAGTGGCTGGACTACATATGATTCATAGCCGTGTGAAAGCTAGTGTGACAGTGATCTTTTACCATTTTTCTATCTATCTCTGTACCCCAGCCTTAACACAGACCGAGCTAAACAAATAAATGTATTAAAGTAATCCACAGGGTGACTCACTAGCGGTTCCCACAGGATAAAGCGTGAGGGTTACAGCATTCCATTGTGCAGAGCCCAGTAACCCATAAACCCCACGTGAGTAGTAGAATAACTTAGAATAGTTGTAAGTGTAGGACAAGGACTCAGTTTTGGTGCAATATTCTTTGCTTAAAAACGTTTTTGCTTCAATTCTTTTTGTGCCTGTATGTTGCATTGTTCTTTTGCAGGTTTTGCTTAAATAACTGTTGTATGCCATTTGACTCTTGTTTTATTATATTATTGATTACGAATTTTATGGTCTTTGCATTGTTGGTAGTGAATTGCAATATTGCTAGTGTTTTGGGTATTCCACGGGATTCAGAGGTTGGTCATAGACACGTTTGACAATGTCGGACCCAGTGGCCTTGAGATTGCGCTTCAAGGAATTAGGAGAAGCTTTACACTTAGCAGGAGGAGACCTAATTGCGTATATCAATGCAGAGGTAGAGAAACAGGAGGATAAGGCAGAGAGAGCAGCAGAGAGAGAACAGAAGAAACTCGAAGCAGAACAGAGAAAAGCAGAATTAGAGGCAGAGAGAGAGGCAAAGAAATTAGAAACAGAGAGGGAGGCAAAGAAATTAGAAGCAGAACAGAAGAAAGCAGAGTTAGAAGCAGCAAGAGAACAGAAGAAACTAGAATTAGAAGTAGAACAGAAGAAGGCAGCAGTAGCAGCAGAGAGAGAAGCAGAAAGTAGGAGATGGGAGTATGAGAGGGCAGAAAAGGAAAAAGACAGACAGCATGAGTTAGAGCTAAGAAGATTGGGATCAGGAGCTTCAAGTTCTTCCTCAACCCCTCCCCACTCAGATCAACTAGAGGTAGCATCCAACCCCGTACTAGGGATGTCATTTCCACTGGGGACATTCAATGAAAGAGAAGAAGGTCTAGATCTCTATCTGACTAGGTTTGAGCGTCTAGCAACAGGGTATAAACTAGATCCCACCCATTTTGTCTTTCAAGCTTAGTCAAGGGCTTAGAGGAAAGGCTTATGACATCTACAGTAAGCTACCGACTGACAGAGTGACTGACTATCACAAAGTAAAAGAGGCACTCCTAACGGGATTCGAACTAACAGGAGAATGCTATCGGCAAAAATTCCGCACCAACCGGAGAGTGAAAGGAGAGAGCTATGCGCAGTTCGCGGATCGGTTGTCCACAATGCTAGATAAGTGGGTTAGCCAGTCAGCCACGGCTAAGACATTTGATGGACTGACAGAACTGTTAGTATGGGAACAGCTACGGGAAACCATAACCCCCGAGCTGAGAACATTCTCAGTAGAGCAGGGCGCGGAAAGACTGGAAGATCTGGTCAAGGTCGCAGATAGGTACGTGGCCGCCCACGGAGAAGCCAAGAGCTTCAGGCGAGACTTAAAGCCTAACGGGAAAGAGGCACAGAAACGAAGCCCTCACCGGGAAGAGCGCTCCGCGAATAAGCCGAATAACCCCAGACCTGGGCAGAACAAAGGACCCAACGCGGAATTCGGGAAAAGAGGTCCCGCAGAACAGAAACGGTATTGCTCGTGAAATAATCTCGCTTTTTCATATAATTATTTGGTCCAATAGTTGTAGTTATATTTGTAAACTCAATTTAAGACTATTATGCACTACGTTGCATTCATAAAGCCTGGTTCTCCTGACGCGTTTCGACCTTTACCAAAGGTCTCATCAGAGGAGGTTTGGTCTTGAATACTTAGACTACTCTAAGTGCAGTCTATATGTACTACATGGGTAGTCACAAAGAAACCGTTGTCGCACCTCTTGTCCATCTTTGAGAGCAGCCTAATGACCTTTCTTGATGTTTAAAGCCAACAAACCTGTCACGGACCGGTTTTATAGTTCTTTGGGTCTGATGACTTTATATTATTGTTAGTCTGTTTCTTGTGAGAAGATATTCGTAATGTTTTTTTGAGAGCTCAATTCTGATTGGGGGTGAGCTAGTCACATGACAGTTTACTAATGTACATTCAAAAATCTATTCATTCTTTTCTTGACTATACCTAGAGATTGGTTGTCCTGGACTTCTCGCAGTTGTTTCTGCGGGTATATCTTGTTTATTATTTGGAATGTTGTATTATAAATGTAATAGTAATATTAAATGATGATATTGTATTGTTATGTAATAAAATTAATAATAAATAATATTGATATTAGTGTGAAGGATGGAGTGAGGAGGAGACGAACATGGTGGTTCACTGTAATTTTCGAATAACGAATTGAATTCGGAAAATTTTTTGATTTGAAGTTGAAACTACAACTGCAATGTATAGTACTAAGTTTATTTGTATGAATGAAATTAATTGATGTCATTTATTTAATACTCAGTTGTTATATTTAGTTGTAGAATTTGTGTTTATGTGGTGAACTGTATTCGATACGGGTGAAATTGCAATGTGTATTGCTGCACTGGTTTTGTCACAGAGGAGAAAGAGGGGTATAGTGTAATGGTCCAAAGAAAGTTTATGTATCTAGAGACTTAGTTGTGGTTAACTCCTTTGTCTGCGGAAGTCTCTTGTTGCGGGGGCCTCAAGAATAAAGAAGAAGAAGGAAGCGGCAGCGATTCCAGGGCAGCTCAGAGACACGAGGGGGCACAGCTTGAAGCTTGCAAAGGCACACTGAAGGCTCAACGTCAGACAGAACTTCTTCTCGCAGAGAGTTGTTTCCACCTGGAATGCCCTCCCTGACGAAGTGGTGACAGCCCCTTCAGTAAATGTCTTCAAGAACAGACTGGACACCCATTAGAGCGATCTGCCACACCTCTATGATCCCCTATGTCACCAATAGGAAATAACTAATATAAAGACTATTTAAAATTGCCACAAGATTATAAATGCCACGCATGCCACATTTAATAATAATAACAATCAACAGTAGAACCGATGAACTGGCCATTTCCGGCATCAAACATCGAAAACATCAAGTATCAAGTAAGTAAGTAAGTAAGTAAGTAAGTAAGAAGAAGAAGAAGAAGAAGAAGAAGAAGAAGAAGAAGAAGAAGAAGAAGAAGAAGAAGAAGAAGAAGAAGAAGAAGAAGAAACGAGGAGGAAGAAGAAGAGGAGGAAGCAGTAGCAGCAGCAGCAGCAGCAGCAGCAGCAGCAGAAGAAGAAGAAGAAGAAGAAGAAGAAGAAGAAGAAGAAGAAGAGAACGCCGAAGGAGGAGAAGCAGAAGAAGAAGAAGAAAAAGAAGAAGAGAACGCCGAAGTAGAAGAGGAAGAAGAAGAAGAAGAAGAAGAAGAAGAAGAAGAAGAAGAAGAAGAAGAAGAAGAAGAAGAAGAAGAAGAAGAAGAGAACGCCGAAGGAGAAGAAGAAGAAGAAGAAGAAGAAGAAGAAGAAGAAGAAGAAGAAGAAGAAGAAGAAGAAGAAGAAGAGAACGCCGAAGGAGGAGAAGCAGAAGAAGAAGAAGAAAAAGAAGAAGAGAACGCCGAAGTAGAAGAGGAAGAAGAAGAAGAAGAAGAAGAAGAAGAAGAAGAAGAAGAAGAAGAAGAAGAAGAAGAAGAAGAGAACGCCGAAGGAGAAGAAGCAGAAGAAGAAGAATAAGAAGAAGAGTACGCCGAAGGAGAAGAAGCAGAAGAAGAAGAAAAAGAAGAGAACGCCGAAGGAGAAGAAGAAGAAGAAGAAGAAGAAGAAGAAGAAGAAGAAGAAGAAGAAGAAGAAGAAGAAGAAGAAGAGAACGCCGAAAGAGAAGAAGCAGAAGAAGAAGAAGAAGAAGAAGAAGAAGAAGAAGAAGAAGAAGAAGAAGAAGAAGAAGAGATCGCCGAAAGAGAAGAAGCAGAAGAAGAAGAAGAAGAAGAAGAAGAAGAAGAAGAAGAAGAAGAAGAAGAAGAAGAAGAGAACGCCGAAGGAGAAGAAGAAGAAGAAGAAGAAGAAGAAGAAGAAGAAGAAGAAGAAGAAGAAGAAGAAGAAGAAGAAGAAGAAGAAGAAGAAGAGAACGCCGAAGGAGAAGAAGAAGAAGATGATGAAGAAGAAGAAGAAGAAGAAGGAAGATGAAGAAGAAGAAGAAGAAGAAGAAGAAGAAGAAGAAGAAGAAGAAGAAGAAGAAGAAGAAGAAGAAGAGATCGCCGAAAGAGAAGAAGCAGAAGAAGAAGAAGAAGAAGAAGAAGAAGAAGAAGAAGAAGAAGAAGAAGAAGAAGAAGAAGAAGAAGAAGAAGAAGAAGAAGAAGAAGAGAACGCCGAAGGAGAAGAAGAAGAAGAAGAAGAAGAAGAAGAAGAAGAAGAAGAAGAAGAAGAAGAAGAAGAAGAGAACGCCGAAGGAGAAGAAGAAGAAGATGATGATGAAGAAGAAGAAGAAGAAGAAGGAAGATGAAGATGAAGAAGAAGAAGAAGAAGAAGAAGAAGAAGAAGAAGAAGAAGAAGAAGAAGAAGAAGAAGAAGAAGAAGAAGAGAACGCCGAAGGAGAAGAAGAAGAAGAAGAAGAAGAAGAAGAAGAAGAAGAAGAAGAAGAAGAAGAAGAAGAAGAAGAAGAAGAAGAAGAAGAAAACGCCGAAGGAGAAGAAGCAGAAGAAGAAGAAGAAGAAGAAGAAGAAGATGAAGAAGAAGAAGAAGAAGAAGAAGAAGAAGAAGAAGAAGAAGAAGAAGAAGAAGAAGAAGAAGAAGAAGAAGAAGAGAACGCCGAAGGAGGAGAAGCAGAAGAAGAAGAAGAAAAAGAAGAAGAGAACGCCGAAGTAGAAGAGGAAGAAGAAGAAGAAGAAGAAGAAGAAGAAGAAGAAGAAGAAGAAGAAGAAGAAGAAGAAGAAGAAGAAGAAGAAGAAGAAGAAGAAGAGGAGAACGCCGAAGGAGAAGAAGCAGAAGAAGAAGAATACGAAGAAGAGTACGCCGAAGGAGAAGAAGCAGAAGAAGAAGAAAAAGAAGAGAACGCCGAAGGAGAAGAAGCAGAAGAAGAAGAAGAAGAAGAAGAAGAAGAAGAAGAAGAAGAAGAAGAAGAAGAAGAAGAAGAAGAAGAAGAAGAGAACGCCGAAGCAGAAGAAGAAGAAGAAGAAGAAGAAGAAGAAGAAGAAGAAGAAGAAGAAGAAGAAGAAGAAGAAGAAGAAGAGATCGCCGAAAGAGAAGAAGCAGAAGAAGAAGAAGAAGAAGAAGAAGAAGAAGAAGAAGAAGAAGAAGAAGAAGAAGAAGAAGAAGAAGAAGAAGAAGAAGAAGAAGAAGAAGAGAACGCCGAAGGAGAAGAAGAAGAAGAAGAAGAAGAAGAAGAAGAAGAAGAAGAAGAAGAAGAAGAAGAAGAAGAAGAAGAAGAAGAAGAAGAAGAAGAAGAAGAAGAAAAAGAGAACGCCGAAGGAGAAGAAGAAGAAGATGATGATGAAGAAGAAGAAGAAGAAGAAGAAGAAGAAGAAGAAGGAAGATGAAGAAGAAGAAGAAGAAGAAGAAGAAGAAGAAGAAGAAGAAGAAGAAGAAGAAGAAGAAGAAGAAGAAGAAGAAGAGAACGCCGAAGGAGAAGAAGAAGAAGAAGAAGAAGAAGAAGAGAAGAAGAAGAAGAAGAAGAAGAAGAAGAAGAAGAAGAAGAAGAAGAAGAAGACGCCGAAGGAGAAGAAGCAGAAGAAGAAGAAGAAGAAGAAGAAGAAGAAGAAGAAGAAGAAGAAGAAGAAGAAGAAGAAGAAGAAGAAGAAGAAGAAGAAGAAGAAGAAGAAGAGAACGCCGAAGGAGGAGGAGAAGAAGAAGAAGAAGAAGAAGAAGAAGGAGAAGAAGAAGAAGAAGAAGAAGAAGAAGAAGAAGAAAGGGAGAATGAAGTAGAGATAAGAAGACTGAGGAGAGGAGGACGAGGAGTAGCGGAGAAGAGGAGGGGTGATGGAGAAGGCGACAGGAGAAGGGGAGTGAGAGTTGAGAATCAGAGAAAGAAGACGGCGTTTGCAGAGACTAGAGATTGAACATAACTGCAGTGCGACTATTTATAATTTACGTTTTCTCTCTCTCTGGCGAGGGTGACTGGGAATTATGTGTTATTTGTGAGTGGTGTATAGTTTTCAACGGATTTATTCTGCGACATGACGTGAGTAGAAACAATTGTATTTATTCCATTTTGATTCTGTACTTGTGCTATTTTGTTGATTTATGTTTATGGTTTAATAGAGAGTGTGACAACGTAGTTTGTTGTTACGAGTTAGAGAAGTTTTGAGACGGGAAGAACACGCAAATTTCACGCATGCATACACGCAAATTCTGAAATACCCCTTTTCGTTACAAAACCCTTGGCTCCTTAATGGCTGATGTACGGTGCGAGCCATTTTGAGAGAATTTATTATAAATGTTACAATTATTTGAAAAACCTTTTCAAAGTCATTCTCTCGGTCGGCCCTAGCAACTGGGGTGTTTTTCAATTTGCGATTACCTTCTTCCTAAAGTGAACTTCTCAGCGATGCCTTTGTGACTACCCATGCAGTACATATAGACTGTACTCAGTGTAGTCTAAGCATTCAAGGCCAAACCTCCTCCGATGAGGCCTTTGGTAAAGGTCAAAACGCGTCAGGAGAACCAGGCTCTGGAGGTGGTGTCAAGCCTCTGTACCAGCTCAAGTTCAAGTTCTTATTCCTCTCCAGCCA
>CM072525.1:34922453-34932453 GCA_036898135.1 Oncomelania hupensis
CTGAAAGATTCTGGCGAATGCAACTGATTTTGTGGAGTTCAAAGAAAGCAGACTTGCAGACTGTAGAGACGTGCTTGTCGAGAGACATATCAGATGAGAGAGTGAATCCAAGGTTGCGAGCATGACAGGAAAAAGCAATGGCAGAGTTCCCGACTTGTATGGTAGATGGAAGGGAAACAGATGGAGTTGTTTTCTTTTTAAATAAAAGTACTTCTGTTTTGTCATCGTTTAATTTTAGCTTGTTGTTATTCATCCAATTCTTTATGTCAAGAATGCATGCCTGCATGCCCTGGACGGCAGCGTGTGTCTGCGTAGGTTTGCAAGAAGTGTAAAGTTGGGTATCATCAGCAAAGGACTGACTGGAGATGGAGCGAGTTTGAGCGAGAGTGGGGAGAGGTTGAGTATACAGAATGAACAAGACGGGTCCTAGAACGGAGCCTTGAGGAACACCAAAGGCAAGAGGAACAGACGAGGAAGGGCGATCATTGATGAGGACAGTTTGAGATCTGTTTAAAAGGTAAGATTTAAACCAAGAGAGAGCAGAGCCTGAGATGCCAAATGAGGAAGATAGTCTTTTGAGCAGAAGAGAGTGATCAATAGTGTCAAAAGCTGCCGATAAATCGAGGAGAGAGAGGAAAGACACATCGCCAGAATCCAGAGCAAGCAGAATGTCATTGACAACCTTAATAAGTGCAGTTTCAGTGCTGTGGTGCGGGCGGTAGGCTGACTGAGTGTGGGGGAGGAGGTCATGGTTCTGAAGGTAGGAAAACAACTGTTGGAGGACAATTTTCTCAAGAATCTTTGATAAAAATGGGAGGTTGGAGACGGGCCTGTAGTTCTTTAGCACATTCTGGTCAAGGGAGTTCTTTTTTAAAAGGGGCTTCACTACAGCCGACTTGAAGGATGAGGGTACAAGGCCATGCACTAAACTGTCATTAATAATTTGGGTGAGGGAGGGAAGGACAAGATCAAGACATTCAATTAGCAAAGGGGTGGGGATGGGGTCAAGAGAGCAAGTGGTAGGTTTAGACTTTAAAACAATGGATTCAACCATTTCCTCCGTCACTGGCTGAAAAAACGGAAGAGAAAAGGGGCACTCACTGACTGAGGAGTCACTTAGCGCCGGCAACGGAGACAGCTGATCCAGCTCCGCTCGAATTGCAGCAACTTTATCCACAAAGTAAGCACCAAATATTTCTGGCAGCTGAGAGGAGGGGTACACATTGGGAAGGGGAGAGGTCTTGACTCGGCCACTTAAGCGACCATACACGGAAAACAGTTCCCTGCTGCTCTCACAGCTGGCGATCTTTGCGGTGGTATATGCGCTCTTTGCATCATGCACAATCTTGACAACCAGACGCTTGGCAGCATTGAAAATCTGCTTATGGATAGTGAGCCCTATCTTAAGCCAGTTTCTTTCAGCGCGCCGTCTTTGGCGCTTGGCGTCCCGAAGCTCGGATCTTACGGCAGTGTACCAGGGAGCTGTCTTCTCTCTACGGATACAGCGGTTTGAGACAGGGGCGTGCTTATCAAGGATCGAGCGGAGAGCAGCGTCTAACGGCTCAGCCGCCAGGGGCGAGACGAGCGCGCTCTGAAGATCCTCGCGGAAAGTGCCCCTGTCAATCGCGCGCAAGTTTCGCAGTGACTGGTACATAGCGGGCGGTTTGGGGGGCTGGGCGGCTAAGTCACACACCACACAGTAGTGATCAGACGTCAGAGTCTGTGTCACTGATGCATCCTGCACAATGGCGTCCTCGGGCCTGTAGATAATCCAGTCCAGGATATTGCCAAGCGCATGCGTGGGTGTCTGAACGGCTTGAGAAAAGCGGAAGGCGTCCATGATGTCAAGGATCCTGGCCGTCAGCGGTTTAGTGGGTTTATTGTAATGAACATTCACATCACCCAGAATTACTGGGGCACCGGAAAGTCCGTTGCAATAATCCAGGAGTATGTGAAAGTCTGTGATGAACATCTCTTGAGTTAGCTTGTGTGGGCAGGTGGCCTCAGCACTGTCAACATCCCCTGGAGCGCTCCGCAATGCCTGCAGCCAGGCACCGTAGGCGACCTGAGGTAAGCAAGCACCACTAAGCTTTTAGGTTTGTCAGACCACAAAGGCCACTAACCCAGTAGAATGCATCCTTGATAGCAAAGCGGTAGCAGTAGTACGTATTGATATAGATAGATACATAGGGCTCGCTCGATGTGCTATCCGACTTAAAATAGTGAGCGCTTTACAATTTAAAAATCTTCTATGACAGAACTTTGATTGCTACAAAGGCAATAGCAAAAATCTTATATTACAGAACTTAAAAATGGTTATACACTTTACAACAAAAATCTGACAATATAGAACTTAAAACGTTACACTCTGTACAACAAAAATCGTATATTACTTAACTTCAGAAGATTGCAAACTTTACAACAAACAATCTTTAATGACAGAAAGTTGAATATAGAGTCTGTGGTTACAGGAAGCGGATGTGACGTCATGGACTCCACGCAAAGTGTTGATCATCACTTACGGCAGGTCAGGTTCCAGTTTTGTGGGAGACGTCATCAGCCACAGCCCCGAGGTGTACTTCGTTTATGAACCGCTGAGAAAACTGGATATGCCGTTAGTATGACCACTTCGTCTTTTCTCCCCTTTGCTTTTTTTTTTTTTTTTTTTTTTTTTTAAAGAGGAAACCAAAAATGAAATGACAACAATGGTGTTTAAATGTTACCCCATAAACCCCAACCTGTATTATAAAGTTGACGATTTTCGACAGCAGTACATTACATTACATGGTTATTGCTTTAGGTCCAGCGGACTCTTGCGAGCCAAATCATGACCAGAGAAGTGAAAGAGGACTAACCCCTGATCCGCATAAAAGATCTGCTGAAACAACCATAGTGGTAACACTGAAGGCAATCTACCAGCCAGGCCAGTCACTTTACAATAAAGACATCCCACGCAGGGAACGCTGAGGCTATACTCTAATTTATCGAACCCCCGTTTATATATATATATATATATATATATATATATATATATATATATATATATATATATATATATATATATATATATATATATATATATATATATATATATATATGTTATGCCTACATTGCTAAATAATAACATCATAGGAAGCCCCAGTGACCATTTGGCAGAAGCGTCCAATATTCCCAAGCTGATCCAACAGACCTCGTACACAAATGAGGAGTATTGTCCCGGAAGAGTTTTCAAGAAAAAAGGTAGGTGACTGGTCTAGCAAAGAAGAAGATAGTATAGTAGATTGATAGAACAGAGTAGGAATGAAAAAGAACAAAGGAGAAAGACAGCGACAGTGCGAATTTAAAGCACTAAATTTCCAGAAAGTGGGGATAGATTCTACTATTTATACTGAAACCCCCAGCAACCCAACGGGGGGTGACAGCTACACCAGCATTCAAAAACCAGAACTTTCAGAGTGACACTTGTGTGGACTATGGTTTAGAAAATTGCGTCTCCATTGTATTTATTAGCCATCTTTACCAGACCGCTTCTTTCTACTCTGGGAGCGTCTTCAGTGATCGCGGGGGCGGTGAGACACAGAAAACTGGGCTCATGTGCCACCTCAAGATTGGTTTCGACAGTTTCTGAAACGACCGATACATTTTCCCTGCCGACGTTTCCTTTTGTGTGCGCTGCTACAAGCAGATGAGGAAGAGTATCCAAGCTGGACCTGCAAAAAGATTGGTAGTGACTGATTTAGGTCAGCGCCTTATAACAGGCCGTAGCCCAGTGGTTGATCGTTCGCCCGGCACACCGACGACCCAGGTTCCAAACCCTTGGAGAGCAAGATAAAAGTGGCAGTTTTTCACCGTCCATCTTAACAGTAGGGTTGCTCTGGTGGTTCAGTGTTGATGTTGGTCCATACCCTCTCATCACTAAGATGGTTTATATCGCCATTGGTGGGAGTAGACGTTAAACTTCAATGTTCTTTCAGTAATCCGTCGAAAAACAGGTTGAGAAGTAGGGTTAGGTTTGTGGATTAAATATTTTTCGCGCATGCGTGCATCAAAGTGAGCTTGCGTTTAATATTATGAACGTATTTGGAGGAGGAGGAGGAGGACGAGGAGAAGGTGTGTGTGTGTGTGTGTGTGTGTGTGTGTGTGTGTGTGTGTGTGTGTAGGTGTGTGTGTGTGTGTGTGGGTGTGTGTGTGTGCGTGTTGTGGAAGGTTTGTCTTCATTCACCGTGTCTTAATTTGGAGTAAAGCCCCGGTCACACAGCCCTTTACGGCTGAATCACGGCCAAAGCGCGTCCAAAATTTGTTACCCGTGGAGTGGACGTTGTTGTTCGCGTTGATGTCGAGGTTAAGACGAGCTACGGTCGAGGTATAGACGTGGCAGGACGCGGGGAGAAATCTGAACGGCATCGGACGCGGCAAAAAGTTAAGTTTTGAACTTCTCAAAATTTTAAGCCGGTGTGACATCGTCACAGTTCCTAGTATCTTAGCTGGGCTGGGAGCGAATGGGAGCATTCTGATTGGTCGACGCGTTACAAAATTCGACGCATGCGCACAGTGCTATCATAGTCTTCGTAAGGGTTAGGGTTAGGGTTTGGGTTAGAGTTAGAGTTTAGGGTTAGGGTTAGGGTTTGGGTTAGGGTTAGGGTTATGACGCCTAAGAACTTCGGGAAAAAGCCGGCCCGACATGACCTGGCGCATGCGCAAAGGCGCTCGGATAAACTAGGAGACCCGGAACTTGAAGGATGTGACACCCCGGTCACAGAGCCCTTTACGGCTAAATCACGGCCAAAGCGCGTCCAAATTTGTTACCCGTGGAGTGGACGTTGATGTCGAGGTTAAGACGAGCTACGGTCGAGGTATAGACGTGGCAGGACGCGGGGAGAAATCTGAACGGCATCGGACGCGGCCAAAAGTTTTGAACTGCTCAAAATTTTAGCCCGCGCACAACCACGGGTAAAACACGCGGTAAAGACGTGCAACACACGCGTGGTAATCCGTGTTCCGGCAGTGATTAAAACTTGGGGAGACGCGGTAAGACGCGAAAGTTTAGCGTCCAGTCATTGGACGCATGTACCGCGTTGGAATCACGGGAAATAGCGTGTGTTTAGCGGCTTATCACTGACATAGCACTACCTACAAACTTTTTGCCGCGTCCGATGCCGTTCAGATTTCTCCCCGCGACCTGCCACGTCTATACCTCGACCGTAGCTCGTCTTAACCTCGACATCAACGCGAACAACAACGTCCACTCCACGGGTAACAAATTTTGGACGCGCTTTGGCCGTGATTCAGCCGTAAAGGGCTGTGTGACCGGGGCTTTAGCTTATACATGAATATGTTGCGTGGCATATTATTATTCCTGACAGAAGTCTCAGAGGACGCCAAACTCAGAAGAAAAATAAAATGAAGCAGTCACTGAATGCATAAATTCTAACAAAATAGTCAGTAGACGAGGTTGTCATTCAGGCCGTGGTAGACCTACTTCTAAAGTTGGTCACGCTAGGTTGGTTGTTTTATTAACGTCTCTTTTCATCGAGATGATAAAGACCATACATATAGATTCACGCTCTTAAACAGACATACACACAGGTACTATTACCATATTTCTAACATCACAATAATAATGTCACGCTAACAGTCTCGCAGCACGACATTACATTGCACTGTACATGTATATTACAAAAGGCAATACCCGCTGGTAATGTACCGTGTTCGGTAAAATCTTTACCTTTCGCTGGTTTCGGACTTGTCTGGTATTCTGAGAAGTTGAAACTGCCCTTTCACTTGGTCTTCCTCAACACACACACACACACACACGCACACACACACCCACACACACCCACACACACACACCCACATACACAGAAACTTTGATTGATTGATTGATTTATTTATTTATTGTTGCTTTAGGTCCAGCGGACTCTTCCGAGCCAAATCAGGACCGGACAACCCCCGATCCGCATAAAAGATCTGCCGAAACAACCCTAGTGGGAAAATTGAATGCCCTCCACCGGACAGTCACTTTACAATAAAGACATCCCACGGGGGGACGGCTGAGGGTTGACCTCAACTACGCGAACACCCCGGTTACAAAAACAAAATAGAATACAACCATCATTATAAATCATCAACAAAACACATACATATAAAATGCCTATAGTGCGAAATAATACAATCATAGGAAGCCCTAGTGACCACCCGGCAGAAAGCGTCCAACACTCCCAAGCTGATCCAACAGACCTCATACACAAACAAGGAGTCTTGTCCAGGAAGAGTTTTCAAGAAAAAATGTAGGTCATTGATCTAGCGAAGAAGAAGAAAGTATACCGGAGTGATAGGACAGATCAGGAATGGGAAAGAGCAAATGATGAAGACAGCGACAGTGGGAATTTAAAGCACTAAATTTCCAGAAAGTGGGGATACTATTTATACTGCCAACGGGGGGAACTGTTGCCGCAGTGAATTAGTCATGCCTACAAAGGCAAGACAGGTTTTCAACTGGGGCTTTCACTGTTCCCTTTATAGGTTAGAACAATCTACAGTGACAAGATTGCTCATGACCCCAAGGGGTTACACAGAAACACATTATGCTACTTGCACATACAAACAAAATATATATAAGCTTATTTGCACGCACACACACCCTCACACACACACACACACACACACATTTAGAGACCACACACGCAAAATCAATAGAAAAGAATAGAAGATGTATGGAAGACGTCACTGGGTTTGGTAAACAAAAATATTTTATTATCAAAAACCTCATTCATACTAGCGGAAGTCTGTACTAACAGTAATTTTCTTTCCATAATCGTTTACAGTTGATGTAGATTTTTTTTTTTTAGTTGCTTAATTATTTTCAATTTTCCGAATGTTTCGTCAGTGTAAATCAAATAAATAGTCTGGACTCTCGACTTAACTATTGACTCGCAAACAGTAATGAGATGTAGTTAATTCACGATTGGTTCATCATTGAAGAGAGTCGTGTGCAAGCAAGAATATCCTTTTACCCTAGTTACCATGATCATTGAATGAAAAAAAATATATATAATAGACTAACATGGCCTTTGTCTAACTGCAAGTGTCTATTGGTCCTGCTTTGGCTCGGAAGAGTCCGCTGGACCTAAAGCAATAATCTTGTATTGTATTGTATTGACGTCCACTATGACGTTTTTCCAAGATGGGTTTGAAATGTAAGTCAAGTCAAAGTCAAGTCAACGAATCTTGATTACCCACCATGGAAAACTCATACAACACACCGCGTCTTAGGAAATAAGAGCATGGTTTAAAACAATGTATGTATGTATGTATGTATGTGTATCAGTTTATAGTCCCCTCTCTTCCCGATAAGGATTTTCAGAGAGGAGACTCTCTCTTTAAAACAATGTCAGTTGTCATGATCAGATAGCTTGCTGTTTACTGTATTGAAGCGACTATTACAGGAGTCGCCTGTACACCAGTATATAATATGATAAAGAGGTGGTGATGGTGGAGGTGAGGGAGTGTGTGTGTGGGTGTGTGACATTCTAGCAAAGGTGCATAGATATCGATGATCAGCCTACAAACAAATAATTAAATAAATACATTAAACAAATAAAATAAAATAAAAAGGAAATGACATCTCAAGAGCAGATGACAACAAAACTGGTGATGTGAGAGAAGACGAAAGGATGATTTCACTCTCCCCTCCCTCCTCCCCCTCATTCCCATCTCCACTCCCAGCTAATTGCCAGTGCAGGGCTTTTCCATAAAAGACGAGAAACACCTAGTTCTGTTCTCGGAAACGGCCACAAAGCTGCAGGAAGTGTTCTGTGCGCATGACAGGAAGCAGTCCGTGGTGTCTAAGACCGGAAGTGATGCAGTCCACAGGCTCAGCCAATCCAAACAACCCATACCGCTTTTCTCGTACTTCACGAGAACGAAACGAGATGGATGTGTAGGGACCTACGGGAACACAAGAATTCAAGATTCTTTATTGTCCAAACACATGGCATGGATATATTTGTTTTGCAGTGCAAGAAAAGAGATAACAACATCAAACTATCAAAAACATAGACATACAATATTAATACATTTGACATACTATCATACACAACTTCCATACCGAAATACAAATCTATCACCACTAGCACACATACATAAACAGATATCCAGTCATATACCCATGCGTACACATTTGACACAGATAATTATTCCACAATACACAAAACTACTCACACTTACCCATTCTTCCATGCCTTAGACCCATCCTAGATCATAATAATAATAATAATAATAATAATAATAATAATAATAATAATAATAATAATAGTAATAAAAATAATCCTAATAATAATAATCGTAATCATAAGAGTAATAATAATAATAATAATAATAATAATAATAATAATAATAATAATAATAATAATAATAACAACAATACAACAACTAATAATAATACAGCAGAAGCACCAACAGACAAATAGTCTATAATACCAATGATAAAAATAATAATAACAATAATACTACAACTAATAATAATAACAACGGGAAGGATACAAAACCAAACTTCATGATGATCTAGGGGAACAAAATTAGTAAGGATAATGATAACAACAAGAACGACAATACAACCGAATTAACTAATTGATAAAATCTCTGGTCACATTTGAGTAGAAAATACACCACATTCTCACATAATTATTATTAATTCCATCAATGAATTAGCGATAGAAAATAATGTTTTATTATATAACGCACGTAACAGTTAAAAGAGCTTCTCAAGGCGCTGGCCTACATCGGGATCTAATATAATACAAGGCGCTTGAGGCGCTAACTAGTATCATCAAGAGCGTTGTCCAACATTCCGGACAACTGGGCCACCTTGATCGACCTATAGAAGGCGAGCTTATTTCAGTCTGCCGCCACCTCAAGTCTTTTTTGACAGAATGACCGGAATCTTTAACGTGCTGAAGCAAACAGCGCAGTATAACGACTCATCACACAGGTCGTCGACATCTGGAATACATATTTTTCCCCCTTCTATCATCGAGAACTGATCCCAGGTTCTCCTAAGGTTCACCCGAACTTTTTACAGAATGACCTAGACGTGTATTTATTTATTGATGTACATATGTTATAGTTTAAATTTCCTATCTGCACCAGTCTCCACACAGGAATATACGACGTTCACTGGATCTAGGAACGACGCAACAGCAGAAAATAAAACCCAAAACTTCTGTCTCCATGAGATTTAGAAAAAAACAAAAAAACAACATTCAAAGCTTTCGCCTTGCGGCTTCATCAAGGGATGAATCTTTAGGGAAGAATAATTATGTAGTTATTAATAAATAAGTGTGTGTATGTGTGTGTATATGCTATGATGTCATTCTTACCGTACGTAACGTCCATTTTGACATACAAGTTAGGAAATGTTGGACTTTCCGACACCTGGCCCCACTCCCCTGCAAATGAACGCACGTGTGAAATCAGTAAAGCAATGTAAAGGCAGGCTTCTACTACGAATATTCCAGATAATAGAATTATTATTACAAACTGTGTAATGACGTAACTCATTCCATAACCTGTCAAATGGCTCTAACAACATTGACGACGACGATTTCAATCGTTGTAATAACATTTTAACATCCCTCCCTGCCCACAACTGTCCTTAGAAACAAACTAAAACAAAGAACAAAAGCAAAAAAAATAATACATGAAAAAAAAATATATATAATAAAATAAAATAAAATTAAATTAAATTAAATTAAATATAAAATTATTTAAAACAACGGTACTCACAAGTACGTTTATTAAATCACACGCACAGGCATGATCACAGACGGGAGCGCTCACATGGGCATTCTCAATTGCGCACACGCTCGCGTACACACACGCAAGGGCGCGGGAAAACCCTCATTGAAAGCGATAAGAAACTAATGTTACAACATACTGTTTGTTGTTCCGTATTTTCAGGGGCAATAGAACACCCGACAGGGATGACGGTTGTAGGCTATAT
>CM072525.1:34937453-34954953 GCA_036898135.1 Oncomelania hupensis
TTGTTGTTGATATGGTTAGACCAGCCAGTCTGCCACAGCCGTTTACAATAAGATCCAGTCATACAACGTAGGTCAGAGTAGGGCACAAACTGGAAAATCTCTGGAGGGAAATCGAGATGCAGAGCATCTTTAGCCGCCCTGTCTACTGCAATGTGTCAAAATTAGAAACCAGGCATTTCCGGAAATGTCTAAAACTTTTAGGCATTTTTGATAATCCATAGTTTGATCGGTCATTCACAAAAATGCCTGAAAATTCAGGCATTTTCTGGAAATTACTGAAATTCCCTTCTAGTTATTAGCCTGACTCATCAGTAAAAGTGGTGAATTAGTGGAAGTGTGTGGTTGCAGTTCTCACAGTTTCCAAGCAGTCAAAGTCAGACATGAAAAGATTACAACAGCTAATTGGAATTCAAATAATTACACAATAACGCAGTTGCTCACCTAATCACCTGTTTAAAACATTACAAAATCGGTAAGCATTATTTACAATGTTACAAAATATTGTTGACAGCTACATTGTGAATCCAGTTAGAGGTGTTTCAGTCAAACAGAGACCCCCGATGGGGTGCCGGGGGGTTCAGTATAAATTGTATCCCCACTTTGTGGAAATTTAGTGCCTTAAATTCCCACTGTCGCTGTCTTTCTCATTTGCTCTTTCTCATTCCTGCTCTGTTCTATCAATCTGCTATACTATCGTCTTCTTCGCTAGACCAGTCTCCTACCTTTTTTTTGAAAACTCTTCCGGGACAAGACTCCTTATTTGTGTATGAGGTCTGTTGGATCAGCTTGGGAACATTGGACGCTTTCTGCCAGGTGGTCACTAGGGCTTCCTATGATGTTATTATTTAGCAATGTAGGCATTTTATATGTATGTATTTTGTTGATAATATATAATGATGTTTGTATTCTATTTTGTTTTTGTAAACGGGGGTTCGATAAGTTGGGGTGAAGCCTCAGCCGTCCCCTGCGTGGGATGTCTTTATTGTAAAGTGACTGGCTGGTGGAGAGCTTTCGGTTTTACCACTAGAGTTGTTTCAGCAGATCTTTTATGCGGATCAGGGGTTGTCCGGTCCTGATTTGGCTCGGAAGAGTCCGCTGGACCTAAAGCAATAATAATGTAATGTAATGTAGTCAAACAGGAGTTGCCCAGCAGGCAGGATTTGTGCTTGTAAAAATGGAATTCAAATTCCAATAAGAATTATTTTGAAAGTATGTAAAAACATAAAAGTTTTTATTCCCTAAAGAGAAATACTTTCAGACGATCTTAAGCTTATCATCATTACATTGACAACTGTAATCAATTAAAAGATACAAGCAAGCCTACATAATATGTGAGTTGGATTTTAACCCCTGAAGAAGCTTTTAGCGAAATACATGCATAGATAACTTTTTAGTCTACCATGTTTTATTACAGCCTCGGAAGTTTCTTCTTTTCTTCTTTCGTCTTTGTAACTGTCATAAACTTCGCGTGCCTGTTATGAAATCATTCGCTTTATTCTCAGGAGATTCCTACAAACTTGATATTACTTTGTAAACTGTATTTTACGCACTTGCACCGTGCAGACTATGACGTAGACTGATGGCTTTATCATCTCACGAGATTTGGGAATAAACGGTTCGGAACTGATCATCCATGTCAAGCGAGAAATTTATGCTATGCCGTCAGTTGAAGAGACACTATCAAAAATATCGAAAGGCTAAGTGTTCACCAAACTCGACGCTAATTCTGGTTTTTATCAGATCAAGCTTGACGATGTAAGTTCTGAGCTGACGACGTTCATTAAACGCGTTGGTCGATTCAGATTCAACAGACTGCCATACGGAATCTCCTCTGCGCCAGAGTAACTCCAGAAAAGAATGGATGAGATTCTGAAGGGTCTGGACGGTGTATTGTGTCACATGGACGATACCTTGATTTACGGCAAAGACAAATCAGAACATGACAGGCGAATAAAGTGTGTCTTTGACATACTTAGCAAGAGCGGCATGACACTGAACACAGAGAAATTTGAATTCTCCAAGAATAAGATCGAGTAGTCTACTTGTGCCAAGTCATCGATGCTGAGGGTCTGAAACAGGATCCAAAGAAGATTAAAGCCATCATCGACAGGTAGACACCACAAAACGTCGCAGACGTTCGAAGATTTCTGGGGATGGTTAACCAGCAGATGAAGTTTCTACCAAATCTTAAAGAATAGAAGAAACCTCTCAGAGACTTATTGCATAAAGAGACTGCATGGGCATGGGGAAAAGAACAGGAAACAGCTTTCCGCTTTTGTTTAATAAACCCAATGTTCATGGTAACGCAATGGCTGATAGCGCGGCTAAACAGGCTGCTGCACTGCCCACGGTCACACACATAATCGGACAAACCAAGAACTATGTAAAAAAAAAAAAAAGAAAACCGCTATTGATAAATGGAAAGCAAAATACAACGAAATAGCAACACCGCGGCACTGGCCCGTTTGTCATGCTCTGGAATACTCGGCACCTGATTACTTAACAACAATGGAAACCGCGCTATTTCACTGACTTAAGACTGCTACCTAAAGTTCCATATAAACCCCGCTGCCTGTGCTGTGGCCGGCCGCTCACGAGTCAACATCTCTATGATTGCCCGAGTGTCATTCCAACGTTTACAGACCTTCAATATCTAATGCATAAATATGAAATTGCCAGGCCCACTTCGGTGCTGCTCCCGCCCCACCCACCCAAAGAAGATTAAAGCCATCATCGACAGGTAGACACCACAAAACGTCGCAGACGTTCGAAGATTTCTGGGGATGGTTAAACAGCAGAAGAAGTTTTTGCCAAATCTTGAAGAAGAGAAGAAACCTCTCAGATACTTACTGCATAAAGAGACTGCATGGGCATGGGGAAAAGAACGGGAAACAGCCTTCCGCCAGCTGAAAAGTGACCTCACCTGTTCTAACACACTCGCGCTCTACAGTCTAGAGCGCGAAACAGTCGTGTCAGCTGATTCGAGCAGCTTCGGACTCAGAGCTGTATTGCTTCAACGGCAAGACGATGGACGATTCAAACCTGTCGCCTATGCCAGCCGATCTCTAACTGAGACTGAAAGACGCTATGCCCAGATTGAGAAGGAAGCACTCGCGATCACATGGCGCTTAGAACACTGGTCCGATCTTCTCGTTGGCATGAACTTTACATTTGGAGACAAACCACAAGCCATTAGTGCCTCTGTTCTCTACCCCTCAGAGTTCAGCTTTTAAGAATGCGGCTGCTGCGCTTCAGTTTCAGCATCAAGAATACTGAACTGAACTGAACTGTACACAGCTGACGCACTGTCGCGTGCACCGCAAGAGACTGACAACCAGTCTTGCGGAAGTGTACGTCAATGCAGTGCTACTCACTCTTCCTGCTTCTGATCATAGACTAGAAGAGATTAGGACAGAGCTGAAGAGAGACGACACGCTGCGAGTGGTCATGCACTACGTCATCAATGGATGACCAGAGAAAAACAAGATGAACAAGGCCGTAAAGACGTAATGGAACGAAGCAGGCAATCTGTCAGTGCATGACGGACTACTGATGAGAGGACGAAGACTCTTCATTCCTACATCAGTGAGACAGGACATCCTTCGTTACCTCCATAGGACATCAAGGGGTCATGAAGACGAAGGACAACGCTGCCAACAGTGTGTGGTGGCCAGGCCTATCCAGAGACATCGAAGTGATGGTAAAAATCTGCCCAGAATGCTGTAAACATAGGAAGGCGAGGATTGAGCCAATGAAGGGGATTCCATTTCCTGATCGCCCATGGTCACGAAAGGCTGCAGACTTCTTCGAGTAGAGTATAAAGGCAGTCAGTTCCTCATTGCTGTTGACTATTATTCCAGAGTTGTTGAAATCTTCACAGTCTCCAAGAAAGTATCAGCAGCAGAAACCATCGCAAGATACTAAAAAAATTTCAGCAGACATGGCATCCCAGACATTATGATGACCGACAACGGGCCACAGTTTTCATCAAGGGAGTTTGCTGAATTTGCTAAGAACTGGGGTTTTGAGCACGTGACATCCTCGCCTCATTATCCCCAGTCAAACGGCGAAGTGGAGCGTGCAGTGCAGACTATCAAGGGCTTCATGAAGAAGTGTGAAGACGATTACCTTGGTCTTCTGATGTACAGGAATACCCCTCTTCATAACGGGTATTCACCAGCACAACTCAGCAAGGGACTATCTCTGAAGACCAGAGTTCCATGCCACCCAGATAGCCTTCTGCCCAAGATCCCGGACATCTCTACAGTGAAGAGCAAGGAGAGAGATTACAAGGAGAAGATGGCGAGGCAGTACGACAGACATCACAACGTTGTGGATGGAGACACATTCATCTCGGGCGATCGAGTGTGGGTATCCGACCTGCAGAGAGAGGGAACTGTCATCCAGAAACACACTCTACCCAGATCCCTCATCATTCAGACTGACAACGGGTCAGCAAGAAGAAACCGCCGGATGACGAGGAAACTGTATCCACAGACCAGACGTTGCAGAGCAGCCACACAGACCAAGACTGGCAAAGAACGCTGCTCAACCTACAACCTCAGTGGGAAGCGTAACCGCTGCAGGTGCTCTACCTCTAGCAGCAACAGCTGATCCTCAGCCACCGCTCCGGCGATCAACCCGAACCAGGAGGAGGCCGCCACGTCTCATTGAAGAGTGTTGAAATTAAATGACTCACACGTTTTATTGTTTGAGTTTTGTTAATTTTCAGGAGATGTATATCTATATATATGCGTGGTGTTTACACAAATATCAATATTTAGCAATTCACTTCGTGACAGTAACTTTGTACTCTCTATTCGTCTATCTCTCTACCGAGGCCTACGAGTTAGTGCTCTGGGCCTGTGGTTTTATCTCATTTGGCTTTTAGCTCTGGTTCGTCTTCTTGAACCTCAACAATAAACAAGTATTATCATTAAAAGAAATAACTATCAAGTTTCAATGTTTAAAGACAACCACATCTTTACGAAGAACAGTGCAACAGTACAGTATTTGAGGTACTGTTGTGTTTGTATACAATCCGATTTTTAGACATTAATAATTATTATCCTTCCTATTTATTTCGTGTAATGGGACACGAGTAAAGATGGCAGCAAGAACAAGCCTGTGTCTGCAGAGACTCTGGTAATGAACGTGTGCCTACCAGTGTCTAACTCGAACATACAAACACACCGATGAAAAGTTGTGATGAGGTTAAACGGGAACAGTAAAGAATAAACTATAGATAAATCCTCGCACATTTCTAAAAAAAAATGCAATCAATGGTCTAAGAGACTGACAAGTAAAGGTCGCAAGCAAAAAAAATTCAGATATAGGACTATACAACATTTGATAGACCTATATTTGGTCAGGGAAGGACAAAAAGCACAGGGAACACAAAGCAGACGCCAAACAAGCACACGATTTTAAAAAAAATGTTCGTTGTTGTGCTTTTTAACCTTTTTGCAGTATTCGTCGGTGAGGACCAGTTGTCCTGCGCGTAGTGAAAAAACAACAACAAAAAACAGTAGAATTTCACTTTATGCTGAAAAAAAAAAAGCTTTTCAGTGCAAACAATTACGCACACGACCTATGGTTCCTTGATTTCCTGTATCGTCTATGGATGCGATTTTTGAGAGGCTAACGTAACGTAGGCTATAACTAACTGCATGTCGCAATAGAATTATTTCAGTAAAATGATAAAACTCCTGTGGTAGTTTCTTTGGGAGTGTGTAGGGTTTGTAAGCTAAAACTAAACATCCAAGATCATTGAATCAGCCATGCATGAAATGCATGCTTCGTTTACTGCATGTTCTAGGACCCACCAGCCCGATCATTCATTTTCTGTTTCTGAGCAAGTCGACAGACGCTGTAGCATAGCGCAATGAGAGATTCGGAACTGCATGTTAATTAATTATCGTCTGCAGTTTGATGAGAAAGATGCATACTTGATCTGATCTGATTTAATCTTTATTTGGATCTAACTCAAGCACCCGCACCCTCCCTCCCTCCTCACAGCAAGGCGCCCATTTGCAGCCTTTGGGTGCATAGTCTGACACCCGAGCACAATCCTGCTTGCTGGGTGTATTTGTACAGCCTGCAGTCACCTTTCTACAATATTTAAAGTCCGTGCAATAGAATGCGTGCTCGCACGGATTAGACCTCATTTTATACTCTCATCCCAAAATGTTTTATCTTATGTAACATCTATTATAATTATAATTATTATAATTTTTTTTAAAATAATAATAATAATAATAATTAAAAAATTATTATTATTATTATTATTATTATTATTATTATCATCATCATCATCATCATCATCATCATCATCATCATTATTATTATTATTATTATTATTATTATTATTATTATTATCATTATCATAACCATCATCACCATCATCATCATCATTGTGACGACACGAGTTTCAGCATTAACAGAGAGAGCTATATTTTGTGCGAAGTTGCACCTCTCTCTCTACTGTGTAGTGTACATAGATAGCTTGACCGTTTTCTTTATTGCGTACGAAAGAATGCAGTAGCTATAAGTCCACGTGCGTAACGTAGAAATAGGGGTATGTTAAATTAGAATAGGGGTACTGAACGAGAACTCGACCGGTTTACCTGTGGCCTGGGTTGCGTTTAGTAAAGCAGAGTCGATTTGGTGCTTTTGCGAGAGGTCAGCTTTAGTCGGGAAAGTAACCTTGTGACTGTGTGTCAGACGAGTATTAGGTTTTTCTTTTCTGAAAGGGTGTTGTAATCGTTGCTTCGAACCACCCAAGGTCTTACGCCCTTGTCGGGGTAAGAATGCCTAAAGACTGTGAAGGAGGGATGTAATCGCCATTTATTGGAGATAAATGTAGGATTCTTTCCTAAGGTTGTGTGGTCCTCTATTGGGCACCTGCCGAGGCTCAAGGTCTTTTAAAGAATTGAGATGTCCTTGTGTGAATAACTAGCAAATAGCCAGAAACGAAATTAACTCTCAGACTAACCACTGTGTCGTACTGTGTTGTGGTGTACTGTGTTGGGGGAGGTGTGTCACAGGCCGAGACTTAAGGTGAGTGGAAACCCTGTAATTCATTTTCTCAGTGGCGCGCTCCGAGACTGCGTACGCGAATGAATGATGATGAATGAGGGGGAAAGGGATGTATTTTGATGAATAATAATTTATTGATTTTGTATGATTTTCCTATCATTTCCTTATTATATAGATGAATGGGAAATGTCGTTGCTGTTGTGGCTAAAGGGGGGTCAAAGGTGACGATGAAGAATGCATGTTAGAGAGAGAGAGAGAGAGAGAGAGAGAGAGGGGATTATGTAAGGGAGAGAGATAATTGTACTATGCTGGAGAGAGGTGAAGAAAGTGATGAATATGAGAGCATGTTTATATTATAGTACGATAAGATAGTATGGATGAAGGGAGATAATCGTGATATATTATAACAGTTGAGAGGGATGATGAGGATGAAGATGAGTATGGAATGAATTAGGACTGTGTGATTGAAGTGTGGTCGTAATGATTATGTATATTTATACAAATGACTGTGCTTATGAAGAGACATGAGTTATTGGTATTAGGAGTTGCATTATATTATTGAAATGTATGCATAGCATCATGTATTATTATCACTGTTGTTATGTATAACCAGGTCAAGATGGCGGACGGCGGAAGGCGTATTATGTTATGTGGTATTTGAGTTTTGTAGGCAGACTGTTAAGACTGTATATTTGTTAACAGGTTTGGGCTGTATTATGCTGTGTTTGATACTTTGCTGGTAGTTGTTTCTCCACTACACCGTTACCCTTGTGCCGGTTGTGCATCTGCGCTGTAACCCTTGCCTCTACAGCTGGAAAGTGTGGACGTGGACTTCGCCACCACCGCCTCGTCTTGCTTCGGAATCGGGGGCGTCGCCATTTACTACAGGAACTTCACGCATCACACTCACGCACACACAGATTTGCACAACACGCACATAAAACACTTCATTTAGTTAATATAAATCATCCATCATATTGAGTGAATAACTGCTTTAGCTCCTACTGAACTCTGAACAAATGACATTTTGAACAGTGCTTCCGATCTGCAAGCTAGCTTGGACAGTAGTTTGAATATAAAAGATTTGCAACTCCATTCTTCATTTGAAATTTATAGTATTTTGAATTGATTATTTATTAATATTTTGTTGTACATTGTTGTGGGAAAACCTGTTGATGTTTAGTTCTGTTTGGTTGAACAAGGGAGGTAATTGTTAGTAATACTGGGGTGGGGGTCTTGATATGGGTGGAGGGTGGTTTAGTACCCCATTGTCCTGTGCATGTGTGTTGATTGTTGAATAAAAGAGTGTGATTGTTATTCTGGCATTTTTGTGTTAGTTTATTTTGTTTGAGTTCTATCCTCCCACTCGTTGCTGTGAGCTGACGTCGCGGAACCCGCTCGGGTGACGTGACAATCATGATCATCATGATCATTATCATCATCATTATTATCATCTTCATCATAAAGGTTTTTTAAAGTCCTTTTTTTTTAATCTTATGTATGCAAATTACATGCATGGACGCGTCGCAAAGGCAAATTTCTGGATTTTATCAGACCAAACAGTTGTATTGTATTGGATGACGACGATGATGATGATGATGATGATGATGATGATGATGATGATGATGATGATGATGATGATGATGATGATGATGATGATGACTCATCATCTTCCACACAAAAAATAGTTGAGTTCTGCATCTTGACAAACAATGATATCTAAAACCCAAATCCCGGCTCAGCGGCTGGTACGGGCAAACGACTCCATTATCCTACACATATGGAGCGCCCCTCACACGCTGTTTTAAGTCTCTTACCAATTGATCTGGATGAGAATTTACTGGTTGGAGAGGAAAGGGTCCTGTTTCTATGTTCCATTCAGTTCTATGATGATGATGATGATGATGATGATGATGATGATGATGATGATGATGATAATAATAATAATAACGGATGCTATATACGCGCTTTCCTCCAAATCACTAATCAGGTTCAAAGAGCGGCGATCTATAACCAACATAGCCTACACGCTCACATGTTTCACAAAGTCTCACATCTATACACTACACGCAACAAACATACATTTATCACTCCAACATGTGGTATAAGGGCATGGAGATCACTATTAGAAGACAACAAGGACATCGAATTTTTATTTTTGAAAATTTAAATTGACGACATCCAAAATAATTATTCAAGAAAGGGAAGGAAACAGAAGTAGTCTACCTGCGCCCGGTGAAAACCTCGGTTGACCCGAATAGTCTCGTACCTAAATTACACACGTTCGCCTTTTACGGGAATCGAACTCGCCACATAAGGCGTAGAAAACCGGCGACTAACGTTAGATGTTCCTCCTCGATCACTCTAGGGTTAAAAGTAAGAATGGAGACAATGAATGGAATCAAAAGAACCGCGGATAACGAAAATGCATTGCCATTCTGGTCTGCTTGCAACCTGCAGGGCTGAATACAAGCAATCAGATAGACCCACACAAAATGGAGGTTGATAAATATTCTGTTTGATGTCCATTCATACAATCGATCACAACTCCAAAGAAAGTATTGCATGAATATTAAATATCCTGTGCATTAAAATCAGAACATTTATTTTGAGCAGAAGACTAGATTGGTTTGGGGGTGTTGTTTTCTTCTTACCAAACTAACTAAATAAATAAATCATACAGAAAATGTAGAAATATAAATACATATAAATAAATAAATAAATCAATTTAAAAAATGTAATATAATAATAATAATAATAATAATAATAATAATAATAATAATAATAATAATAATAATAATAATAATAATAATAATACAGGATGCTATATACGCGCCTTTCCCCCAAATCAATCAGGCTCAAAGTGCGGCGATCTATACCAACATACACTCTCACCTGTCTCATCCACCCTCACACACACCAAAACCTTACACACACACATCCATCACTCAAACATGTGGTATAAAGGCAGGGAGATCGCTATTAGAAGACGGACAGAAAATCGAATTTTTATTGTTGAGATTTTTATATTGACTGCGTCCTGTACCATTATTGAAAGGAGGGAGGAAACCGGAGTGCCCGGAGAAAACCCTCGGTATATAGGTGTGTGTGTGCGTGTGTGTGTAGGGGGAGGTGTGGGGGGTGTGTGTGTGTGTGTGTGTGTGTGAACTACAATTAAATGAATGTCCGTGTGAAGATTTGGTGAGGGTGAGAGGTAAGGAAATCCAGTCTTTGGCAAAATAAATAAATAAATAGATAAATAAATAAAATATTATTAATAATAATAATAATAATAATAATAATAATAATAATAATAATAATAATAATAATAATAATAATAATAATAATAATAATAATAAGAAGAAGAAGAAGAAGAAGAAGAAGAAGAAGAAGAAGAAGAAGAAGAAGAAGATGAAGATGAAGAATACAGGATTCAATCACGCGCTTTTTATTCAATCGAACTCAAGGACCGGCGATCTGAAGAGATCCTTATTATAGAAGTCGGAATAGAAATACATGTTTTTCTTTTTTTTTTCTTTTTTTCTTTTGTTGTTGTTGTTGTAATAAATTGACTGCATCTAGTACTATTACTGAAGGGAGGGAGGAAACCAGAGTATCCGGAGTACCTCGGTGGACTGAAAAGTCTCATACCTAAGTCACGTAAGTTTGTCCCACGCGGGATTCGAACCCGCGACCTTCGGCATAGGAAACCAGCTCACTTGTCCAATAAAGTGGAGGAATATAAACATTCCTATCCAATCCTATCACATTTTATCCTATCCTATCCCGGAACTCGAAAGTCGTTGGGGCACCACAGATGATCGTTTAACCAGCGTGCTCCATCTTTCTCTGTCACAGCAGTCCTCATGGTTCCCCATCTCTTTTTCGGTCTCCCTCTTCTTCTGCCTCCTTGCACCGTGCCTTCCAGGATGGGTTTGTAAGGCCTGATGCTCTGGTGAAGGGGCCATACCATCGAAGTTTCCGTTTCTTCACCACTGTGTGAGCAAGTCATTGTGTTGTCCAATGGCTTGTCTGATGGTCGATCGGATTTCGTCTTGGTGATATGCTGAAATACAGACATTACGGAACATAAAAATAAAGGAGGCGGATAGACTATAATGATGATGAACATTGAAGTTTAACGTCTACACCCACCATTGGCGAGATGGCAGACGGGGATAACCATCCCAGGGAACAAGGGATAGGGACCTAAATCAACACTGAACCACCAGAGCAATCATACTGCTATAATGGACAATGAAAAGGTCACTTTCATTTTTGCCCATCACGGGATTCGAACCTGGGTCATCGGTGTGCCAGGCGATCTATGGTGAATAAATAGACCTAGCTATTATAGACCTCGGGGAATACAGAAAGGCGCCCATAGGCAAGAAAAAATACCTGACACACATCAGACGAACTAAAAGGGTGAGAATACACGCGCAAGAACAAGGTGCTATCGACAAAGACTGCTGAGGAATATAAGCGCGGGCACTGATGCATAGATTGAAACAAGACCTCTGAGACAAAGGAATGAATACATGAAAGAATGAATGACTTATCAAGCGCCTAAAGATCTGCACGGTCAACTAGAGCATGATCGCAGCGCTGGAGGGAGGGAGGTGGACACACACACACACACACAACAAAGAGAGAGAGAGTGAGAAAGAGAAAGATAGAGAGGGGTGGGGGGGGTAGGTGGGGTAAGGACCTAGTTCCTAACTGAACACGTTTGCATCTTCACTATCATCCTACGCGTTCTTTGCGAACAGACTAGACAATAAATAGTATTCACATTCACATGGAAAATGGACATTTTAAATCAGATATTAAACATATTGCTTTAGAAGAAAATGGGAAAAAAGGATAAATGTTCAGTTTTTTTGGCAATATGTGTTCACAGATTCTGCCTTCTTTAAATTAATGTCCTCTGGAAGAGCATCTCACCAGTTCGGTGCAGTAGTACGAGAAAGACCTCTGGCCGTAGCTTTACGAGTTTTGAACTGGGGCAACTTGCTAAGGACCACTTCGTGCATCAGACCTCGGAACTTATACAGTGAAACTGAGTAGTTCGAGACTGCTGGGCATACACATCCAGACCTAGCCTGATGCATAGCTCAGCGGTGCTCACGTGAGCTAACGTGAGGTGCTCTCTATGTCATTACTGCCTCTTCCGGTGCTTAAAGAAAAACATTGCAACATTGAACTCGAGTAATCCAGGACTGTTTTGCTATACATATTGGCATTGTTACTGTAGCGAAAAGGTCAGACACCCGTGACATCTAATGGTGGGCGACACTGACAATTTCACATACAAACGAGTCCCCTGAACAATATGTTTTATGAAGCTAAAATTCCACTTTTCCATGACATGGAGTTATGGCTACGCAATTAACTAAAATAAAGTTGCCTTGACAATATTATTGAATGTATATCCCGTCCCCTTACTGACTTCTTTGATATTAAATTTGGACAGAGAGTTCCAGAGTTTCGAATTCTGACTAATTCTGTGGCGTTGCTTTAAATCTTATAGACTATTACATCTGTGGCAGTATTTCTTGTAATATGTTGTTGTTGTTGTTGTTGTTGTTGCTGCTGAGAAATGGGCACATTGGGCACGTGACCAAAGCAAACCTATTCTACAGCGATACCTTTAACACAGAATTGTGATTTAAAAATAGAGTCGAACTTTATTTTCTAAGCAGCGACATTATTTTATGGGATGGGGAGGAAAGGGGAGGAATTTTATTGGGGTCCGCGGTGGCCGAGAGAGGCAGTGACGGCAAACAACACAGGCTCGGTAACGGGAGAGAAAGTAAAACGTAACTGTAGATTATAGTCACACGACACCGAAGCGTATAGGCGACTACTGGTCACATTATTCTGACACCAGCGAACCAGTTGATGGTAAGGGGAAAATAATATTATCACACATTGGCCAATCCGGGATTCAAACCAGGTACCTTTCGGTTACTAGTAAGACGTTCTACCAACTGAGCTACCCGGCCCCACCGGAGAGAAAGACGAACAACACGCCGATATATAGCAGCACACAAGCCAATCTAAGACTGCCGAGTACATCTCATAAGTAGAGAGGCCATGCAACCATATAATTTACAGTCCATGATGCAACGTTATAGCCTGGGCACACTCAAGGGCATAAGTTACGCCAAGTT
Source organism: Oncomelania hupensis (assembly GCA_036898135.1). NCBI lineage: Eukaryota > Metazoa > Mollusca > Gastropoda > Littorinimorpha > Pomatiopsidae > Oncomelania > Oncomelania hupensis. Next base: position 34,950,668 of record CM072525.1, read on the forward strand.
GGGCATACCCTCGTTAGCCCAGCGGTAGATAGGCTTACTGATCCTCGAAAGTGCAGGGATAGATACGGGTCATCGACAGCGCAGCACAGCGTTAGATAATACTCAGCCTTTTTTTTTTTTTAATTATAGATACAGGTGTAGACACATGCTATAGGTATGCCATCGAGGATACACTTTCTTTTTGATCCATTCAACTTGGTTAATGTCCCTGTGGCCTCGGCTAGTTTAATCCACGCAGTGTGCGACAGCGGTTTGGATGGCCTATCGAAGCGATAGCGTTGACCCTGCTGCTCAGATAAGCGCAGTGCCTCTGCTCTACCGGGACGAGAATATCGCCTATGTATAAACCAAAAGTGCCGTGCATTCCATCGCGCGGACTTTAAAGATCTTAAAACTTCGACACTTATAATTATCCTAAAAGTTAGATTCTACCCTATCTTATTCTATCCCGTAACTCGAAAGTCGTTGTGGCACCACAGATGATCGTTTAATCAGCGTACTTCATCTTTTTCTGTCCTCAGTAACTCTCATTCTCGAATGTTGTCCTCCCACCCTTTTTTCGGTCTCGTTCTTCTTCTGTCTTGCTTTACATGATGGTATTTGCAAGGCCTGATGCTCTGCTGACGTGGTCATACCATCGGAGATTCCGTTTCTTCACCACTGTGAGTATGTCATCGTGTTGTCCAATATGGCTTGTTTGATGGTCTGTCGGACTTCGCCGTTGGTGGTGTGCTGGGTAGGGGTGTTCGGTTTTACCGGTTTTCCGGTTAAAATCGGTTCGACTTTCTCACGGTTCGGTAAACCGGTTTGGCCTTAAAAAAAACGGAAAACCGCGGTTTTTCTAAGGGACATCACTCGTCCCGTAAAGCACTAGCAAAATGGCAGAAACAGAGAAATTCGTAGCGAACACGCGTGGGAAAGCTGACATTTGGAGATTCTTTCTCCTGCGAGAGACAGAAGCAGGAAAGGTTGTCCATAATACCGGTTACTGTAAAGAGTGTAAGGCAAGTATTAAACTTGGCGGTGGCACTTCAAATCTGAATGCACACATTCGCCGTCACCACCCTTTGCTGCTACTGCTGAAGCCAGCCAAGCCTGCGGGCCCTGCACCCAATAGATCTAACCCACAAGTCCTACATGCTAGATCTAGTTTAACTATAGATGTAAAATCCAATGTGAAAGCAAGGACTTTTTACAAACGAATTTCACAGAACACAAACTTGGAACAGGCTTTTAATCTTTCAATGCGCATTGTTTTTCTAACCAATATGACATTCGCAACTTCAGATTCCACCAACGGTTTTACAAACTCAAAATTGAAAAGCAAACTCCCAAATCTATCCACAGTGGAGGAGGGAAATAGCCTCTGAGTTAAGTAGCTAGCGACATAAATTCAAAAAAAAATTCAATACAGAGGTTATTTCCCTTGCTTACTATGCGCCTTTACCCGGGGTAACCAGTTGTAACTTCTAGCAGGTTAACCGGTTTTAAACCGCGATTTTCTATTGGAAAAACCTGTTAAAACCGGTTTGAGAAATCGTACCGGTTCCACCCTCTAGTGCTGGGTATAGGAAATGATCAGAAGTCTTCTGTAGCACCTCATCTCCATGCTTTGTATTCTTCGTTGTGGGTCTTCTGTGAGGGGTCCATGTTTCGCAAGCGTATAGGAAGATGGAGATGACAAGGTAGCGCAGACACTGGAGTGTAGACTGATGGTTCTGTCTTTCCAAATGGGCATCGACCTTGTCAGGGCATCAGCCCTAACATTATTGAAGTCATCACAAACCTGTATGACAAGGCTACCAGTGCAGTTCTCCACTACAGTGCCATATGGACCTAGTTCAGAACAACAATCGGCGTGCGTCAAGCATGCCAACTCTCTCCAACACTCTTCAACATCTTCCTAGAGCACATCATGTCAGATGCCCTTGCAGATCACGAAGGCACAGTCAGCATAGGGGGTAGAGCAATCTCCAACCTCCGTTTTGCGGATGACATTGATGGATTGGCTGGAGAGAAACAAGAACTTGAACAGCTGGTACAGAGGCTTGATGCCACATCCAGAACCTTTGAAATGGAAATAATGCAGAGAAGACCAAAATGATGACCAACAACATCAATAGCATCAACATGGACATCAAAGTCCAAGGTCAATCCCTCAACACGGCGCATAGCTTCAAATATTTAGGAGCAGTTTTATTTGACAATGGGTCCAGACATTAGGTCCTCTCCAGGCAAAAAAAAAAAGAAGTGAGTTATCGATTACAAATATAAAAGAACACAGCCACATTTTTTTTAAAATTCTCCATCGTTTTGGGTGACACTGCTCTACAGCTGCCGCGTTTTCGCTTTTGAGATAGCAAGCTGAATTTCACTGTTGTTGTTACATGGTGTACGCAAATCTAACTCAAAATCAAAATCACATCGCTCGACAATAATTCAACAAAGATGTTGTCATTGCGATCGAACTATCCGTGTGAAATACATAAATTAAGTAATTAAAAACAGCAACAACAACAAACCATCACCAACGTGCAAACAATACTATTAATAAAATAACAATGTTGGATGCTATATAACAACAACAAAAACAACATCAACAAAACACTGTCACCTCAGACCCACGACCTCATTTGACAGTGAATAAATTTGTATGCTACTGTGACTAAGAACTGGCATACAAAAATGTGTTGTTTTTGTGGGCGTTTTTTTTTTTTTTTTTTTTTAATTTGTTAACGTAAAGGGTATAACATCAGTCTCTGCGTCCGGTTTCCTGCGCTGGTGCGTGGCGACCTGTGACTGTGAGTGACGTCATGCGTAGCCGCTGCACCGTGGCAACCGAAATATTATGGGTTGAGGTTCGATCACAAGCCATAAAATATTGGCGCAAGTTCGACCTCCAGCCGTAAACATGCACCACTGAGAATGAAAAGGAAATTATCGTTGGGGAAGAGACGGAAAGGAGCGGAGGGGGATAGTGGAAGAGCTTAAAGGGGCCCACTTTGGCCAAGCCCCCCCTCGACAGATTATTGTAACATTCACTATGAATGTTGCCCCACTGGGAAAAAAAGAAACGAACTCTCTTGAAAGTATAGTGGTTGTTTTTTCAACCAACCAATTCCGTAGTTTGTGTACCTATTAATAGCAGCTTACCACCCTTCTTGACCATCTAGGCCTACCAAAACCGGTAAGAGGTAAAACCCATTAAAACAAAATGTTCTATAAGGTTTTTCGTTTTGGGTTGATACCCTACCCTAGACATCAAAGACGCACACTTGAAGCTACGTGGTTCACTCAGTAATAGGGTCAAAAGTCGCACTGCTATGGTATTGGTGTTCTGTTAAACTTCAAATTGTGTGTATGTATATAATTTATATATTTGCTTATATGCATATGTTTATTTCTCACAATTAGGAAAAAGAAGGGGAGTTGGGGATTTTAAAAAAAATTATTGTGCTCAAGATTTTCATGTGAAGTGATTTGTGTTGAAAACAGTTAATATGTAAGCCTACTGTATATATACTACTCAAAATAATTGAAGGGCCACTCTCATATTTCATTTAGTTTAATTATTTTTTTGCTGCTATCAATAATATCGCTTATATTGCTTATTTCAAAACTTATCCTGTACAGTAACATTCAAGACAATCTTATTCTGACAAGTAATCACATGTGTGAGCTTTGAACTTTCTGCACTGAGTTGAAAAACAAACCCAATTTTTACCAAAACAATGACCCTAATTTACTGTTGTCTTGCTAATAAAGCAAAATTTTCAACATTAAAAAGTGATTTGCATGCGAAAGGCTTGCATTTTGTGAGTTCAGTTCAACAATCGGTGCTTTTTTCTGGGTATAAATGGCAGCGCTTTTGCTGCTTTTCTAATCCATATCGTCCCCTTTACGCTTATGTGTCCGGGGACTGATGCGGATAGAGGCAGAGCTATTGCATGGCTTCAGGAAGGGGTAGGGGTGAGAGAAGTTGGCAGGCGGCTGGGAGTGTCCCACTCCATTGTCCAAAGGCTGCGGGAGCGCTTTAACAACACTGGAAGCGTCCAACAACCAAAAAGGTCCGGACACCCCCGCGTTACCACTGCAAGACAAGACCATTTCATCACCCTGTCAGCTCTGAGGATGAGGTCCGCTACAGCAAACACCATCAGAAGACAGCTTCACGCAGCCAGCAATGTTAACGTCAGCGACCAGACAATTCGCAACCGTCTACACGAGGCAAACCTGCGATCAAGACGACCAGCAGTACGGCCTTTGCTCACCCCAGCTCACCGTGC
>CM072525.1:34957453-34993317 GCA_036898135.1 Oncomelania hupensis
TATATAGATCACCAAACTGTACTGAAGAAGAAAACGGGAGGGTCAATGTCTTGATCAATAAGCTTTTTGATGATCATGGGCGGGAGCGAGTTATTATGACTGGTGATTTTAATTATCCTGAGATTGACTGGGACCTCGAGGTTTCCAAGAAGGGTACTGAGCATCCAGCCAGTGTATTTCTTGAGACGGTACAACAGCAGTTTTTGACTCAGCATGTGAACGAACCAACTCATTATAGAGCTTTGCAAAAAGCTAATGTTCTTGATTTAATCTTAACTAATGGTGAATTTGTGTCGTCAGTTGAATTTCTTCCACCCTTAGGTAAGAGCCATCACTTGGTAATAGAATTTTCTCTTCTTGCCGGTGGGAATGCCAGTGCAGGCCATGTCCCTGTAAAATACCAGTTTACAAAGGGTGATTATGAGGGTATGAGGAGGTTTGCGCAAAAGCATGAATGGAAGAGAGAATTGCATGAGGGTTTGAATGTGAATGAGTGTTGGGATAAGATAAAGAGGATGCTGAAAGAGGCCAAAGAAATGTTCATACCAGTGAGAAAGTTTAAAGTACATGATGGAGGGGGCAAAAAGACGAATATTCCACCAGACATGCATGACAAGATTAGACAAAAAAGACGAGCCTTTAAGATGTATAAAAAATACCCTACTAAAGCTAATTACGATGCCTATGCAAAGTCTCGTAACCAGGTGAAATGGTTGTCTCGTAAGTTGGTGATGGCAAAGGAAATGTATCTGGCAAAAGAAGCTAAAAACAATCCAAAATGTTTTTATCAATATGTTTCGGACAAAACCAAGCCTAGAGAGACTGTCTCTAATCTATTAAAGTGCGACTGCACACTGACGAAGACAGACCTCGAGAAAGCAGAGACCCTAAATGAGTTTTTTGCTAGTGTGTTTACACTGGAAGATGAAGAAAATGTGCCGAACTTTGACTGTGATATGAATCTAAAACTGGATGTCATTAATGTTAGTGAAGAGCAGATGAGTAAGGCCCTGTTGCAGTTGAAAATTAATAAGTCACCGGGACCAGATGAAATTAATCCTCGGGTGCTTAAAGAATTAGCAAATGAATTGGCTTTGCCTCTCAAGTTACTTTTTGATAGAACAATGAGGGATGGCATGATACCTGATGAGTGGAAGGAAGCAGAGGTTAAACCCATCTATAAGAAGGGAGACAAAAGTTTACCGGGTAATTATCGTCCTGTTAGCCTCACCTCGGTTGTCTGTAAGGTATTTGAGGGATTCGTCAGAGATGCACTGTGCTCTCACTTTGTCGAGAGTGGCCTTCTGCATGATGACCAGTTTGGCTTTTCCAAGGGTAGGTCATGTGTCACTCAGCTGTTGGTGACAATAAATGACTGGATGTCCTCCTTGGATGAAGGCCACCCAGTCGACGCTGTATATCTTGACCTTAGGAAGGCATTCGATACTGTACCACATCGCAGACTTTTACAGAAACTAAAAGGTTATGGCATAAGTGGCAGCCCACTTGCATGGATAAGGAGTTTCTTGACTGACAGGACCCAGTACGTGACTGTTAACGGTAACAGCTCTGACAAAATAAGTGTTACAAGCGGTGTCCCTCAGGGGAGCGTGTTGGGGCCGACATTATTTATATATTTCATAAACGACATGCCAGAGAATGTAGAGTGTGACATAAAGATATTTGCTGATGACACAAAGGCATATACAGAGGTTGATGAAAGTGAGGAGTCTAAGGAGAGAATGCAGCAATGCATTGACAAATTGGTTGAATGGACGGAGACATGGCTACTTAAATTTAACAGTGAAAAATGTAAGGTGTTACATTTGGGCAAAAATAATCCCCAGCATGAGTACTTTATGAATGATGGTAAAGAAAGGTGTAAGATTGAGACGACTGGTGCAGAGAGGGATCTTGGAGTGATAGTGGATACAGAGCTCAGCTTTGAGAATCACATTGAGAGTACTGTTAAGAAAGCCAACAAAATATCAGCCCTGCTTGTAAGAACCATAAGTAACAAATCCAAGGATATTATGGTCCCCCTCTTTAAGGCCCTTATACGTCCCATCTTGGAGTACGCTAACCCTGTCTGGTGCCCATATTTAAGGAGGCATGTTGACTTGATCGAGGGTGTCCAGCGCAGATTCACCAGGAAGATCTGTGGAATGTCAGGGCTCTCCTACGAGGAGAGGCTGAAGTCACTGAGGTTACCCAGTTTAGAATATAGGAGACAGCGGGGTGATTTAATCGAAATTTTTAAAATTGTACACAAATTGTATGATCCTTTAACCACTTGTTCTCTTTTAAATTTTAATGATGTTGGTTTAACACGAGGTCACAAATTTAAACTTACTAAAACTTTTAATAATACTCGCAAATTTAATAAGTATTTTACTAATAGAGTGGTAACCCCTTGGAATGACCTGACTGCCGAGGCTGTGGATGCTGGATCACTTAATGCGTTCAAAAATAGTTTGGACAAATTGTTTAAGGATAGCATCTACTCCACCAAGTTGGAGGTTAAAAAATTCTAAATTGGTAGGCACTGATGCCAGGGGGGTGGGTCGTGGACCCTCATTAAGATTGATTATGAGGGCCAAAGGCTTTTAGCCTGCACGCCGAACTATGCTATGCTATGCTATGCTATGCTAAATCACTGATCAGTTATGAAGTCATCCATAAGACCAGAAATGGTAGCACATCACGGACTAGTGTTACTGTGTGTTACTGTTGTTAGTGGCAATAGCATCCTAGGTCTAGGAGCGTGGACCAAAAATACGCTTGTTAGACGTAGATATTTAAATGACAATTCACAATTTTACCTTTTTGTTTTCTGTTTGCTGCAGGGTGATGAACCCAACGTTAGCATAAGGTCATCAGTCGGTGATGCTGTTGGCACTGAGCCTGATGATATACTCCGAGAATTTGGAATAGCACCAACATCAGGTTCTTTTTTTCTGTCATTTCCTTCCTTCATATATATCCTTTTAACATTTCAAGATTTTATTCTTAATCCAACAGCATGAACATATGGACTTTGCCTGGTAGTTGTACGTGCCTTGGCTTGAAAATACTATGGGATGGGATGGGGAGTGTGTGTTTGTTGTGTGTGTTACAGAGTGCGTGGAACATGTGAGCATGCGTGTTGGTACAGATAGACGAGCTTTGAACCTGATTGGTGATTTAAGAAAAAGTGTGTATTTAGCATCAGTATTATTATTATTATTATTATTATTATTATTATTATTATTATTATTATTATTATTATTAGTGGTGGTAGTAGTACTGTTATTATTATTAATATTGTGTGAGTGTGACTGTAAATGATGTACACTGCAAAATAATTGTCCTTGCTGTTTGTTGAGACATTAAAGATTTTGATTTTGATTCTTTTCTTTCCTGTGAACTGAGCTTAAAATTCCTTCCTTCATTTGTTTCATTCATTCTTTCTGTTGGTCTTTAACTTCTACGCGTCCTAAAACGCAGTAATGCACACCTTTTCTCTATTCCCGAAGCGCAGTGAAGCGCACCTCACTATAGTGCTATTTTTAGTAATGAATCACAGGAAGAAAGAACTCTTTAGTACGTGAGAGAAGCGTTAGTCCACTTCCGGATGCCTCGTGTTTGCTTTTTGTGATCTTTTCTGCAAGTTTCTAGTGGTTTTCTGGACGATTTTAGTGATTTTTGTTGTTGTTGTGAGGTTTGGTTTTGCTAAATTTTGGGCCATATAACTGTCTGCAGTTACCTATGATTTTATTCATCAATACATTGGCCCTCATGATTGGTAGGTGACTGGTAAAAATTTGAAAGTGTTTTCTTGTTTGTGTTGACTGTGCACATATTCACATGCAAACCCCACTGTATTGTGTATTTTTGTTGTTTTATTAACACAGTTGACAGGTTTACCTGTAATTATTAATTAATTACAAGATTTGTACAGGTAAAAACAGTGCTAAACTCAAAATGACACTTTAAGTATGCAGAATGACCACACAGTCAACAAATCCTAAAATATGAAGTAATTGTCATTATTGTGACAATAAATAAATGTATCATAATTTTTTTAAACTAACAACCCAATTTATATTTATTGCTCAAAACTTAAAATCCTTACAGGATTGAGGCAGAAATGTATGGAAAACATAGCAGGATAAGAAGAGTTAAGCTTATTTTTTCTTGGTTCTTTTTGTATTTCTTTTCAAAATCAGGTTCTTTGTATTTTTTTTTGTTCTTTGTGTAGGTATGTGTAATTTTTTTGCTACTTGTGAATTTATGTTTCTAATCGTATGATATATTTTGCTTCTTGCTTCCGTTTTGTTATTGCTTTCTCAAGAACAAAATTAACGAGCCACAAGGCGTGCTCAACCAGTTGTGTCAATTCTTAGTACTAGGGTGTATGTGTCTCAGACTAATATGGTCTTTGCAAAGAGCACATAGTTGCACGTGTGTGGGGTGGGGATAGGGAGAGGTGAGAGGAAGCATAATATATACTTAAAAAATAATAATAATAAGAGGCTCTTGTATAGCGTGATTCCCCAATAAATGAGCTTAAAGCGCATATTCCAAATCCTAAGAAAAAAAAAGCATGCTAAAAATAGTTGTTAAAACTATTATAAAAAGACAGAAGTTACTAAATGCCTTAAAAGATTAACCACACCAAAAATAACAGCCACACTATACAGTTAAATTATAAAGTCAACCTCCCCCCCCCCTCCCTCTCACCTGACATACCTTTTAAATAATGACTAACTAACAAACATACCTCTTTTTATGTGTTTGTGTTTATGTCTTTATGTGTGCACTTAGGTAAGTGTGTGTGTGTAAATATTGTGTTGTTTCCATTGACTTTGCATGTTATTTTTATTTTGCTGAAATGTTGTGTGCAGAAACTGGGACAGGCTCTCCAGCTAAGGCCAAGATTTCAACGCAGGCGCCTGGTGGCCCAGTTGCTGAAGCTCCCTCTAGTGACCGTCAAGCTACGTAAGTAACAATTGTTGTTGACCTTTTGTATTGCCTCTTCCCTATTGAGGAAGGGAGAGAACTGGTTTACTTATGGAAAAGTGCTTTATAAATAAATAGTATTATATAATATAAAATATTATTATTATTCAGGCTGGGGAACTCTCCTCGGATCCGCGATTTTCCGAGAAAAGGTACCGTCACTCCCGAGAAAATTAAATAGAGGTCCGAGAAAAAAAATCGCTGCGAGGAAAAAAAAAAATCACAAAACGTAATCTCTCCAAGTTCAAGTCTCGATCCATGTCCATGTCCAGCTTTTTTTTTCTCGTCACTAAAAGTGCCGCCCGCGCCTTGTATTGTTACATCGAATTCACTGTCCAATAAGGCTTACTAGCATCACTTGACTACAGCGAGCGAAGGCGATGTTGAACGTTTGGCGGTTCACGTGAAGTTCAGTCCTTTGTCACTGTCCGCCATTGTTAGTTTATAATCACTATACTATAATGGTCAAGTCGTGTGTTTCATGTATTATTAACCGCGGAGACCCTTTTGAAGAAGGGGAAATCAACAACAAGTGGAAATGGGAATGGCTTGAAAAGATGGCGAAAGTGTAACTGCACTACTACTACTAATGATAATGTCCTTATGAACACATGATGAATATTATGAAAAACATCCACGTTTTATCTCTCACAAAAAGCATTCTTTTTGGGTGTACATGATATGAAACGTTCAGCTTCTGGGGGGGCGAAGCCCCCCAGATCCCCCCACCGGGGCTTTGCCCCTGGACCCCGGCCGGATTTCAGAGATTTTTGCTTTCGACTGTTCCCCAGCCTGATTATTATTATTATTATTATTATTATTATTATTATTATTATTATTATTATTATTAATATTATTATTATTATTATTGAGAGCCAGGTCACAAGGCAAGAACATGATACATTTTTGACTTCTCATTAAAGTTACCTTCAATGAACAGTTTAATGTTTGGTCTGAGGCATTTCCTGAAAGTGAAGTGTTCTTCCATGAAAAAGATACTGATGTACGTAATTCATCTTCTTTGTGCACCTTTTTAACAGTTGTGAATATTTTCAACGTGTTTCCTTCTACAACAGAAGTGGTATTTGTATAGTATTGTATGTGTATGGTATTGTAACCAGTTTGTTGCGTTTAAAAAAAAATATTCCTCACTCGAAAGTGAATTTGAGCCTTTTTTTCCCCCATAGTTTTTACACTATGCTTTTAGAAGAGATTATTATAAATCCACATTATTGAGATGATTCAAAGCTTCTCGATTATCAAGTTGGAAATATCACTGGGATTCCAGAGGTGCCACAGAGCTTCACTAGGAATTATATCCCATTTAGTGTCTTTAAACGTCACTTGATTTATCAGCTGTGCTGAGGCACAGCATAACCAGCCTTGTAGCTTAAGCTGTTTGCTTATGATGGTAATGCTCCGCTGAGTTTACTTGTGTGTGCCTGTATAGATAGTCTGAGGGAGATAAATCACTTACTGTCTATATAGCACACTCTTTAGAAGACTTGGCAGCAGCGTTTAAGATTCAAATATTGCAAATATCGGACACAAAAAATGTATGAAAGTCTTGTGTAACCAAGTAGTCATCTCTTAACTTAAATTAGACACTTTTATAAGTTATTTTGCTATTATTTTGCTATATTTGATTATTTTAGGGTTCAGAGATGCTTTAAACTGTTGTAGTGTGATAACAGATTTTGTTGAATAATTATGAAGAAATTAGATATGGATGATCAGGGATTAATCTTGAAAGTGACCATGATAGGTCATTTGACCAGTTCACAGGAAAAACAATAGGTCATTTTGGAAAGCAATAAGTCACACAGTCTCATTCGATCGCTTATCAGTACAAATTATAAAAATAAAACAGTAATAAACATGATAAATCGAGCGATAAAGATACAGATACTAGTACAGTTGTAGTAACACTAAGAGTAAGGGATCGAGAAAATAATATATAAATATTATATACTTATAGTTATACTATTACCAAATGAAGAATAGGCCTATAAACTAAACGTAATGGAGCCTGCGGCTGAAGCACATACTGCAGGAAGAGTTATTTTACCCTGTTTGAGTATTAAACATGGTATAATTTAACTATAAAAGAAGGAAAGAAAACAAAAACAACAGAAGGCAAGTGTCGACCGGTATCGGTCTCAAAGACCTTTATCAAGACATTTCATGATGCCGCCGACATTTTTTATGTTTCTATGGAAAAGTACAGGTCCGCATCCATTCTTTAACCTTGTATAATTACCTCCACAAAATAAAACTAAAAAGAAATAATTATAAAAATAATACTTACTAATGAATAAAGAAATGAACACAAATAAATGAAATAAAATAAATAATTAAATAAAAAATACATTAGTTTAAAATAACCCACAAACAAATCATCTATGTCATGTGTCACATCATTACACAACACTACACAATCTGTGCCCTGCCAAAAGAGGGAGACAATCCAACAGTGCCAAAGTACATAAATGTAAATAGATCCGTAAATTATTAGTTAGAAAATAATAATAATAATAATAATAATAATAATAATAATAATAATAATAATAATAATGACATTACTAATAATATAATAACGTGCATCTTTAAATAAAATTAAAAAACAACTAGGCTATAGTATTACTATAGGCCTAAACAACATGTTGTTAATGCTTTGAGCCGAAAGTTTAAGACCATGCAAACAGGAGTGACGTAATCTGGTAATCTGCATTTCGTGTCTCCAAATTTGCTACATGTATTATTCCCAGTTTCATTATCTATAGTAAAGTCTATAGTCTTTGCTACTTAGCCTACTACCTGTACTAAAATTATTTTTTTAAATCCTTTTTTTTTGGGGGGGGAGGGGGGGGGGGGGCTTCTTCGAAGTTTTATTGAGTTCGCAGTTTGTATAGAACTTTTTAAATGACAAATCTTCGCAAAGTTTGAAAGCCCGATTGTAAAATCAATAGGTCACTTGACCAGCTGGCTGGCAAAACAATCGGTCATTTCAAATTTTTATGCGTCAATGACCGATGACCGACGCCAAGAATAAACCCTGGATGATAAAGGTTTGTTACCTTACATTAAGTATTGTTGTTATTTTTTGAAGGCCGAGAAAAGTGCGTCTGAGCGTTGCGAAAGTGAGCGAGACAAACATCGCCCCGAGAGAGAACGTCGCCTACTCCAAAGAAACGCAGACCATCATCGCAGACCCTGTGGACAAGGAAGGTAGGTACCAGTTATCTCCCTTTTCTTTGTTCCGTCAGCTGTTTTGTTTTGTCTGTCAGCAGCATCGGTGTGTCTGGGGTTCCGAGAGTGTTGAATATTTATTTCCATCAGGACATGTCTCTAGTTGTTGGTACTAATACTTACACCAAGTTTTCTTGGCCACTACTGTACTGACATGTCTTTTTGATGTCACTAATATCTGATTACTCCATCATGTTTGAATGTCACTAAAAGAACAAAACACAAAACAATTATTTAAAAAGCAAAAGAACTGACAGTAATGTGTTCACTCTATCGCTACTGGGTTTTGTTACTTGTGTTACATTCATTGTACCTCAGTTTTGGGGGAGGCAGCATTCATATTTCACCCCTTTGTCTAATAACTGTGTAACTTTATGAGTGTTGACACTTCAGTTTTAGTACACATTGCTACGTTGTGAAGAAAACTCACAGTCTGAACGCAGCTGAAGCAAATTTGAATTAGTTTGTAGATTTATAAAATAAACAAAATAAAAATAAAATGAGGCAGGTAACACATTTTTAAAAAAAAACAAAAAACTCCTCTCCCCTTCCTCTTCCCCCCTTTGCCTCCCTGCTCTCCCCCTTCCTCTCCCGATGTATGATGAAGGTTGGCATTACCTATTTGTCTGAAAATCTACTGTGCGTCGCATAAATACTGTTGGTCTTGGTTAAGGATGATGACAGGTCTGTCCTTTCTATTAGAGCTGGTGTAGGAACTCTGAGAATGTAACTTGAACAGGATTCTCACAATACTATATAATTATAACTCAATATAATGCATCTTTATTGCCTAAAAAGGAATTAACAGCGTGATAATGATGATTTTTAAATCAAAAATGAAATGAGCTTAAGGTGTAACAGATGGTAGTAGTGACCTTAATGCAAATTTTGTTAGGTAAACTAAACTCCACCCTGCCTGTTGACAACATATTTTTGGTTGTTTCAGTTCATACATTTTATTCACAAAGCACTGAAAATAGTGGTAGGAGTCAGTGCAGTTATAATTAATTTGATTACATCCATATAGTCATCCTTGATTTGTTGTTTGTGCGAGTTCTGAACAGAAATGATGATTTTCCTGTAGCTGCATAATTGAAATAATGGTCGGCAGTATAGTTGAAGGGTTTGATTTACCTCCTTATTCGTGAGTTTAGGAGAATTATTATTTTAATTGAAAGCATGCTGACTCTGCCTTCTTTTATATAAAAAGTCTCTTAGGCTTTTAGCTGTTTAGTTGTATTTGTTATTTTGCTGTCTATTATTCTCTATTAAAGTAAATTTTATGTCAGCTCCATCAAATATTTATTAAGGATTTTTTTCCCCAGTAGGTTTTAATTTTGTTATCGAACTTTTTGTGGGATCGATGTTTCAGTGGTCATATAATTCTATGGATATTCAGTTGCTTTTGGAATGGTAGTGTCATCACTTATAATGCTATTTATTTGGTCACGAGTTGTATGTGTGTGTGTGTTTATCGTGGGACAGCTTTTATTTTATTTTTTTCTCTTCATATATTGCTAAGCCTAGGAAATTATTTATGTTTAGTTTGGGGTACAGTTATTAGAGAAGACAAAATACTGACTGTATTAGCTGATTTCCATCTAAAAAATACTGTAGCAACATCGAAGTGTGTTCATTTGCTGTGTTTCGTACGTCTTGTGTTTGTTTGTAGCGGAGTTCATGATAAGCTCAATTTTTTTATATTTTTTGTTTTGAAACTCTAAGAATGGTGACACTGACATTTTAAAGAAAATGATGTCTGTCGCTGGCAGTATTTATTTTAAACAATACATTCAGTTAATCCAGCATGGAATTGTAAATTCTCACAGTAGTTTGGGATAGACTGATCATTGGGAAACAATTTAAGGAACCTTTCAGTTTCACATTGGCTGCTAAAGTAATATTCTTTCTCTGGTCAAGGATAGATTTCTCAGATTAAAAACTCATGCTTTAGGGGTAAGTGTAATTATAGGGGTCGGGAAGGCAAGATGCACACACTTTTTGGGTGTTCTTGATTAAAAGAATTATGAGTGGTGGAAGGTAGATGGGGATGAGGGAGATTTTTTTTTTTTAATGAAGAAAGGACTGTCCACTTTTAAATGTTAGAGTAGCGGAGAGGAGAATGTTCACTATCGTGAACCATACATTTGTGGTTGTGACGCCGTAATTTTGAGCCCTTGCTGTGGCAACGTAGGTGCAAGAATGGGAAAAGGCCATGCCCGTAAGTAAATAATTAATTATTTCAACGTTGTAGTTTTCATCTCATCTAGCTTTTTTTTTTTTTAATTTAAAAAAAATTGCAAGCAAGTATAATTTAATTTTGTGTGTTTAAAGTTTAGTTTTGTCTGCTTTCTTGCTGTTATGTAGTAACGTTATCTGTCCCAGAGCTCTGTCTTTTTACTTAAATACATTTTGTCCAGCTGTGTTGCCTAAATTGATTTGATGCTTGACTGCACTGCTGAGAATTGTTTGTTTTTGTTGGAATGATTGCATCCTGAAAAGAATTAGTTGACAGACTTTTGTTTAATGACTTCAAGTCAAGCCCAAATCAAGAAATCTTTATTCACAATAATAAATAAAAAAATAAAAATAAAAAAAAGGACAGTGAAAATTTGGCAACCTGAAAAAAACGAATAAATATTGAAATGGCTTATGCTAACCTAAAGATTAGTTGCTACATAGTTTAATGACTCCTGGGCATATGAATGTTAGTTGCCAAATAAAGGAATGCAATCCTAGGAATAATTAAAATTTAAAAGAATGGTTGCACACCAAAACTTGGTTGTTAAATTGTGGGATGCACAATGTAGAGATAGGTACAAATGCTGAAATTACTGACAATAAAAGAATAGATTATGATGGAATGACTGGTTCCTCCATGAAAAGAATGTATAGATGGGTACTAGAGCTGTTCTTGTTGGCATAATTTATCATGTGCAAGATTTAGGCCATCTGATTTGGCTCACTATAGTCTCCAAGACTATAAATTGTAACAGCAAGCTAGAGGCCAGCTGCTTTTGAAAATGCCCTACATTGAGAATAATTTTCAGGATTTTAGTTTTTGACTTTGGTACCCTTTATAATGGGGAATCAGGGTCGGGGGGTTCAGATTATTACATTTTGTAATGAGCAAGTAAATCAATACCTTGAAAAGGCTTGATGTGGTAAAGCGGTTTGATGACAGTGGATAAAACCTGACCTTCGGAGAAAACTCCTTCAGTGGGCTCAGATGTTGACAGGTAAAAGGTTTACAGGCGAATGATGGACTGAGGCAGGAACATTGGGAAGGGAAACAGGTGAGGACACCTCACAACCAGGAAAAAAAAAGCTAAATGCAATGAGAATAAGAAAATAACACACACATGTACACAAACACACAGGTGCACATAAGTTCATATACACACATGGGAGGATAGGAGGAAGAAGGAATGGGAAAGGAAAAAAAAATTAGGGGGGAGCTATTGATGGAGAGCAAAAAATGGAGTTTTTTTTTTTTAAAAAGGGAAGGAAACAACCTCATTTGTGTATGTTCATGCCTGAGGGCTGAAGGGTCCCAAGGGTAGCTATGAGGCGGGTTTCCATAAACTTTCGGAACAGCCAGAAGGTGCGTTTCTGCCACACACTGGAGACTCAAAGATTCGAAAGAGAACGGCCAGGAAGATTGAAGTGGTCGCCAGCCAGGGATGGATTGCCAGTAGGGTGGTGGACTGAGGTCAGATGTTCGGAGACCCTTTTCTTGAGAGTCCGGTGGGTCTCTCCGACATAGAACTTATGGCAGAATGTGCAGTATATGATGTACACAACAATAGTGGAGAGAAAGCTGAAAGAGGAGAGGGCAGTAAACTTTTACATTACATTACATGATTTTTGCTTTAGGTCCAGCGGACTCTTCTGAGCTAAATCAGGACCAGAGAGACGTTATCTTAAAATATTATAAAATGTTTCAAATCTTAAAAAACAAGCCTGGGCAGTAAACTGGCCCTTGGGACCATGAAAAGAGGTGGAATTGGAAATGTGGGAGCAGCAATTGCATCTGCGCTGCCCACAGCCGGTGGTGCCTGGAGTGGAGGGGACAGAGGACAGGATCCTAGAAGACACAAGCAAGTCCAGGAGACTTGTATCACGTTTGTAAGCCACTAGGAGAGAGGAGGGTTGGGGGGGGGGGGAGGGGGGAGAGAATCAGTTGGAAGGTATCGTGAAGAGTGGAGGTGGACTGGAGGAGATGAAAGTGTTTGAGAAGAATGTTTTTGACTGCTAGATTGTGGGGATGGTAGGTGAGGACCAAGACGGGGCAGTCAGTAGTTCAGGAGATGGAACGGGAATGAGAGTCTGGGAACAGGGGATGGCAGACACCTTCATCAGCGCATCTTGGCACAAGGCGTCAGGGTAGCCCTTGTTGGCAAAGAAGGTGATCATAGTGTGAGTTTGTGACCGTAACTTCAAGTCGAAACTACAAATGCGGCGGAGACGAAGTAGCTGGGAGAAGGGGATACTGGACTTGGAGGAGGAGGAGGGATGGCTAGAGGAGAAATGGAGAGAAGAATCAGTGAGTTTGTAGGGGGCTGAAGTGGACACTAGCAGGGAATCTGGGGATATGGTGACCTGGAGATCCAGGAAGGCCAGACTGTGTTCACAGATGGTGAAGGAGAATTTGATGGCAGGATGGAAGTTTGATACAAACTGAATGATGGTGAGGGGTACTCTCGTTTCCCTTCCTAATGTCCCTGCCTCCGTCCATCATTGGCCTGTAAACCTTTTACCTGTCAACACTTTAGCTCACTGAAGGAGTTTTCTCTGAAGGCCAGCTTTATCCACTTTCATTACGTCGTTTAACCACCTCGCAGTTTTTCAAGGTATTGATTTACTTTGCTCTTCCTCAACGACAGCAGTCATATGCCACAAGTCATTTTGTAATGTTTTGTTATGGCTCAAGTGCACAAGTTAAATCAAAGTTTGGGGAATCATGTTTTAGGGATGTGAAGCCTACAATGACTAGCAAGCCAAACGCTTTAGACTTGTAGGAAGAGATAGAAACTTTGCCAGTTATTATTCAGTTCTTTGTAACTTAGAGGCACCAGTTTGCACATTTGCATTTGTTATTTGCTTAGGTTAGATACAACAATGAAGAGTTGTCTGTTTTCCATTTTCATGTAATGCATAATAACAGAGGCAGGAGTGCGCGCATTCGCATGTGATGCCTAAAGTCTTGGCTTTAGATACAGCCTATTTGCCTATGTTCAGTCATTTCCACTTGTCACTTTCAGTCCTGCACAGTACAGAATCATTAGCCTTCTGTAGAAATATTATACTATTTATAGTGTTATTATAGTGATCTAGTTTTCTTGAAGTTGAAGTTTCTCACAAAATATTAACTTGATGAGTTCATGCATGAAATAATTTTTTTTTTTTTTGGGTGTGTTTTTGTTTATTCAATTTAAACTCATTATTGATGTAATTCATATAAATAATAATATATTTTATGCAATATTGTTTTATCTTGTCAAAAGCCTTGATTTGTAAATAGTTTATTTTGTGTGTGCTTGAAAAAGTTTGGTTTTCTGTCATTTAGAAAATAATTTCTGCCTGTAATTGTTCCATTTATCACTTTGAGCATTCATGAGTGTGGTTGGTTTTTTTTTTCTTATAGATATTCAGTTGTATATTTGTACTTCTTGTTTTAAGTTTAATTTATAAATCCCACCATACTCCACCCCTGCCCCTTTAGTATGGTCATTTTTGATGTTGTGGTACATTCCTACCTATTAATTTTTTCCTGTTTGAAGAGAACTGAACTAATTTTATGCTAAACGTTACTACCAGCAAAGCGTGCATAGGAAACGGATGAAAATTTTTCAGCTTGCTTGTGCCGGCTGTAGCGTGAAAGGAAACAGTATTTGTTTTTGTGCATTGGAAGATAAAGAAAATAAAGAAGAAAAGGATGTTTACAGGAACTTTATTATTCCTGCGTCTGCACCTCTTGGACTCACAGTAGCCATTTGGGAAGAGGGTTAATAGGAGATATGCATGTACATTCAACTCTTTTAGTAGTTTACTTTTATTTGTAAGTATTTAGAACAAAGGTAAAAGAAAAACACTGATTAGCAACGAGCCATAGTACTATTTTTGTTACATTGCTTTTATTCCTTTCTTTTTCTCTTCCTCATCACCTCTATCTCCAGTTTTCTTCCTAATTTAAAACTGCATTGTGTCAGTTATTTAGGGAAAAAAAAAAGGAAAGCATGAGAAAAAAAAGCATGAACCTGTTAAAAAAAAAAAAAAACGTTCTAAACTAAGCTTTTGTTGTTGTCTGAATTTGTATAGTGATCTTCGTTTTTATGTGTTTTTCATTTAATAATTGAATGTATGTATAATAAGAGTTCAGCAACTCACATGGAAATACTGAAATATTTAACATTTCATTCGAGCATCATCATCATTATAACATTATAGTGTGAGTGGGTATGTATTTGTGTGAGTGTGTGTGGGTGTAAATGACTGAACATATTGCGTATTGCGTGTGTCAGTTTGTGTGGATACGTGTGGTGTATGTGTGTATGTTGGGTAGAAGGAAATGAATTTAGTTAGTCATTGCTTATAGGGTCCAGCTGAGGAAATGAAGAAGAGATATAGTAAGGTTTAAGAGTGTGTTACATTTTATTTTGTGAAAGAAAGTAGAACAAGAACAAATTTTTAAAAAAGGTTTAGCGAATGAGAATGTTTAGGTTTGTGTTGTTTGATGTTGCTTTTTTTTACCTACTGTACTGGGCTATATATTTTGTTACTGTTCCATCAGAACAGACATCACATTGCATAGCTGAGACTTGCCAAGACTTAATGTTCGCTTCTGCCAGTCTCAGCTATGCAGTGTGAACAGACATTGATGATGAGTTCATTTGAATGAGTTTATAGTTTTGATTTTATTATTTTGAAGCGTTGACTTGCGGAAGCATGCTACTACTAGTGTTGTGGCTATGTTGATTTATTTTTTCTTCAAAATTATGTGGAATATATTTCCTTAGTTTTAACTTCAAATGAAAGTAGGTGTGCTATTTTCTTGTAATTTATTGTTACTTTATGAATGTATGTTAGGTTTTGTAAAGTTGTATGTTAGGCTGTGTATGATTAGTCTCCGTGTGCTGTGACTGTGCATAACATGAACCTCCGTCTGTTCATGCTTTCGAAGCTCGGGGTCCATGGGACTATTACGGTAAGTCGATTCCATATCTGCTGAGCAAGGCCTCTTTTCTTCTTTTTTATCTTTCTTACACCACGAGGAGTGATGGGCTTATAATTGTTCTACTTTTCCTTTTCAATTTAAATGTTTCACAAATTTGTGAGACTCTGTAGTTTCCTCTGCTTTGGAATGCAATTTTTTATGATGACGGTTACCACTGTGTTCTGTCGAATCTCAAAATTTGAGATTCAGCATTCAAATATCGTACTATCTATTTGTCAAATTGTCAATGGTGGTTTGATGATGCTCGAAAACAAAACATAAAATTTTTATATATATATATATTAAAGTTTAGGTTAGAAGTAGATGAATAATTGCACCTTTCCATTTTATTTTTCCATGTGATAAAAAAAATAAATTCTGTTATCAAAGATTTGTTTTAAAAAATGTCTGTGGTGTTTTATTTTTATTATTGGAGAATTTGTGTGCTTGTCTGTTGAATGTTGTCTGGTCCAATGCACTTAGGCTTTTGTTGGCATGATGGTGTTTTGTATTGTTATTTTTTTTGTGTTTTTTTTTTGTTTGCTTCCTTCATGATTTTGTTTTTGTTTGTGGGTGTTTTTTCTGGTTTTCTGGCGTTTTCAACTTTGCAAGGTAGTGCAATATGCCTTCCTGATGTTTTAAGTTTTGAGTATGTTTTAGATATTTTCCCATTTTAATTTTTTGTTTATTTTACTTTTTGGCTTTTTGTGTTTAATATTTTGCATGGAAAGGGGCAGAGCTCATCACTTATTAATTAAAAAAATCATTTAGCAATATTTTTTTTTAATTTCATTTAGGTCAACATTGTTGTTATTTGTTTAGAGAATATTAGAATGAAAGAAGTTGTAATTCCAGTTACAAGGAATAGTTTAGGAGTAAGTTTTCCTGATAGGAAATTTCTTATTTAGGAATGTGGTTAAAGCTGAACACTACCTAAGAAAAGTATGACAATCAACCAGAACCATAATTAAATGTTAAGGTTTTGAGTAATTTTTGAGGTATGGAGAACATGATATTGCTAGGCGGTTGTAACACAATGAAGGTGTCATACATTTACTTTTCTGTAAAATTTGTCATTTGTATCATCTTGCATTTGTAAATACGTGTTTTGTCTATTGTATGTTCATGATCTATATTTTCCCCAACCCTCTTGTGCAGTGAACATTACTTTTTTGTACAGATTTACCCCATCATCAAAAACAGACGGTTCATGTTTGTGAGGGTTTTCGGGGCAGATGTTGGGACAGAATTTATATTGGTGAAAACTAAGAAATATATTAGTAGACATTTGTAAGCAATATATTTATATATTTTTGTTTACAAATGGTTAAAAATAAATCTTGTTTGTTATAATATATCAAGGAATTTTATCAACTTCCTATTTTCTCTGACAAAGTCTTTTTTTAAAATAAAAGTGACAAATTCATTGTTGAATGCTTAAGTTATATTTCATCCTCTTAAAGCAAAACGATTTCAGCAAAGTTGAAACAATGTGTGAGTAGTTCATTTTATTAACTTACTCTGGTATCTTGTGATGTTGTTTTTGCCTAGATCGGTTATCGGAATCGAGCAGCTCACGACATGGTATGTGTGTTTGACGTGTTGTTCCGTTGTTTTATCAACAGTTTGTTAGCCACCACATCGTATAGATGTGTTGCATCTGGATGTAGCTTTCCACTTCCTCTTTTGACTTGAGCTGCAAATGTTATAGACGCGAAGTTTAGGGGGAAATTTCACTAGACAGTGTCGCTCCAGTTGAAGAAACGGATGCTTCAGGAGCAAATTAATATCACTAGTATTTAAACAATTAACTCTTTAATGTAAAGATAATTTGTGCTTAAAAAGTTATTCTTAATTGGTATATTCACACAAACAATAAAAAAATAAAACAAAAATAAAAATACATCTAAAAAATGTTTGTTTTTTCCATGGAGCAGAACTTTGATTTATAAAAAAAAAAATGTGTGGGCACTTTATTGTCCCTTTTTGTCGCCCAAACCCAACCTACGTAAATATTAGCTATTTTTTAAGCCAATTAAGAATTACATAATATTTTGGGGCTTGTATGAATGTGGTTGGCAAAAGGTGACATGCTCTTGATATCCACCCTTTACTTTGATGCTAGTAAATATTTGTAGCAATTTTGCTCCTCAACATTCACATCTATGGGTTTGCAGCTTGAAATGTTTCAGTTTTGGATATGTCTTGTCATGTTTTGGTAACACTATCTTGAGTTTTCCACAGTTTTTGTTTCAAGCCAGTTTGGGTATTTATGTTCATTTTGAGGGTTTGACAGTTTTGTTTTTAAAAAAATAAGAAAAGAACAGTTTTAATGTCGATATTTATTATTGCAATGACAAAGTTCTTTGGTGAAAGTTGTGTTATTCATTGAGGGCCAGTTTTTTGTTTCATTTTGTTGCTAAGTTAGGTTTGAGCTCAAAGAAGATTGATAGCTTTGTGCCAAACATGTTGAATATTTGAACGTCGTCATAAGCAATATTATATTTATTTATTTATTTATTTATTTATTTATTATTAATGTCTTTGTTTATTTTTTAATTTATTCTTTTTGGAAATTTTGTTAACAGATTCATTGATAAAATGCCTTTAATGATTTGTTGGGTTGTTTTTTGTTTAGGTAGAGGTCTTGTGTGAATGTTTAAGTATGACAATTTTTCAAAGCATTTCGATTTAAAATAGAAGTGAATATTTTATATTGTATTTATTTTGTAAAGAATGAGATCTATAAAGATGGGTTGTTGTCTGTTAATATCCAAATTATTATATAATAGCATGCTCAGAGGGTGTTTGCCTACAGGGTGTATAGGTTTCTTAATTGAATTCGGGTGCTCTGACTTTTCTCTCGGCAACTCAGGCTCCCCTCGTAGTAGCAGTTATGGGACAAGCGCCCATAGGTTTGCGTTTCACGATCTCGAGTGGGACGATGAGTTTTTTTACGACGAAGGTAATGATATATGAATGTGTCTCCTCCGCTGTTGTGAGATTTTATGCCCTAGATTTTAATTTTATTAGAAAAAAAAATTATTTTTTAAAAACTCAGCTTGATAAGTTTTGATTTCTTAAACATGTTCCTGTATTGTGTTTAAATTTTTTTTTCAGTCCATCCTTATGTTGTGTTTTGTATAGTTAGCATCGATGTGCGTTGGTTTTTTTTGTTTGTTTTTTTGATATTGTATTATTATTTATTATTTATTCAATTTTAGTTTTAAAAAACATGAATTAAAAAAAATAAATTGAATTTTAAGTTAATTTAATTAATTATAACTGGTTTCAATGTAATATGTATAGTGAAGAGATAATATGGATTTTTAATTATACAGAATTTGGGTTCACATTTTTATTTCATCA
Source organism: Oncomelania hupensis (assembly GCA_036898135.1). Taxonomy (NCBI): domain Eukaryota; kingdom Metazoa; phylum Mollusca; class Gastropoda; order Littorinimorpha; family Pomatiopsidae; genus Oncomelania; species Oncomelania hupensis. Next base: position 34,976,289 of record CM072525.1, read on the forward strand.
ATTATAACTGGTTTTAATTTAAGTAGTAAAAACAATGCCTTTTGCATTTTGTGCACGTTTCCCTTGTGATAAATATGAAAGAAAAATTCATTTAAACATTATGCAAGAAGAGGATGTTATGCTTCTGTTGTATTAGGATTTAGATAATCATAAAATATGAATTAAAATATGACCAGAAAAGAAGTTTTCTGAGTAAACTGTAATTTTAACATATACTTGAAAATAGTGGGTGTTATAAACACAGATAAAGATGAATAAACATTTTAAAAAAAATAATAATAATAATAATAAAAACTTTTTTTTTAAGTGAAGGTAATTTATTTTTTCTATAAGTAAGGAAAATATAAAATTTTCTGTAGTCTATATATTAAAACCAGAATAATATTTTTATTTATTTACTTATTTAGTTTTAATTTATATTTTTGTTAGACTGCATGATCCTCAGATTGTTTTTGAATTACAGATTGTGTTTTTGTGTGCAAATTTATCGTATTTTCTGTTAATAATAATAATAATAATAATAATAATAATAATAATAATAATAATAATAAGCTGTACACAATATTTGGAAAAAGTATTTGTTCTTTTAATTTTTTTTAAAGTACATATTTGGGAAGGTGAGAATATAGTTAGCAAATATCTACTTCAGTGACTCAGATTTAAATTTGATTATCATTATACATATATTTTAATTTGTTTTATCTGTATATATATTGTTGTTGTTATTGACTCCTATATTAAGGCTTTCTATTTTGACAATTTTTGCATTTTAGTCAACTTTATTCCAAGGAATATCACCCTGAATATTACATACAATTTAATATAGAGTTTACATTTTACTTGCACATTTATTATGGAACAGTGATAATTGACAGTGAATTAAATATCTGTTGTGCTAAATGTGTAACATAACTGTATCCATTTATTTTTGTTTGTTATTATTTTCACTCAAATGTGCGCATGTTTTTGATGTTTTGTGTATTTGTGTTCAGTTGTTTTGTTGGTTTGTTTGCTCTTTTTGTTGTTGTTGCTTTTAGCATTTTTTTTCTTGTTAGATGGAAAGGTGCAGTTGTTCATTTTTTATTTCTTTTCTTCAGTATTTAATCTCTTTGACTGGACAATGATAACATCTCATTATCAGTGATGTTTAAACAAAAAGACGTTTTCTTTACAACTACTGCAACTTTAGGTTTAAAATATGATTCCTCTCCCCAATCCCAAGACTCCTGCTCCTACTTCACCACCCTTTAAAATGTGTTTTTCTGTTGGTTTTAATGTTCTGTAGCTGCAAAGCTGTGCAGATGTTTCTGTAGATAACTCGGCACGGTGCAGATGTTTCTGTAGATAATTCAGTAATGTTCAGATGTTTTTAATTCAGTGCTGTCCGGATGTTTTTGTCGATAATTCAGTACGGTGCAGATGTTTCTGACGATAATTCGGTACGGTACAGATGTTTCTGTAGATAATTCAGTAATGTGCAGATGTTTCTGATGTTTTTGTTGATTATTCAGTCCTGTGCCATTGTTCTGCCGTCTTTTTGTTGATTATTCAGTCCTGTGCCATTGTTCTGCTGTCTTTTTAAGTAATGCATGTTCTTAAAAAAGTCTTGACATCATGATAAATAAAAATTGGGAGAAAGGTCTATTGATTATCTCATATCTGACAGAGGGAGGTGACAGGAGGGTACGGGAGAGAGATAGAATCTGTTACACACGTAAAAACTTCATTAAAAAATTTGAAAAATTGCATTGAAGAGAGAGAGAGAGAGCGAGAGAGAGAGAGAGAGAGAGAGAGAGAGAGAGAGAGTCAGACAGAGAGAGAGACAGAGAGAGAGAAGCCAAATCACAAGGCAGAGTAGACAAGGAAAGATTACAATTGGAAACTTATATCACTCCAGGCTTCCACACATATTTTACCTTGGTCACATAGAAAACATTATTCATTGTACATGCATATATATCCCCAAACACACGCTGATTCTTTATTGGTTTTATAGAAGGTGCAACATTATTCTGCTTATCTTAAAATAACACTACTCGCCACATTCATTAGTATTTTTTGTCATTGTGTCTTGTTTTTTTGTTGTTATTTGGTAATGTTTGTTTGGTTAGCATGTTTGTTATTTTCTGTATGTGATTACTGTTCTGCCATTATTGACCGTGACATCAGTGCAAAGGATAACAGCATCAACATTTCCGATGTTCAACTTGTAGAGTTTTATTATTTTTTTAATGTTTACATTTTTAAAAAAAAATTTCAGAAGGGAGACAACTGTAGTTTGTGTAGAGCACTGGGAAGCAAGCTGTCACCATCCAAAAATATTTTTTACATTTTCAAACACTACAGCTCTGTGAGTTTAGGAACCCCAAACTTGGTCATAAGCTTGCTTATTTTATAAGAATATTGTGTTTAGTACAATTGATCTACTCATAGGGGGAAATGATTATAACCTCATGATCGATCGCAGCACCAGTTGTACTTGCAGAGAATTTGCGTACATTTATTATTATAATATATTTCATAACCCAAACCTCATACAAGGTTTCAGTCAATATTAATCGGTTAGTTTAAATGGTGAAACATATGTCAGAATGGCACATGGTCATGATAGCTTGTTGTGTATATATATTTTAGAACATGCAAGAATTATTGGTTTGGAAATTAACTTTTTACTGTTAAGTAATGTTTTTTGTATAGTGTCAGTCTGCAAAAAAAAAAAAAAGAAAGAAATGCTCTTTATTTTGTTAATGTCCTGTCTGTTCTTTTGATTCTTCTTTCTGCTATAGTCTTTTATTCTTTCTTCTCCCACTGACTGCTGTTTATTTTCTTTTGTTATTTTCTTTTTCTGTTTTTCTTTATTTCTTCCTTTTCTTCTGTTGTCTTTTTGCTGAATGCAGGGAGAAGATTTTAGCACGAATGTTTGGTATAAGCATGTGTATGTTACGAATTGTGCACTTGCTGGTGTTGATCATGTGTTTGTGCATGTGTGCAAGTTGTTTTGAAAGCTGCTAGCTTATGTTTAAGTTGTCAAATAAATTTCATTGTGATTGCGAGTCTTTTTTTGTTTGTTAATTGTTTAAGGAAGAACACGTCGCCTCTTTTAAAATAATACTGCAGTATCACACTGTTTTGTAATGTTGAGATACGATAATAATATTCTTTTATTTATTTATTTATTCTTATATAGCGCATTTCCAGCTCAAGAGCTGCTCAGGGCGCTGGCTAGCTCAAGCCTCTTGAAGTGCCCACTTTTCCAGATGGCGAAATGTTAGTAGTATCATAAAATGGGGTGAAGGTGGTGGTTTTGGAGTGCTGATTTATTAATTTAATAGATGTTAGTATGTACTTAGTTGTTGAGGGTAGTTTGAAGGTGTTGAAACTATAATTGTGGGACACTTTTTAAAAAATTATAAATCTGCAGCCCTTTTTCTAGACACTATTATTAATTTGGGAATATATATAAATATATATTGCTGAAAATGTTCACTTGGACTTCAGAATTGAGACCTACATGTATGTGATTCACAAATTATTAATCCCTAGTGTATAGCATCAACGATTGAAAGGGTTCTATGATTTAATTGGTCTTACGATTGGTTTAAATGGTTGGCATAAATCTGTTATTCGAATACAATGGTGTATTTATTGCAAAACTAATGTGTTCAAAGCTGCTGTCACCATTTAATTGGATGAATCTGTGATTGTCATTGATGGGAATGCAGTGGGTTAATGTAATAAAACCCATACACTCCATTGTGAATTTTTGTGGGCAGTTAGATTTTGAATTCATGATTTGTAAAGTAGTTCTATGCACTTATGGATGATACATTTCCCCTCCCTCCTCCCCACTCCCCAATCAAATCCATTTTTCAGGTTCTGCGAAGATTTATGCAGTGCTGCCTCAAATTTCAGTGTTTAAAACAAAACAAGTGTTACTTTATCATTTATAAGAAAATAATATTGCTACATTACCCCTTTAGGGTTTTCTGGAAGCTTGATCATATTAATGTATAGACTAACTCTGCTAAGATATGATTGCATTTTTCTGTACCTAATTTATGTATTTAGATAGTGTATTAGGAGGCTTGCAGTGAAAGACATAATTTTATTGAATTATTTAGTTAGTATATTTTGGTGGAGGTTTACAGCGGAAGACGTAATTAATTTAGATAGTATATATATATATGTATATATTTTTAATGGGGTTTACACAGTGTAAGAACAGGCTGGGTGATCAGCTAGAAATTTACCACCAGTTTTGTTTTTATTCATTTAGTACTCTGTGGTTATTGCAATTGTGCAATGCAATGTTGAATGATGATGCCACAGCTTTGGACAGCAAAAGGAAATTATTAACCTCACAGTTTTGGTTTATGATGATGCCAACCGCTCAGATGAGGACAACGACCTTGACTTCCTGGAGGATGGTTCACACTTCCGAGGTCATGGTCACCAAAGACACGGTCACAAGATGCCCCATGTGGAGATGGTTGCCCCAGCATCCACACAGGAGGACAAGGAGGAGAAGAAACGTGAGTATTTTATTTATTTATTTTCATTTTTATTTTATTTTAATTCATTAAAATAAAATAAACAGAAGGAGGCTCTATACATTCTATAGCGCTGTCACAATTTCTCATTCTGAATTTTTGTCTTTCTTCTGTCATTTGCAGCTGTGATGGAACTGAGCGAAGAGGAGAAGAAACAGATCATTATGTCGGAGGGTTTCCAGAAGTTTTTCGAACACTCTTCTCGGCTGATGGAGCGCGCCCTGGCGGAGGAGATTGACATCTTTGTGGACTACGCGGGCAAGGACGGTTCTGGGAAAGATGAGTGAGTGGCCACCCATTCTGTTGATTAGGAGTTCTGAATTTGGCTCAAACTTAGCTGAGCTGAAAATACTTATCGGTCCGAGTTTAGATCCTATGTAGGCCAGTGCTAGTTCGATAAGCAGCTCTTGTATATTTGGAGTCGTAGGTCAATGTCATCTCAAGGTCAAGAGCATAGGAAGATCAAAGTCGGTATTACTTTGCATTTTAATGCTACCATTTCATTTTGTTTTATCTGGGCACTCATTTTCATGTTAAGTATTGCAAGTTCCACAAGGAGCATGTGAGTCATATGGACTTTGCCATTCTAGTTTTACCATATATCTGAACAATATTTTATCACAAAACTTGGAACTCAATTTAAACCTCTGCCTATTGTCCACACATTACAGTTTTGCAATCGTTTATCACAAAATTTAAAATCTACCATTGGGCTATGCCGGCAAACATACTAAATCCTTAGAAATGGAACAGTGTGATTTTTTTTTTTAACATTGCAAAAATAGAAATGTTCAAGGTTTTTGAGAAAACACAAAAACAGTCTTTTGAAAGTTTTTGAAGAATACACACACAAACACATATAAAAGAAAAAAATTTGAGGTTGAGTAAGCATTCAATGGAAAATTTCTGTGTGCAGTGAGGCAATGGCTGGTGAGCGATTGAAAGTGAACAGAGAGTTCTTTGATGACAAGTGGGCCAAACATCGCATCATCAGCAGTCTGGACTGGTCCACTCAGGTAGTTCCCATCACGGAGTAGAATGTACTTTGTTTTATCAATACAATTAGAACACCGTATGTGGAGGTCTGTTGTGAGAAAAATGGGGGAAGAGAGAGAGACGGGCAGACAGACAAACATGACAATATATTTAAAAAAATATGTTTGCATAGGCCATCAGGGATAGATATAGGGCACAGTGCAATAGAGAAAACTACACAAGAGAAAGAACAAGTAGTAAAAGGTCAGGCTTTGATGGTTTTAAAAAATCCCTGTTGGTTTAGAACAACAAATGAGCAATCACAGCAGGAAATAAGCAGGAGACCACGTGAGTGAACACAAAAAGAGGCAGGGAGAAATACTCAAATTTAAAAAAAAAGGTTAAAAAAAAAGATATATATATAGATCCAGATATATAACGAATTTTGCTTTCCAGCACCCAGAGTTGCTACTGGCCTCCTACAGTTCCAATGAGGACACTACCAACGTTCCAGATGGCGTGGCTCTGATCTGGAACATTCGCTACAAGAAAGACACACCAGAATTCATCTTCCACTGTCAGGTAAAAGTTCCTTCTCTTTTAAAAAATTGGTTACTCTTGTTTGTATTTAATGTATGTAATGCATTTTAGCAGTTAGTCCAGCTGAGGAACTGAGTGAGAAAAGTACTTTGAGCAAACATTGTGTCGATTTAGCATTTTTTAAAAATAAATTATTATTTTTGTTGCCATATGACTGATATTATTCATGAAATGTGTGTATGTACCTCATGACGAAATGTATGCCTTATTTCACTTGGTAATAAACTTTTATGTCACTTGACAATAAACTATCTCAATCTGAATTATTATTATTATTATTATTATTATTATTATTATTATAAGCAGTGGTGCTAAGAGACGTTTCTTGCTTATTTTGAGCTCTTGTCCAAACTTTGTCGCCTGTTCTTGTCTGCATTAGATTATATATTCAATGTTTATAGGGTCCTGCTTCAGCTTGTACACACTGTGCATAGATGTCTGGCTAATGGTAGACTCACACAGGATACTTGGAGTACTTAGTAACAAGTAATTATTGACAAAAAATTTGAAAATTGATAGGAGATTGAAGAATTTCCAGTTGTTTTTTTGTGTTCCTGTGACAGATTTTTTGTTGCATAGCTGTGCAATGAAAGACCAATTTGCTTTGACACTTAAACCCACGCTGAGCATGCTGTGGAAGCATTGGTGTCAACGCCCTGAGAAATCAGAAATAAAATATAATTAACTGATTTGTTGTACATAATGCGCAATGATCTTCTTTTTCATCTTCATCTTTTTCTTCTTGAGTTTCCTTTTGGTAGTCCCTTTACATGGCAAATCCACCGTGCTTTATTAGTGAATGAACTGATGTTAGCAGTCAGCAAGTTAATTTCAAAGACTTTAAACACTGATAGTGACCCTTCAATAGTTTATGTGGTATGTAAACATATTGCCAACCCTCCAAAATTCGCTATAAGGCTTACAATGATCCACATCATTTTGACTGAAGTTATGTGCCTTTAAGAAGAAGATGCATCAATTGATGATGATGATGATGAAGGTTGGGGTCTATGAGGTAACATTTAAACACCAGTTCTTCTCCCGTTTCTCTTTAAAAACAATAAATAGAGCTGGTACTGATTGATTAATGTTATTTATTCATTGACACATATACAGTCACCAGTGATGTCAAGCTGCTTTGCCAAGTTTCACCCCAACCTGGTGCTTGGTGGTACATACTCGGGTCAGATCGTCCTGTGGGACAACCGCGTCAACAAACGTACCCCCGTCCAGCGTACACCTCTCTCTGCTTCCGCCCATACGGTATGAAACATTGCTGAACAGTTAGTAAGATATGAAAATAAAGCAAGTGTGTGTTCCTGCTCCCGATCTACAAAGTTTTCATACTTGCACATTAAAATTTCTTCTTGTCTAAAAAAAGTGATATTGATACTCTCAAACTATCTGATATTGGAGTGACAAGATATGGCAGATAGAGTTACATGTATGTGTATCAAGCTTGAAAAAGTAGATGTTTCGTTGAATGTATTTTGCTTACAGGAATACAGAACAACTTTAACTATTAAACAAAATGAGGAAAACTCGTGAACTATTAGCAATTAACTTATAAATATAAAACTAATCTCTCTGTCTCGAATACCTACGCAAACGCACGCTGACACTTACTCGCTCGCTCACACTCATTCCCTCACTTTGCACAATGTTTTGAAAACGGTGCAATGAAAATAATGAATTTTAAAGGAGGATTTAAATGACTGGATTGAAGGTGAATTTTTAAGAGAATGTTCATAGCTGTCTCCTCCTTTTTGCAGCACCCTGTGTATTGCATCACAGTGGTGGGGACCCAGAACGCCCACAACGTCATCTCCATTTCCAACGACGGCAAGCTGTGCTCCTGGTCGCTGGACATGCTGTCGCAACCGCAGGACGCCATGGAGCTGCAGCACAAACAGGCCAAGGCTGTGGCCGCCACCTGCTCCAGCTTCCTCTCTGGCGATGCCAACAACTTTATAGTGGGCTCCGAGGAATGCTTGGTCTACTCCGCTTCTCGCCATGGAAGGTTGGTTATTGTGTGTGTTAGTAGCGGTTAGTGGTGGGTTGAGGGAGAGGGGATTTGTGTGTTGAGAGGAAAGGTGTGTTTGTGTTGCTCTATTGAATGATTTAATGACTGATTGATTCATTCATTGATTGTTACTTAACAGCAAAGCGGGAATCAACGAGGCTTTTGAAGGTCACCAGGGACCAATCACCGCCATTGACACTCACCGTGTTCCAGGCCAGATTGACTTCTCACCGTATTTTCTCACCTCTTCCTTCGACTGGACCGTCAAGTTGTGGAGCATCAAGGTTAGCAAATATTTTATAGGATTTATATTTTATACGGCTATTTAAAAACTGTAATACTGTATGATAAAGTAATACTTGTACATGGCTGCTAGGTAACAATAACAGACAAGACATGTTGAGTCGCTGGAATTGTGGATTGTTAGCACTATTCCACATGTTTGTATTTAATCCTTTAACACGCGGAGCGACCTAGAACAACCCAAATTTTTGCTATGTGCATGCTCGCGGAGCCACCGTCAGCGGCTGGTAATTACGTGGTCCGCTCAGAGGCTGCCATGTGGAAATCTATTTATAGCAAAGGTGCGAGACTCTCGCACACGTGATCGTGATTTCCTGTGGTTTCCGGTGGAGTTTTCACTGCATTTTTAGAATGTGTAGAACGCACACAGTGAATTTTCAAAGTTTGATTAAAGTTTGAAGTTAGAGAGGCGGAGAATTATGGCGTTAGATTCTTGCAGAATCTGATGAAGAAAATGACCCATTTGAAGGGTTTTAGGAGGCTGATTTGGTACAGGTTAATGATGGAGAGGAAAGTGATTTGGACTTTCACTTTGACGATCTATTTTCGTCGGATTTGAATAACAGCAACGATGAACAATCGGTGCTTTATTATTTGTGGCAGTGATCGTATTGCTGCATGTTGTGCAGTATGCAATGTTGACATTCAGATTTTTTTCCAGTTGCAACACATTGTAAAAATGTATGTGTAACATTTCATTTTGAAGAAAAATATGTGGTTGATTTATTAATAATGATGAGTGGAACATAACTTTGGGTGGTGCATTTTTAATTAATTTTTGTATGTGCATGGTGTAGCATTTTGACGGAGTTACTTGCCTTGACCTAGGAAATAGAAGCAGATAAGGCTTAGGCTCCTGTGGGGGTTAGAGGGTTAAAGTGTTATTTATTTATATGTTTATTTATATATTTATTTATTTAATTATTTAGTTATTATTATTATTAATTTATTTTTTATAATGTATTATTTTATCGTGTACAGGAGCAGAAGTACCTGTGTTCGTTTGAGGACAACAGTGATTATGTGAGTGACGTGCAGTGGTCACCCACCAACCCTGCTCTCTTCTCTAGCGTGGACATAATGGGACGACTTGACCTTTGGCATTTGAACCTAGAGACTGAGGTCTGCATAAGACTCGTTTTTGGAGATGTTTAGTCTTTTGTTTTTGTTTTTACTCACTTGCATGCAGCAATGTGAGACTTATGTGTCCCCCACCCCCTCCTCCCCCACCAAAAACAAATGTACAAAATAACATTTGAAAACAAGAATATTTATTTCAGTGATTCAATGCATGTGTGTGTTGTGTAGTGTAAGAGGGAGAGGCGAAAGAATGAAGTAAATCAGACTGATAGGAATGTTTTACCCACATCACAGAACACAGGTGCTTTTGTAAATATGTTGCTTGGGGAAATGAAGTTTGCCATCTGTGACCTGTTTCAACAGGTACCCACAGCTTCGGTTGTGGTGGACGCTAACGTGGCCTTGAACAAGTGTCGTTGGCACCAGACGGGCCATCACATCGGTGTTGCCGACGACCTGGGACGCATCTACATCTACGACGTGGCTGAGGTATTTTGTTTGCAATTCTGGGTGATAGGTGAGAGAAGGATTTGTAGAAGAGCAAAAAAAAAAAAAAAAAGGAAGATCTAAACACCATTTTACGTCATTGTGAATAGGCCAGCTTCCACTAAACAGGTGACCTTGATGCTAGCTGAGTGTCAGAGATCTATCAAACATAGGCTGTGTGTAGGTGTGGACCCTCAGCAACCTCTGACTCTGACATTGGGGTCAGTATCGTATTTGGCCCACTGCCCCATATAAGCTTAACAGCTGCTCAGTTGTGAAAAGAGGTCTGTTTGCATCATTGTTTTGGTCATTCTTTGGTGGTGATAAATGATGTATGAAACCAAATTGGCAGTTTTTCTTCAATATTTTTTTTTTCTATATAAATTCTTTTGTCTCCTCATTAAAGAATCAGGAGCCATCATCTTTGGCTGTGATTTTATTTATTATTCCTCAATACACAAAGTTCTTGGTTGTCTTTCATGTTGAGCTTTTTAGCAGCAACGACAGTCAGCACTTGGGTAACTAAGTTTGTTGTCAGCAGTCTGAGTAAACTAACAATTATTAACCATCGTTTGTATAAATGCATGTTGTCTCTTTCTATAAAGGATTGGCATAGAAATCAGTTTTGTTCGAGAGCAATTGATGATACAATGATGACGTCGACCATTGACATCTTTTGCCTGTAATGTTATTAATTTAAACTGGATGTTAATTAAAATGCCAATTTAAATTCAGTTTTGTTTGGTATGACAGCACATCGCTAACCCCAAGGCGGACGAGTGGTCGAAGTTTGTGCACACCCTGCAGGAGATGAAACAACAAGCAGCTGAGAGGGAAGAAGATAGTACGCTGCTCGGTTCCTCTGCACCCATCCGATAACAGCCTACCGCTGCTGAACTGCTGATGTGGTTTCTTTGATGATAGAAAGATAAGAGTGTGATAGAAAGATAAAAGCGTACCCTATAAAAATAATGAATGACAAGATAGATTTTCGGAGATAGAGATTCAGAGATGGGTTTGCTTTGTTTCAGTTGGCTTGTGCATCCACAAATGATTTTGACTAGCGGTGTTCAGCAATAATGCAGAATGCTGTAGGCATGCTTTTTCTTCAGACTAACTCAAAATGTGGCGATCTAAAGATAAGAGAACAGTAAGCTAGCCAAGCAGTATAGAACAAAAACCACACACAGTAACCTGGCCACTGTCTGCGCAGAATCTTCTGTATCTTCGTTGCTTCTTGTTTTCAGAAGCAAAAAAAATAACGCGGTTTTGAGGAAAGCCAGTTATGTTTTCCCGCACTTTCCACAGGTTAAAAATTATGATTTGGGGGGGATGTGTGTGTGTGTGCCATATGAGTTGTTTTTTTTTCTCTTTTTTCGGGTCATGTTATATGCAAGTTGGCATACCAAACATGGAAAAAAACAAAGGAAAAAAACAACCTAAACTGGCCAAATCAAAAAAAAAAAAAAAAATTCAGAAGTTGAGTTCTTGCACAGACAGTGACAGTTTGTAATTGTATCATTCTGTTCTATCGCAAAGAAACTCCAGTTTTGGGTTGATGTTGGAGTCATTCTGATTGCTAGTCTAGATTTGTCACACAATTCGAATGCATAGAAACATGCATGCGTGCGTACAAACACACACATTTTACTTACAAATTATCATAGATGGATGATCGTTTAACATTAGATAGGCTTGGTCGAAGGTGCTTCTATCGTTTGTTTGATAATCTAATATTATTTTGCCTGTTGACTCTGGGTTTCTTCCTCTTATTCCCTGATGGTCAGATATTGTTGTGTATGAGTGTAAAATATTAATTTTCTATAAAAATGTATGTATGAAAATTGTAAAGTATGTTGATATTGCAAATCACTGACTTGACTGGCAGGTAGTAACGTACACTCAGCTTTTGTGCAATAGTGGGTTTTTGGTTTTTTTTGCAGCTCATGCATTTGGTCATCTTAAACTGATTTTGTGATTGTTTATATCACTAGTTGTTACGTTATCAAGTAAAGGGGGTGTTTTATAATATGGGTGTTTCTAGTAAGGGGTATTTTACATAATAGTAATAATTTCTGACAAAACTATCCTTGAAAAGAATTAATTCAAAGCAGAGAGAATTTGTGGTCCTAAATATCTGTGATTAAGTTATCGGTAGATATAAAAGTGATTAAATAAATAAATAGATGGTTATTTATTTATTATGCAAGTTTTATGAAGAGGTTTGTGACATTTTGGAGATGGGATGGTCAAGTTATTGCAAAAAAAACAGCGGTGATAACAAAATTTCAAAGCGTAATACATAGTAAGACGAATAATAACATTCTGATTTGTAAACTTATAGGTTTTTAGCTTGTCTAGAAAATAAACATGTAGTTGGATGGACAGTTTGCTGCTTGAATGAGGGAATGATTGAAATGAAGAAAATCCATGAGCATGCTTCTTTATATGGAACTGTGCACTATAAACATTAACATTGGATGGGATTATGAGTTTTCTGCTTTTTATGTTGGTGAATGTGCACACAAAATGTCTGCTGTGTTGTTTGTAATCCCATTCATTTTTGTGTGTGCTAAAGTCTCTTCAACTCTTGCAAAAGCTGTTTCGGCGGAGACGAGAAATGTGTTCTAAAACTCTCGAGTAAATAGGAAGCAAAAAGGAGGCAATAGGGTTTTGGGCCGTTTGGTCTTGTATACCGTCTGCTAACATCCTTGCTGTTGTAGCATGCGCAGCTGGGTGAACTGAGATACAACTGTACATGCTTGCACCTGTGGTAATTACAAGATTGGGATTTTTTTGAATCGACTACAGATCCCACAACGCAGACTAAACGTCAACATTTAATTTATTCCGATTAAAAAAAATATATATATATAGATTCGGGTTTCTTTGACACAGAGTGTCAGTATTGAATAGTCAACGTGTTTTTGTTTTGTTTTTAATTCGTATTTCATATGTGTATTATACAAATGTTGTTTCCCTGTTTTATTAGTAATTTAAAAACATACCAGTGCTGCTTGTCTAAAAAAAAGATTGAATGAAAGATGATGCATGGTAGACAAATTTTGACTTTTGAAGCGACCTTATTGGGTGATGATGTACTCCGAAGTACTTGCTAATACTACAAAGATAATGAAGATGATGACTATGATGATGACTTAAAGCATGACTGGCATTTATATAACGTCTGACCTGAGGATTAGGATGTATTATAACTGCACTTTTCCACCACTGTCATGTTCTAATTGCATGAAGAGGGTCTGTTATACAGCACAATGCCTATGTGAGCAGCACTGTTTAGTGCCTCCACATTTTGCTGGCTGCGGGCTATTTATAGCTTGCCTGCACCAGTGAAAGGAAAGGTAAATTATCATCGGCGAAGCTATTTATAGCTAGCCTGGCTGACCTAACCTCAAAACTAAAAAGCTTTGGTTGAGTCGGTGTGCAGAATGCACCCTCGAATAAACAATGCAGAGATAAAGCTGCAGTGATGTAGCAGCGCCTAAGCTATAATTTGATTGACTAACATGCATAGGCATGATAGTCTGTTTTTTTTATTAGTGTTGTTGATAAGAAGAAAGGATTCTGTATGCTTGTGATGAACTTTTACAATTGTTGCATAAAAAAAAGCATATGATATAAAATAACTGTACAAATTTAAATATTTTAATTCCAAGTCTGGTGAATAAAAATTAAAGTATCCTTTGGGTTGTTTGTGTGTGAAAATATGGTTGATTGTGTGCGAGTTTGGATATTTGTATTGGTGTTAAATTTGTTTCGGTTACAGTTTGAACGTGTGTGTATTTGTGTTACATAGATATTCAGTTATGTGTTGTGCGTCCATCATGATATTACATGTTTGTGTATACATTTTAATGTTTTGGGTGTGTGAATTTCATATATGCTGCTGTTGACATTTTACGTTTGCATGCAAGATCTAAACCAGATAAATTCCAAAAGTCTGACAAGTTTTCAAAATGACATTTTTATTTTACTATATTGGACGGATGCTATTTCACACAACAAATAACCCGCACTTCTACTAAAGGGAGACAAGAAGTAATGTAACATAATAGGAACAGGCTAGTCTCCCTTTACGAAACAACCAGCATTATTTAATTTCATGCGGTGCCCTGAGCCGCTCTTCGCTCCCAGTAATATTCAAAACAATTTACTTTAATTGTACCTATTGGTCTTCACTCATCGCACAAGATCATATTAATTTTAAACAACACAGTGTAAAAAAAAAAAAACAGCTAAACAAACCAAAGAGCCAGAAAAGAGAAGAAATCGCTCATATATAACAGTTAGTGCCTGTCAGTGAATCTGAATAGTTCATCAAAGAAACCAGTAGTCTGGCGTTAAACTACAGCGTGGATGGAACTCTATATTCTATTGGCTGTTGACTCCACAAATGCAGCCTTGAAGCTAAGAGTGGTTGTGAAGAAGGTCCTATATAGTCTGGAAATTTCGGTAATTAAGAACAGACAACAACAGAAAAACGTATCACAAAACCGCTATAATGGGATTTAACGAACTATTTTGCTGAAAGTTTCCAACCATCTCACACTCAATCACTCTCTGACTTTTAGAAGCCGTTATCTTATAACATAGCATGAACAAGATGCACTTGACCATTTTCTTTTAAAGGATACCGCTCTTAAATAATAATTATGAAAATCTTGGATACATGAAAATTGTATACAATTAAATTAGTACCAAAGATCTATTTAGGATACACAGCCTTTGGTAGTTCAACAACGAAAAATAGAATTAATACATCTGTAATTTGTACGTGAAAATATACCCTTTTAGAATCTATCTTGAATGTGGCATACGTAGGAGATCGTGAATGATGAGCAGTAGTTTTCATGGATTGATATGATCAATACTTGGTCAAATACTGGAGAAGAAAAAAATGTAATCACAACACTTGAACGAATAAGCAATAAAATACTGCAAGGTCACACAATAATACCGGGATGTAAATCAGCAGTTTTGGGGAAAAACAAAATGGCAGTGCAAGTGGCATGCAGCAGTCCAAGGTAGCATCAGCGGCTAACCCTAACTAAAGCTACAAAATGCATAGAGTTAAACCTGAGCTGCCCATTCACCAGCCACATATCACTACAGCATCACACTGAAGTGTGAGACAGTGCATACTTCCTTTCACCACCTTCACTGTTGCACTCTGCCTCTATGAATGCCAAAGAACAAGACCCGAACATCTGGATCTGGGCTTGTGAAAATTTGCTAGCATCAACATTTTAAAAAAAAAATTTTTTAAGTAAATAAATAAAAAGGCAAATTGGCCTCTTGGGCAGCTTGAATTAGATCCTGTTTCCAGCCAGTGTGTGGAGAAGGGTAATTGTAGATTATAGTCGCACGACACCGGAGCTTATAGGCGACTACTGGTCACATTATTCTGACACCAGCGAACCAGTTGATGGTAAGGGGAAAATAATATGGTCACACATTGGCCAATCCGGGATTCGAACCAGGTACCTTTCGGTTACTAGTAAGCCGCTCTACCAACTGAGCTACCCGGCCCCACTGCGTGGAGAAGCTCTTAGAGCAGGTATTTAAGGAGCTATATAGGAACAATTCCATTCAATAATTTGCTACCTTAATTAACAAAAAACACTTAGTCAATGAATTTCATTTCTATGAGTTTCCCTAATGTTGAAATACAGTACACTACTATACATCTTTATTGTTCAACTTTCACATTATACATAAAAGCGGAAAATTGAGCGCACACTTTGCATACAATAGTAAATGAACAAAAATTAAAATGTCCATGCCTACAACAGTCATATCATATCAAATAATGTTGTACATGAATCTTTTTTAGATGCTAACAAAATTTGTTAGCATATTCGTGCCTCAAAGTTTTTTTAAAAAGAATTTTGCAGCTGAATCACTGAAGCAGTTAAGGTAGCATTAATTCTAAACATAAGCTAAGAAATCTAAAAAAAAATAAAATAAATAAAAGATAAAATCATAACTTTCTTGACGTCGATCATTCTAGAACCTATTTTGTGAGGGGTTCACGTTCTATTCTCTAGAGGTTTTGAAACGGTCCAAATTTGTTGCAGTCCGATCTGTTCAAGGCATTTAACAAGGTTTTTTGTTTCTTTTGGAGTCATGTCACCCAGTCAAAAATAAAAATAAAATATGGCTAAACTATTAATGAGAAATGTAGAAATCTGAAGAAAATACTAAAACTAACGTATTGAAAACATTGAGACGTTGAATCAATAGGGATTGCATCATAAAACAATGAAGGGAAAAAAAAACTAAGATTGTGGCCAGTAGAATGCAAAGTGAAGATTCAAACACTGTGACTATGACTTTGCAAGATTTAAGATCGCCTGGAATCATCGATCATCATACCATTTTTATTTGGCTCATAAATCAGTGGCTCATAAGATTTGAACAAACTTCAGGGCTGTTCATAAACAAATATAAAAGCATCACAGCCACTGTAGTGATACTTGCATGTTTTCATAATTTTATGCTCACCGGTGCTACATTGTAAGTTTTCTTCAGTACCATTATCATAATTATTATTATATCACACATGGTTTTGTAACCATATTATCATTATTATCACAACGTTTTCATCATCATCATCATCACCATAAAAGATAACTTTTTGCGATAACAGAACGATTCAATGAAATCAGCAGGTCACATGCCGATACCAGAGTCAGGTCTAGCAGGCACTCCTTCTTCCACTGCCCCAGCATCTTCGTTCTCTTCGTCCCCTTCAGAACTGCCAACACAAAATATTGTATTAAAGAGCCAGGGTCTCAAATGATTTTGGTTGACTTTTCTTACACTGAGTTTACCCGACATTGTTGTCACATTGAAAGATGAAATAGTGGGCTCTTGTTCACACTAACCGCTAAGCTTGCACTGTCAGATTCTCTTCCTTGAAACCTAAGCAAGCAAATGTGCCCACTATACGCAAATCTCTGCAGTGCTATTGTTTTAGAATCAATCTTGG
>CM072525.1:34993817-35056317 GCA_036898135.1 Oncomelania hupensis
TCCCGTTTCTCTTTAAAAACAATAAATAGAGCTGGTACTGATTGATTAATGTTATTTATTCATTGACACATATACAGTCACCAGTGATGTCAAGCTGCTTTGCCAAGTTTCACCCCAACCTGGTGCTTGGTGGTACATACTCGGGTCAGATCGTCCTGTGGGACAACCGCGTCAACAAACGTACCCCCGTCCAGCGTACACCTCTCTCTGCTTCCGCCCATACGGTATGAAACATTGCTGAACAGTTAGTAAGATATGAAAATAAAGCAAGTGTGTGTTCCTGCTCCCGATCTACAAAGTTTTCATACTTGCACATTAAAATTTCTTCTTGTCTAAAAAAAGTGATATTGATACTCTCAAACTATCTGATATTGGAGTGACAAGATATGGCAGATAGAGTTACATGTATGTGTATCAAGCTTGAAAAAGTAGATGTTTCGTTGAATGTATTTTGCTTACAGGAATACAGAACAACTTTAACTATTAAACAAAATGAGGAAAACTCGTGAACTATTAGCAATTAACTTATAAATATAAAACTAATCTCTCTGTCTCGAATACCTACGCAAACGCACGCTGACACTTACTCGCTCGCTCACACTCATTCCCTCACTTTGCACAATGTTTTGAAAACGGTGCAATGAAAATAATGAATTTTAAAGGAGGATTTAAATGACTGGATTGAAGGTGAATTTTTAAGAGAATGTTCATAGCTGTCTCCTCCTTTTTGCAGCACCCTGTGTATTGCATCACAGTGGTGGGGACCCAGAACGCCCACAACGTCATCTCCATTTCCAACGACGGCAAGCTGTGCTCCTGGTCGCTGGACATGCTGTCGCAACCGCAGGACGCCATGGAGCTGCAGCACAAACAGGCCAAGGCTGTGGCCGCCACCTGCTCCAGCTTCCTCTCTGGCGATGCCAACAACTTTATAGTGGGCTCCGAGGAATGCTTGGTCTACTCCGCTTCTCGCCATGGAAGGTTGGTTATTGTGTGTGTTAGTAGCGGTTAGTGGTGGGTTGAGGGAGAGGGGATTTGTGTGTTGAGAGGAAAGGTGTGTTTGTGTTGCTCTATTGAATGATTTAATGACTGATTGATTCATTCATTGATTGTTACTTAACAGCAAAGCGGGAATCAACGAGGCTTTTGAAGGTCACCAGGGACCAATCACCGCCATTGACACTCACCGTGTTCCAGGCCAGATTGACTTCTCACCGTATTTTCTCACCTCTTCCTTCGACTGGACCGTCAAGTTGTGGAGCATCAAGGTTAGCAAATATTTTATAGGATTTATATTTTATACGGCTATTTAAAAACTGTAATACTGTATGATAAAGTAATACTTGTACATGGCTGCTAGGTAACAATAACAGACAAGACATGTTGAGTCGCTGGAATTGTGGATTGTTAGCACTATTCCACATGTTTGTATTTAATCCTTTAACACGCGGAGCGACCTAGAACAACCCAAATTTTTGCTATGTGCATGCTCGCGGAGCCACCGTCAGCGGCTGGTAATTACGTGGTCCGCTCAGAGGCTGCCATGTGGAAATCTATTTATAGCAAAGGTGCGAGACTCTCGCACACGTGATCGTGATTTCCTGTGGTTTCCGGTGGAGTTTTCACTGCATTTTTAGAATGTGTAGAACGCACACAGTGAATTTTCAAAGTTTGATTAAAGTTTGAAGTTAGAGAGGCGGAGAATTATGGCGTTAGATTCTTGCAGAATCTGATGAAGAAAATGACCCATTTGAAGGGTTTTAGGAGGCTGATTTGGTACAGGTTAATGATGGAGAGGAAAGTGATTTGGACTTTCACTTTGACGATCTATTTTCGTCGGATTTGAATAACAGCAACGATGAACAATCGGTGCTTTATTATTTGTGGCAGTGATCGTATTGCTGCATGTTGTGCAGTATGCAATGTTGACATTCAGATTTTTTTCCAGTTGCAACACATTGTAAAAATGTATGTGTAACATTTCATTTTGAAGAAAAATATGTGGTTGATTTATTAATAATGATGAGTGGAACATAACTTTGGGTGGTGCATTTTTAATTAATTTTTGTATGTGCATGGTGTAGCATTTTGACGGAGTTACTTGCCTTGACCTAGGAAATAGAAGCAGATAAGGCTTAGGCTCCTGTGGGGGTTAGAGGGTTAAAGTGTTATTTATTTATATGTTTATTTATATATTTATTTATTTAATTATTTAGTTATTATTATTATTAATTTATTTTTTATAATGTATTATTTTATCGTGTACAGGAGCAGAAGTACCTGTGTTCGTTTGAGGACAACAGTGATTATGTGAGTGACGTGCAGTGGTCACCCACCAACCCTGCTCTCTTCTCTAGCGTGGACATAATGGGACGACTTGACCTTTGGCATTTGAACCTAGAGACTGAGGTCTGCATAAGACTCGTTTTTGGAGATGTTTAGTCTTTTGTTTTTGTTTTTACTCACTTGCATGCAGCAATGTGAGACTTATGTGTCCCCCACCCCCTCCTCCCCCACCAAAAACAAATGTACAAAATAACATTTGAAAACAAGAATATTTATTTCAGTGATTCAATGCATGTGTGTGTTGTGTAGTGTAAGAGGGAGAGGCGAAAGAATGAAGTAAATCAGACTGATAGGAATGTTTTACCCACATCACAGAACACAGGTGCTTTTGTAAATATGTTGCTTGGGGAAATGAAGTTTGCCATCTGTGACCTGTTTCAACAGGTACCCACAGCTTCGGTTGTGGTGGACGCTAACGTGGCCTTGAACAAGTGTCGTTGGCACCAGACGGGCCATCACATCGGTGTTGCCGACGACCTGGGACGCATCTACATCTACGACGTGGCTGAGGTATTTTGTTTGCAATTCTGGGTGATAGGTGAGAGAAGGATTTGTAGAAGAGCAAAAAAAAAAAAAAAAAGGAAGATCTAAACACCATTTTACGTCATTGTGAATAGGCCAGCTTCCACTAAACAGGTGACCTTGATGCTAGCTGAGTGTCAGAGATCTATCAAACATAGGCTGTGTGTAGGTGTGGACCCTCAGCAACCTCTGACTCTGACATTGGGGTCAGTATCGTATTTGGCCCACTGCCCCATATAAGCTTAACAGCTGCTCAGTTGTGAAAAGAGGTCTGTTTGCATCATTGTTTTGGTCATTCTTTGGTGGTGATAAATGATGTATGAAACCAAATTGGCAGTTTTTCTTCAATATTTTTTTTTTCTATATAAATTCTTTTGTCTCCTCATTAAAGAATCAGGAGCCATCATCTTTGGCTGTGATTTTATTTATTATTCCTCAATACACAAAGTTCTTGGTTGTCTTTCATGTTGAGCTTTTTAGCAGCAACGACAGTCAGCACTTGGGTAACTAAGTTTGTTGTCAGCAGTCTGAGTAAACTAACAATTATTAACCATCGTTTGTATAAATGCATGTTGTCTCTTTCTATAAAGGATTGGCATAGAAATCAGTTTTGTTCGAGAGCAATTGATGATACAATGATGACGTCGACCATTGACATCTTTTGCCTGTAATGTTATTAATTTAAACTGGATGTTAATTAAAATGCCAATTTAAATTCAGTTTTGTTTGGTATGACAGCACATCGCTAACCCCAAGGCGGACGAGTGGTCGAAGTTTGTGCACACCCTGCAGGAGATGAAACAACAAGCAGCTGAGAGGGAAGAAGATAGTACGCTGCTCGGTTCCTCTGCACCCATCCGATAACAGCCTACCGCTGCTGAACTGCTGATGTGGTTTCTTTGATGATAGAAAGATAAGAGTGTGATAGAAAGATAAAAGCGTACCCTATAAAAATAATGAATGACAAGATAGATTTTCGGAGATAGAGATTCAGAGATGGGTTTGCTTTGTTTCAGTTGGCTTGTGCATCCACAAATGATTTTGACTAGCGGTGTTCAGCAATAATGCAGAATGCTGTAGGCATGCTTTTTCTTCAGACTAACTCAAAATGTGGCGATCTAAAGATAAGAGAACAGTAAGCTAGCCAAGCAGTATAGAACAAAAACCACACACAGTAACCTGGCCACTGTCTGCGCAGAATCTTCTGTATCTTCGTTGCTTCTTGTTTTCAGAAGCAAAAAAAATAACGCGGTTTTGAGGAAAGCCAGTTATGTTTTCCCGCACTTTCCACAGGTTAAAAATTATGATTTGGGGGGGATGTGTGTGTGTGTGCCATATGAGTTGTTTTTTTTTCTCTTTTTTCGGGTCATGTTATATGCAAGTTGGCATACCAAACATGGAAAAAAACAAAGGAAAAAAACAACCTAAACTGGCCAAATCAAAAAAAAAAAAAAAAATTCAGAAGTTGAGTTCTTGCACAGACAGTGACAGTTTGTAATTGTATCATTCTGTTCTATCGCAAAGAAACTCCAGTTTTGGGTTGATGTTGGAGTCATTCTGATTGCTAGTCTAGATTTGTCACACAATTCGAATGCATAGAAACATGCATGCGTGCGTACAAACACACACATTTTACTTACAAATTATCATAGATGGATGATCGTTTAACATTAGATAGGCTTGGTCGAAGGTGCTTCTATCGTTTGTTTGATAATCTAATATTATTTTGCCTGTTGACTCTGGGTTTCTTCCTCTTATTCCCTGATGGTCAGATATTGTTGTGTATGAGTGTAAAATATTAATTTTCTATAAAAATGTATGTATGAAAATTGTAAAGTATGTTGATATTGCAAATCACTGACTTGACTGGCAGGTAGTAACGTACACTCAGCTTTTGTGCAATAGTGGGTTTTTGGTTTTTTTTGCAGCTCATGCATTTGGTCATCTTAAACTGATTTTGTGATTGTTTATATCACTAGTTGTTACGTTATCAAGTAAAGGGGGTGTTTTATAATATGGGTGTTTCTAGTAAGGGGTATTTTACATAATAGTAATAATTTCTGACAAAACTATCCTTGAAAAGAATTAATTCAAAGCAGAGAGAATTTGTGGTCCTAAATATCTGTGATTAAGTTATCGGTAGATATAAAAGTGATTAAATAAATAAATAGATGGTTATTTATTTATTATGCAAGTTTTATGAAGAGGTTTGTGACATTTTGGAGATGGGATGGTCAAGTTATTGCAAAAAAAACAGCGGTGATAACAAAATTTCAAAGCGTAATACATAGTAAGACGAATAATAACATTCTGATTTGTAAACTTATAGGTTTTTAGCTTGTCTAGAAAATAAACATGTAGTTGGATGGACAGTTTGCTGCTTGAATGAGGGAATGATTGAAATGAAGAAAATCCATGAGCATGCTTCTTTATATGGAACTGTGCACTATAAACATTAACATTGGATGGGATTATGAGTTTTCTGCTTTTTATGTTGGTGAATGTGCACACAAAATGTCTGCTGTGTTGTTTGTAATCCCATTCATTTTTGTGTGTGCTAAAGTCTCTTCAACTCTTGCAAAAGCTGTTTCGGCGGAGACGAGAAATGTGTTCTAAAACTCTCGAGTAAATAGGAAGCAAAAAGGAGGCAATAGGGTTTTGGGCCGTTTGGTCTTGTATACCGTCTGCTAACATCCTTGCTGTTGTAGCATGCGCAGCTGGGTGAACTGAGATACAACTGTACATGCTTGCACCTGTGGTAATTACAAGATTGGGATTTTTTTGAATCGACTACAGATCCCACAACGCAGACTAAACGTCAACATTTAATTTATTCCGATTAAAAAAAATATATATATATAGATTCGGGTTTCTTTGACACAGAGTGTCAGTATTGAATAGTCAACGTGTTTTTGTTTTGTTTTTAATTCGTATTTCATATGTGTATTATACAAATGTTGTTTCCCTGTTTTATTAGTAATTTAAAAACATACCAGTGCTGCTTGTCTAAAAAAAAGATTGAATGAAAGATGATGCATGGTAGACAAATTTTGACTTTTGAAGCGACCTTATTGGGTGATGATGTACTCCGAAGTACTTGCTAATACTACAAAGATAATGAAGATGATGACTATGATGATGACTTAAAGCATGACTGGCATTTATATAACGTCTGACCTGAGGATTAGGATGTATTATAACTGCACTTTTCCACCACTGTCATGTTCTAATTGCATGAAGAGGGTCTGTTATACAGCACAATGCCTATGTGAGCAGCACTGTTTAGTGCCTCCACATTTTGCTGGCTGCGGGCTATTTATAGCTTGCCTGCACCAGTGAAAGGAAAGGTAAATTATCATCGGCGAAGCTATTTATAGCTAGCCTGGCTGACCTAACCTCAAAACTAAAAAGCTTTGGTTGAGTCGGTGTGCAGAATGCACCCTCGAATAAACAATGCAGAGATAAAGCTGCAGTGATGTAGCAGCGCCTAAGCTATAATTTGATTGACTAACATGCATAGGCATGATAGTCTGTTTTTTTTATTAGTGTTGTTGATAAGAAGAAAGGATTCTGTATGCTTGTGATGAACTTTTACAATTGTTGCATAAAAAAAAGCATATGATATAAAATAACTGTACAAATTTAAATATTTTAATTCCAAGTCTGGTGAATAAAAATTAAAGTATCCTTTGGGTTGTTTGTGTGTGAAAATATGGTTGATTGTGTGCGAGTTTGGATATTTGTATTGGTGTTAAATTTGTTTCGGTTACAGTTTGAACGTGTGTGTATTTGTGTTACATAGATATTCAGTTATGTGTTGTGCGTCCATCATGATATTACATGTTTGTGTATACATTTTAATGTTTTGGGTGTGTGAATTTCATATATGCTGCTGTTGACATTTTACGTTTGCATGCAAGATCTAAACCAGATAAATTCCAAAAGTCTGACAAGTTTTCAAAATGACATTTTTATTTTACTATATTGGACGGATGCTATTTCACACAACAAATAACCCGCACTTCTACTAAAGGGAGACAAGAAGTAATGTAACATAATAGGAACAGGCTAGTCTCCCTTTACGAAACAACCAGCATTATTTAATTTCATGCGGTGCCCTGAGCCGCTCTTCGCTCCCAGTAATATTCAAAACAATTTACTTTAATTGTACCTATTGGTCTTCACTCATCGCACAAGATCATATTAATTTTAAACAACACAGTGTAAAAAAAAAAAAACAGCTAAACAAACCAAAGAGCCAGAAAAGAGAAGAAATCGCTCATATATAACAGTTAGTGCCTGTCAGTGAATCTGAATAGTTCATCAAAGAAACCAGTAGTCTGGCGTTAAACTACAGCGTGGATGGAACTCTATATTCTATTGGCTGTTGACTCCACAAATGCAGCCTTGAAGCTAAGAGTGGTTGTGAAGAAGGTCCTATATAGTCTGGAAATTTCGGTAATTAAGAACAGACAACAACAGAAAAACGTATCACAAAACCGCTATAATGGGATTTAACGAACTATTTTGCTGAAAGTTTCCAACCATCTCACACTCAATCACTCTCTGACTTTTAGAAGCCGTTATCTTATAACATAGCATGAACAAGATGCACTTGACCATTTTCTTTTAAAGGATACCGCTCTTAAATAATAATTATGAAAATCTTGGATACATGAAAATTGTATACAATTAAATTAGTACCAAAGATCTATTTAGGATACACAGCCTTTGGTAGTTCAACAACGAAAAATAGAATTAATACATCTGTAATTTGTACGTGAAAATATACCCTTTTAGAATCTATCTTGAATGTGGCATACGTAGGAGATCGTGAATGATGAGCAGTAGTTTTCATGGATTGATATGATCAATACTTGGTCAAATACTGGAGAAGAAAAAAATGTAATCACAACACTTGAACGAATAAGCAATAAAATACTGCAAGGTCACACAATAATACCGGGATGTAAATCAGCAGTTTTGGGGAAAAACAAAATGGCAGTGCAAGTGGCATGCAGCAGTCCAAGGTAGCATCAGCGGCTAACCCTAACTAAAGCTACAAAATGCATAGAGTTAAACCTGAGCTGCCCATTCACCAGCCACATATCACTACAGCATCACACTGAAGTGTGAGACAGTGCATACTTCCTTTCACCACCTTCACTGTTGCACTCTGCCTCTATGAATGCCAAAGAACAAGACCCGAACATCTGGATCTGGGCTTGTGAAAATTTGCTAGCATCAACATTTTAAAAAAAAAATTTTTTAAGTAAATAAATAAAAAGGCAAATTGGCCTCTTGGGCAGCTTGAATTAGATCCTGTTTCCAGCCAGTGTGTGGAGAAGGGTAATTGTAGATTATAGTCGCACGACACCGGAGCTTATAGGCGACTACTGGTCACATTATTCTGACACCAGCGAACCAGTTGATGGTAAGGGGAAAATAATATGGTCACACATTGGCCAATCCGGGATTCGAACCAGGTACCTTTCGGTTACTAGTAAGCCGCTCTACCAACTGAGCTACCCGGCCCCACTGCGTGGAGAAGCTCTTAGAGCAGGTATTTAAGGAGCTATATAGGAACAATTCCATTCAATAATTTGCTACCTTAATTAACAAAAAACACTTAGTCAATGAATTTCATTTCTATGAGTTTCCCTAATGTTGAAATACAGTACACTACTATACATCTTTATTGTTCAACTTTCACATTATACATAAAAGCGGAAAATTGAGCGCACACTTTGCATACAATAGTAAATGAACAAAAATTAAAATGTCCATGCCTACAACAGTCATATCATATCAAATAATGTTGTACATGAATCTTTTTTAGATGCTAACAAAATTTGTTAGCATATTCGTGCCTCAAAGTTTTTTTAAAAAGAATTTTGCAGCTGAATCACTGAAGCAGTTAAGGTAGCATTAATTCTAAACATAAGCTAAGAAATCTAAAAAAAAAATAAAATAAATAAAAGATAAAATCATAACTTTCTTGACGTCGATCATTCTAGAACCTATTTTGTGAGGGGTTCACGTTCTATTCTCTAGAGGTTTTGAAACGGTCCAAATTTGTTGCAGTCCGATCTGTTCAAGGGCATTTAACAAGGTTTTTTTTGTTTCTTTTGGAGTCATGTCACCCAGTCAAAAATAAAAATAAAATATGGCTAAACTATTAATGAGAAATGTAGAAATCTGAAGAAAATACTAAAACTAACGTATTGAAAACATTGAGACGTTGAATCAATAGGGATTGCATCATAAAACAATGAAGGGAAAAACTAAGATTGTGGCCAGTAGAATGCAAAGTGAAGATTCAAACACTGTGACTATGACTTTGCAAGATTTAAGATCGCCTGGAATCATCGATCATCATACCATTTTTATTTGGCTCATAAATCAGTGGCTCATAAGATTTGAACAAACTTCAGGGCTGTTCATAAACAAATATAAAAGCATCACAGCCACTGTAGTGATACTTGCATGTTTTCATAATTTTATGCTCACCGGTGCTACATTGTAAGTTTTCTTCAGTACCATTATCATAATTATTATTATATCACACATGGTTTTGTAACCATATTATCATTATTATCACAACGTTTTCATCATCATCATCATCACCATAAAAGATAACTTTTTGCGATAACAGAACGATTCAATGAAATCAGCAGGTCACATGCCGATACCAGAGTCAGGTCTAGCAGGCACTCCTTCTTCCACTGCCCCAGCATCTTCGTTCTCTTCGTCCCCTTCAGAACTGCCAACACAAAATATTGTATTAAAGAGCCAGGGTCTCAAATGATTTTGGTTGACTTTTCTTACACTGAGTTTACCCGACATTGTTGTCACATTGAAAGATGAAATAGTGGGCTCTTGTTCACACTAACCGCTAAGCTTGCACTGTCAGATTCTCTTCCTTGAAACCTAAGCAAGCAAATGTGCCCACTATACGCAAATCTCTGCAGTGCTATTGTTTTAGAATCAATCTTGGTGCCATATTAACAGGTACATAAACAAAGTGAATTTATAGATTTATATCACGATTTTACTTTTAAAGAAGGTTATTATTTTATTTGGGCTTTATTTTATTTTTTCCAGAGGGGGCAACACTCACTTTAAAAAGGAGCTGCGACGCTGAATTGTGTTAAGGATGGTCCCTTAAAGTAATTATACATCAGTCAATCTGTTCAGGCAAGGCCTAGCCTAACTCAAAAGAAATAATTATCAAGGAAAAACCAAAACACAGCTAGTCAAATAATTAACCCAACCGTCCAGTGCTTTCACGCATATATTTTTACCTCATGGCATACTCAATAGGAACAGAAACAGCTAACCAGTTCCTGTCACTGAATGCACAAGAGGGAGGGTGGGGTCCTAAAGGTCCGTCTGAATTATACATGTACTATATACTACACCTTGTGATAGATAGCAAGGCATACAATTGGTTGGCTCGCTCAGCTGTGATGTGTTTGTGTGTGTGTGTGTGGGTGTGTGTGTGTGTGTGTGTGTGTGTGTGTGTGTGTGTGTGTGTGTGTGTGCATGTGTCTGTCTGTTTGTGTGTGAGAGAAAAAGAGAGGAGAAATTTGGAATAATGCTTATGATGAATGTGAGGTAAATGAAAGCGGATTCATTTTGTATTCTTAATGTATATGAATTTAAAATGGGATCCTGTGCCTGCTGTAATTCCTTTTGGGGTAATAAAAGACATTGTCACGCTACGCAGTTCGCAGTCGCGCGCCTATGTATATAGTTTAATCATCAGCCTGTACATAGAGGTTAAAAGTTACGGTAGTCAAGGGGAGAGAATCAGAATAAATTAATTAAGTTTATAATTAATAAAAGTAGCGAATGATTTGCGCCCGTGCGGAACGCACTATGTTAGAAAACAGCATAGTTGGCTATTTTGTTATTGAGAAGATTAATTGCTGCCATGCGATATTCTATGTGTGAAATGCGTGCTCTAATCGCGAACGGTGTAGGGAATGAATTATAATTGGAACGAGTATATTCTAGAAGATTCCTAGCTAATCGTATAAAACCCCATGCACTGTATATTTTGATAGGAGCAGGAAACGTTTTGATATCGCTTTTGTAGCCAGAACCAACAGATCCGAGTGGGGTCAAGGTGCCAGTTAGTGACTTTGTCTGTGGGTCGTACCGATCAGACCGTCAACGAAAAAGAGCCTAATTAACGGAAGAGGAGGACTGTTTTGGGAACACTTTGGAAGTGTTTGTTTAACTGGAACTGTTCTAAGCTGTTTAGAATACCTACTGTGTATTCTCGGTGAAATCTGAGTTATCTACGTATAACGTCGGGTGACCTGTGACTCCGTTTAGGACTTCTTCTGCCTGTGTAATCACCTTGCCTAACCTTCTGTGCCTGTGTGTTTGTCCCGTCGTTTGTGTGTCTTTGTCAACAGGCCGGGGATCCCACTGGTAGCCGTAAGTTATTTACCTCAATTTCTCAGTTGGCCATAGCGTTCGGGGGTTTGGGTTATGCATGCAGTGTGAATGGTTAGTTAATTATGTTTTCTTAATTCTATTTTATGTTTCATATTGTGCTGCATAAATACCTAGCAAGAGAGAGAGAGAGAGAGAGAGAGAGAGAATTTTCTAAAATGTATTATAAATTAAATAATTATAAATTGATATAAAAGAATTCGCTGTTATGTAGCGAAGAGATGACAGAAAGGTGGTGATTGTGAATGTATATGCGCGATGACAGGGAGGATGAGTAAGGATGTTGAAAGGGAGACAACCATTCCGGTAGCGGGATGATTGTGCAGTATATTGTAATATAATTATTAATGGTTGCGTATTTTTGTATGTATTGTTGTAGATGTACCAAAACCAAAACCTTAGAGCGGATCATTGATGATGTGCTGAAACCTTGCTGGTGTGAAGCTGGTGTGCCTCGGCCTATTACGCCGGTGTTCTGTGTGTCAACCTCGGTTGCGAAGGTTGTGGTATTCGCCCAAGGAACCTTATTTCGTTTATAAAGCACACACACGCACACTCCACCATACACAACAAATAACTATAACCATTGATAGACAATTGTGAGGAATAATAATTGTTTTACATGTGATAAATTATAAATTACAGCACATTGAAATATATTTAATCTGAATTGATTGATAAACGTTGTTGAGTAATATTACCTACTAGATTAAGTAACCCTGTGATTGTATAGTTTTGTCTGGGGGAATTATTTCGCCAGATATTAATTAATTAATAATTTAGATTAATTTCTTACATTGTTACAAATTCTATTTTGCATAAAGGATAAATTTTCTTATTCATTTTATATAATATAAGAGACTTCTTGTATCTGTTTGAAGTTTAAGTGGAACAAAGTTTGAATATTTATAAAGATTTAAAGCAGTTGCTTACGGTATATTTGCTTCGTTGTCAGTAAGCCGTTTCAGCCATAATTATTATAAATTCTTTTGTACATTTTGTAGTTAGACATTTTTCATTTCGATTTAGTTATCATTATTATTTTGAGCGAAATGTTTATGTATTAGTTTGGGGTTATATTAGTGGGATTGAGGGTTGGTAGGTTGGGAAGTGGGATAAAGGGAGTTAATTTTGAGTATGAATGTGTGAGTGAAATAAAGAAATTGTCTTGTTACTTCTGGTTTTGTCTTTTAGAGTTTATTTAGGTGTTGGGTTTTTTTCTCGTGTGAAAGAGCACACATGTCGAACCTCTGTTGAGGCAGTTGGGACGTGACATTTTGGTGGCAGCGGTGGGATAGATCTAGGAAGGGATAGGGGGAAGTAGTTAGGGTAGATTTATTTTTTGATTGTTTAGATACCAGAAGTCAGTGTTTGTTTCTTTGTCGTCTTGTGTGTCGGATGAGTGACCAGTGGGTGGTTGGTCGGGAGTGAGGTTGCGCTGCGCAAAAGGGTTCACACCCCGAGCGTGTGTGCACAAACAGGGGGGTTGAGGTAAGCAACTTTGTCGTCGAGGCCTAGACGATAAGGGACTTCTCCGGCTCCTGTTACCGTTTACTTGTCATTTGTTCGACTGTTTGTATATGTGTTAATCGTTATTTGTTTCATTGTTATTCACCCATTTTTTCCCATTTTCATTCTTAGTCCGCGACTGTATGCTGACGAGAGCTGCGACTCGGAGAGCAGCTGAGCAGGCGCGAGCGATGGACCAGTACACCGGGACCGACGCAGCCGCTTCGCGTCCGGGACCGTCTGACGGGAAACCCGCAGTGAGTACGCCTTCCGCTCATAGTACTCGCATGGCAGCTGATCTTACTCCTACTGCAGTTAAGGCCGGTGCAGGAAAAAGTAGCGTTGGCATGGAAGTATATCTTAGATATAAGGAGCTAGGCGCTAGCATGGGGCTGAAGGGAGCAGGTCTAGCCAGTTTTGTAGTAGACGGGGCGAAGAGAGAGCAAGAAGCTGCTAGATTAGCGGAGGAGTCTGCTAGATTAGCGGAGGAGTCTGCTAGATTGGCGAGAGAGATGGAATTAGAGCGGAGAGATAGAGCTAAAGAAACAGCTAGGCTCGAGAGGAGGATGGAACGCGAAGAGAAGAAAAGAGCGGAAGAGTTGGCCCTAGCAGAGAAGAGAAGAGCAGAAGAGCTAGCTTTGGCAGAGAAGAAGATGGAACGAGAGCGTAAGGAAAGAGCAGAGGAGTTAGCCCTGATGGAAAGGAGGCTAGAGCAAGAGCGCAAAGATAAAGCTAGAGAACTGAAGCTCTTAGAGAAGAAGATAGAATCTGAACGGGGTAATGTCGAGTTGCGACTGCAAGAAGAGCGCGCAGCTAGAGAGCAGGCCCGGGAAGACGATAGAGAAAGGCTTAGAGCGCAGTTGGAGCAAGAAAAAGAACTAGAAGCCCAACGTAGGAGGGATAGAATTCAGGCTGATAGCTACAAGATCAAGGTCCAACCATTTGATGGCAAAGAGGATATTGAGAGCTATCTTCAGCACTTTGAGCAAATAGCTAGAACTCAGAAATGGAAGGAAGAGACGTGGTCGGCTAGGTTGTCACCGTTGTTGTCAGGGGAGGCAAGAGAGACTTATCTGAAGTTAACTCCAGAGCAGATAGTCGATTTCGAAGTGGTCAGGGGGGCTCTTCTGAAACGTTTTAGGAGAGATGCTGACTACTACCGCAAACAGTTCAGGGGGAGTAGGAAAGAAGGCACAGAGACTTTTCCGCAGTACTTGAGTAGAGTACAAGTCTTAGTGAAGAGATGGTTTTCTTTGGCTAAGAAGGATATAGATGATGCGGGCGTAGTGCTTGATGTCTTTCTGACTGAACAGTTGTTGTCAGTAATGAACCCTGAGTTAGAGCTGTTTGTGAGGGAGAGGCAGCCTGAGAACGGCGAGCAAGCAGCTGAGATTGCCCAGTTACATGTAGATGCGAAACAGACAGTGAGTAACAGGCCAGTGTTCGGTAGCGTGCCATACAAGGGGGGTAATCGTGCTGTCAGTCAACCTGTAGGGGCAGCGAGGAGTGGTCCTAGTGGCAACAAGGGTGAAGAGGATAAGAGGAGGGAACCTAGTGGGGAGAAACGTCCTGTGAAGTGTTTCAGGTGCGGGAAGCTAGGTCACGTAGCGAAGGAGTGCCGTAGTCCGAAACAGTTGCTACGTATCACTGTCAGTCCGGATTCAGGACCGATTCACTCGGAAACGACTAAAACTAGCTTTAGTACCATTCAGCCGTACAACCCGTGGAGCATGGGAACAGTCAGGGGTCAGCCTGTGAAGATTCTGAGAGATACTGGTGCCGAGGTGGGGGCAGTAGCAGCCAAGTGGGTGCGTCCTGAGGATATGACCGGTAGAGAGATCGAGGTCATGTTCGCTGATCAGGTCAAGTCAGGGAAGTATCCTACAGCGTACGTAGAAGTAGACTCAGCTTTTGTGAAGGGTACAGTAGAATTGATCGTCATCGAGCAAGTTGTACCTGATATCATTCTTGGCAACTGGGTTACCTTCAAGGGTAGTCCAGTGGCTGTAGATGGGTTAGAGTGTGCGATAGCCGCCGTTCAGACCAGGGCACAGGCCAAGGCAGAAGGGAAGCAGGAGAGAGCACTGCCGATTCCGAAGCCATTCCAACTCGATGTGACGCCCGATCAGTTGGCCAAGTTGCAGGAAGAAGATCCCACTTTAGCTAGAGCTAGAGAGTGCGAGAAGCAAGGGACGAAACTCAAGTCAGGCAAAGCGATGGTTAGCTTCTGCAAAAAGAAGGGTATTTTGTATAGAGTACACCATCAGGGAGAAGAGGAGCTAACGCAGCTAGTCGTGCCTAGCAAGCTCAGAGGAGAGGTGATGCGCCTGGCGCACGACCCTCCGATGGCCGGACATTTGGGTGGAAAGAGGACACGTGAGAGGATATGGGGGGTGTTCTATTGGCCAGGAATGTGCGGGGATGTTAGGCGATTCTGCGAATCGTGTCCCGAATGCCAGAAAACAGTTCCTAGGGGTAGGGTAGCAAAAGTTCCGCTGCAGAAACTACCTCTAGTTGATGAACCGTGTCAGAGAGTTGCAGTTGATATTGCAGGGCCTATAAAATCGTTCCCTCATTCGAAGATGGAAACCATCAGGACAGAGATTGGGACGATGTTAATCATGGGAGCGATCGAGCGGGCAGTTTCACCAGTCAGTTCGCCGAGTGTGTCAGTAAGGAAGAAAGACGAAGCAGTCAGATTTCGATTTGGTGGTAGGAAGCGTTCCAGGCGCAAGCTGGAGTATTTGGGACACATAGTGGGGGAAGGCAAAGTGCAGCCGGAACAAGGAAAGATGGACAAGATCCAGAATGCACCACGTCCTACTACCAAGAAACAGGTCAGGTCATTCCTTGGATTAGCAGGGTACTATCGGAAGTTTGTGCCGAATTTTGCTGCGATAGCGGTGCCGCTGACCGACTTAACCAAGGGAGGCAAATCAGGTCCCGTACAGTGGTCCGAGGCTTGTGAAGTAGCGTTCCAGACGCTCAAAAACCGTATATGCTCCAAACCTGTATGTTGTATGCCAGACATGGAGAAACCATTAGTGCTACAGACTGACGCATCAGAGATTGGAATAGGGGCGATTCTGTGCCAGGACCAAGGTTTGGGTTTACAGCCAATCACATGTGCCAGCAAGAAGCTAAACCAAGCAGAGAGGAATTATTCCACCATAGAGAAGGAATGTTTAGCATTGGTGTGGGGCGTACAAAAGTTCAAGCAGTACCTGTATGATCGGACAGTCATTGTGCAGACCGACCACAGGCCTTTGCAATACCTGCAGCAAGCAAAGACTACGAATTGTAGACTCATGAGGTGGGCACTTCAACTCCAACCTTTCGATCTGATAGTGGAGAGTATTCCAGGGAAGGACAATGTACCAGCTGATTTCTTGAGCAGAACTGAGTAGCGTGGTTGTTTAGAACTAAAACTGTTAGTTTTCGTCTTGGTGGGGTGCTGTGTCACGCTACGCAGTTCGCAGTCGCGCGCCTATGTATATAGTTTAATCATCAGCCTGTACATAGAGGTTAAAAGTTACGGTAGTCAAGGGGAGAGAATCAGAATAAATTAATTAAGTTTATAATTAATAAAAGTAGCGAATGATTTGCGCCCGTGCGGAACGCACTATGTTAGAAAACAGCATAGTTGGCTATTTTGTTATTGAGAAGATTAATTGCTGCCATGCGATATTCTATGTGTGAAATGCGTGCTCTAATCGCGAACGGTGTAGGGAATGAATTATAATTGGAACGAGTATATTCTAGAAGATTCCTAGCTAATCGTATAAAACCCCATGCACTGTATATTTTGATAGGAGCAGGAAACGTTTTGATATCGCTTTTGTAGCCAGAACCAACAGATCCGAGTGGGGTCAAGGTGCCAGTTAGTGACTTTGTCTGTGGGTCGTACCGATCAGACAGTCAACGAAAAAGAGCCTAATTAACGGAAGAGGAGGACTGTTTTGGGAACACTTTGGAAGTGTTTGTTTAACTGGAACTGTTCTAAGCTGTTTAGAATACCTACTGTGTATTCTCGGTGAAATCTGAGTTATCTACGTATAACGTCGGGTGACCTGTGACTCCGTTTAGGACTTCTTCTGCCTGTGTAATCACCTTGCCTAACCTTCTGTGCCTGTGTGTTTGTCCCGTCGTTTGTGTGTCTTTGTCAACAGGCCGGGGATCCCACTGGTAGCCGTAAGTTATTTACCTCAATTTCTCAGTTGGCCATAGCGTTCGGGGGTTTGGGTTATGCATGCAGTGTGAATGGTTAGTTAATTATGTTTTCTTAATTCTATTTTATGTTTCATATTGTGCTGCATAAATACCTAGCAAGAGAGAGAGAGAGAGAGAGAATTTTCTAAAATGTATTATAAATTAAATAATTATAAATTGATATAAAAGAATTCGCTGTTATGTAGCGAAGAGATGACAGAAAGGTGGTGATTGTGAATGTATATGCGCGATGACAGGGAGGATGAGTAAGGATGTTGAAAGGGAGACAACCATTCCGGTAGCGGGATGATTGTGCAGTATATTGTAATATAATTATTAATGGTTGCGTATTTTTGTATGTATTGTTGTAGATGTACCAAAACCAAAACCTTAGAGCGGATCATTGATGATGTGCTGAAACCTTGCTGGTGTGAAGCTGGTGTGCCTCGGCCTATTACGCCGGTGTTCTGTGTGTCAACCTCGGTTGCGAAGGTTGTGGTATTCGCCCAAGGAACCTTATTTCGTTTATAAAGCACACACACGCACACTCCACCATACACAACAAATAACTATAACCATTGATAGACAATTGTGAGGAATAATAATTGTTTTACATGTGATAAATTATAAATTACAGCACATTGAAATATATTTAATCTGAATTGATTGATAAACGTTGTTGAGTAATATTACCTACTAGATTAAGTAACCCTGTGATTGTATAGTTTTGTCTGGGGGAATTATTTCGCCAGATATTAATTAATTAATAATTTAGATTAATTTCTTACAAATTCTATTTTGCATAAAGGATAAATTTTCTTATTCATTTTATATAATATAAGAGACTTCTTGTATCTGTTTGAAGTTTAAGTGGAACAAAGTTTGAATATTTATAAAGATTTAAAGCAGTTGCTTACGGTATATTTGCTTCGTTGTCAGTAAGCCGTTTCAGCCATAATTATTATAAATTCTTTTGTACATTTTGTAGTTAGACATTTTTCATTTCGATTTAGTTATCATTATTATTTTGAGCGAAATGTTTATGTATTAGTTTGGGGTTATATTAGT
Organism: Oncomelania hupensis; assembly: GCA_036898135.1. NCBI lineage: Eukaryota > Metazoa > Mollusca > Gastropoda > Littorinimorpha > Pomatiopsidae > Oncomelania > Oncomelania hupensis. Next base: position 35,011,938 of record CM072525.1, read on the forward strand.
GGGATTGAGGGTTGGTAGGTTGGGAAGTGGGATAAAGGGAGTTAATTTTGAGTATGAATGTGTGAGTGAAATAAAGAAATTGTCTTGTTACTTCTGGTTTTGTCTTTTAGAGTTTATTTAGGTGTTGGGTTTTTTTCTCGTGTGAAAGAGCACACATGTCGAACCTCTGTTGAGGCAGTTGGGACGTGACAGACATGTTGTATTGTGTTGTATTGTATTGTGTTGTATTGTATTGTATTGTATTGTATTGTATGTATACTATCAATTGCCTGTTCCTAGAATCTGCGTTAAACCTATATCTTCTTGCACTATGTCTGCCTGAACACATATCAAAAAGCCCAGAATTCTGGATTCAGGCATAGCCACATATACCTACACCCATGGAATGCACATGCAGACGTCATCCAAAAAGTGTAACTCTCTGTGATAGGCATGCATTAATTACTCCAGTAAATAATCCGGCCCAGTCTACACCAATGGAATGAACATGCAGACGCCATCCAACAAGTTTTACTCTTATGTGCTATGGATGCATTAATTACTCCAGTAAATACTCTGGCCCAGTCTACACCCCTAGAGTGCAAATGCAGACGTCATCCAAAAAGTTTGACTCTATGTGCTATGGATGCATTAATTACTCAAATAAATACTGTTTGGAATATAATAATATTAATAACACAGTGAATGTTTGTTTATTTATTTATCTATGAATCAATTGGAATTATTCATGTCTTTCCAATACAAAAAGAAAATCTGGGTGGGAAAAAAACAAGTGTTTTAGTACCTTGAATCATCGCTGTCATCATCATCTTCATCATCATCATCGTCACCATCATCCTCCTCTTCGTCACCTTCATCTCCACTTTCCTCTTCCCCTTCGGCTGCTGCCTCTGCATCTATAAATAAAATAAAATAACAAAATGAGACGCTGCCGCTACAAAAGATTCATAACCATAGCTATAAAAGAAAAATCATGATTAAAGAATTTTTACAAATGTGAATTTGTGTCTAGCATTTTGCTATGATAATTCAGTAAATGTTCATTTATTTATGTCTTTCTTACTTTCTTCCTCTAGCATTTTATTTATTTATTTATATATTTATTTATTTATATTGCATTAATGTATCTTTCGAGATTGTTTCTATTTGTGAAAATGACAGAAGAATTGATACACGTACTTGTACACAAAAAAATTTTCTAGTACAAAAGATCATCTTTAAAATCTGAATCACAATGGCAGCATGCAAAACTTAAAAATGTTGATAGGAAATCTTAGCTGGGAATACTATAAGTAACAGCTGAAACAATGCATAACAAATGAATTTAACCTATCCTATCCTATCCCGTAACTCGGAGGTCGTAGGGTCACTTAACCAACATACTCCATCTTTCCCTGTCCTCAGCAACCCTGATTGTTTCGTTCAGAGTCAAACCAGTCCATTCTCGAATGTTGTCCTCCCAACTCTTTTTTGGTCTCCCTCTTCTTCTACCTCCTTGCACTGTGCCTTGCAGAATGGTCTTTGCAAGACTCTAACTATGCACAGAGATAAGGATTATATCCAAGACACTACCAAGACACTCCAGCCGCATATCTTTAGGTCAGACCCCTTTGTCACTTGTATTATACACAAACCTTGTTTTTGTCTTTGATAGCTCTCGACCTTGAGATGGCCTTGACCTCTGGTTCCAAATACACTCACGGACTATCAAATAAATTACAGCAAAAGTTGTCATCAAGGTGACCTTGAAATTCAGTGACCTTGACCTTGGGATAATCTTGACTTTCATGTGACCTCTCATGCGTGCCTGATTAAAATAACCCAATGTTGTTGCGTACTAACATTATTAAAGTCATCAAGTATGACAAGGTTACCAGTGCAGTCCTCCACAACAGCACCATCAGGAACTGGTTCAGAACAACAAACAGCGTGCGTCAAGGATGCCTACTCTTTCCAACACTCTTCAACATCTTCCTGGAGTGCATCATGCCAGATGCCCTTGCAGATCACACACACACAAAAAAAAACAGCATAGGGGATGGAGCAATCTCCAGACTCCGTTTTGTGGATGACATTGATGGATTGGCTGGAGAGGAACAAGAACTTGAACAGCTGGTACAGCGGCTTGACCCAACCACTAGAGCCTTTGGAATGGAAATAAGTGCAGAGAAGGCCAAAATGATGACCAACAACACCAATGGCATCAACACGGACATCAAAGTCCAAGGCCAATCCCTCAACACGGTGCATAGTTTCAAATATTTAGGAGCCATTGTATCAGACAATGGGTCCCGACAGGAAATCCTCTCCAGTTTACCACAAGCAACTGCTACCCTGGCGAGGTTGAAGCCCATTTGAAAAGACAGAACCATCGCTCTACATTCCAAGGTAAGGCTGCTGCACTCCATTGTCATCTCCATTTTCCTATATGTTGGCAAAACATGGACCCTCACAGCAGATCTCCAACGAAGAATACAAAGCATGGAGATGAGGTGCTACAGAATACTCCTGGGCATTTCCTATACCCAGCACATCACCAATGACGAAGTCCGACAGACCATCACACAAGCCATTGGACAACATGACGACATGCTCACCTATCCTATCCTATCCATTCACGTAACTCGAAGATCGTTGGGGCACCACAGATGATCGCTTAACCAGCATACTCCATCTTTCTGTCCTCAGCAACCCTTATGGCTTTGCTCGGTGTCAAGCCAGTTTATTCTCGAATGTTGTCCTCCCACCTCTTTTTCTGTCTCCTTCTTTTACTGCCTCCTTGCACCGTGCCTTGCAGGATGGTCTTTGCAAGGCTCGATGCTCTGGTGCGGTGTCCATTCCATCGGAATTTCCGTTTCTTCACCACTGTGAGCATGCATGTCATCGTGTTGTTCACCGTGGTGAAGAAATAGAAATTCCAATGGTATGGCTACATCACCACTCATCAGGCCTTACAAAGACCATGCTGCAAGGCACGGTGCCAGGAAGCAGAAGAAGAGGGAGACAGAAAAAGAAGTGGGAGGACAACATTCGAGAATGGACTGGCTTGACACTGAGCAAAGCCATGGGGGTTGCTAAGGACAGAGAAAGATGGAGTATGCTGGTTAAACGATAATCTTTGGTGTCCCAACGACTTTTGACTTATGGGATAGGATAGGATAGGATGTTGCATACTATGAGTTAACAAAAAAGCCACTCCACTGTATGATGACCTATTTCTTTGTATGTTTTTGCAAGGCCTAAAATGACCTTGATCGTCAAGATCAAAGCAGAAACGGAACATATATGAAAGATCAATCTATCATCTCTAAACACAAGTTTGGACTTTATATCTCTCATTGGTATACACCATCTTACTAAGTTTGGTGGTGATAGTTGAAATAGATTCTGAGATATTAATCCACTTGCACGTTTTGCACAGAGGACAGAGGACAGCGGACGACTGACAGACAGACGGACAAAATTACTTTTTTTTTAAATGTCATTTTTGGACTATTTAGGCCTCATTTCGCACAGATTTGCAAAAATCTGGATTTCTTGGGGGGAGGAGAGGGAAAAGAGAGTGAGTGGGTGAGGGGAGGTGGAGAAGGTGTTGAGGATGGGGGTGGGAGGTTGGGGATGTTGAGTACATAGACCAACATTGCTATGCATGATAGTCAAAAAGCTGCTATAACTCAGCAACCCCAATGAAGATTTCCCATGGAAATAAACAGTCAACATCAAGCTAGAACCAAACTAGAAACTGTCAAATGCATGCATCGATCAATCAACCTGTTGATGGTAGCAAAAGGTCAAAGGTTGCTGCTTCCAAAAATCCTGAAACCAATTTAGTATTTACGGCAAAATCCAAAAGGGGGAACAATGCACGGGAAACAGATTTGACACCATCTTGTAATAGACTTTGCTCCGCCAAACCCCCACCTCCCCTCAACCCTACCTCCCTTTCCCTCTGCTTCATTCCCCTTTTCCCTCTAGCCCAACAGTACCAACCACCCCACCGTCACCGCAGGTAACCCCTTGAGTGCCCTCTATGTACAGTATATCAAACATGCTCAACTAGGCAACGTGTGGTAAACGGGCTGCCTACACCAAAGATGAAGGAGAACAGGTTTAAAACACTGCAAAAACAATTGTGGTCACGATCCTGACAGTTCAGCTTAAGAGAAGCGATGTCTTTACAACAAAAACCTAGGCTGCAGAAGGTAGTTTAGATCATTTAAAAAAATACACAACATTCAAACCACAAGGTTTTAGTTGTCACATCCACTGCCTCAACTGGGGGTACACAAGTGGGTGCTTACCACATGATAAACAACCACCCCAAAAAATCTAACACATAAAACACCAGAGGAAACAATTACAACTTTTTTTATTCATACAAAAAAACAAACTAATCTATATATTTATAACTAACCCACCCGTATAGCCGCAATCACACTTAACTATAATGAAAACAAAACTAGTAAACAATAATAAGAAATCAAATGAAGATTTTCTTGACAGTCTTTCTTAGTACAGCCTTACTACAGTCTTTCTTACTACAAGTTCACAGGTGGCTGTAGAATTATTAGTTACTTATCTAATGATTTGTACAGGATATTAATTACACCCAAAGGCTTAATAATATTGTAAACACTAATAATAATATTTCTCAGTGGGGTGTCGGATAGTGCAGTGGTTGGAGCACTCGCTACTGTGTCGAAAGTGAAGCACCGTCCGGTGCGGTTAGCACTTGGATGGGTGACCGCTAAGGTGTGAAGCGACAAACAACAACGCCCCCAGTTGACTCAACTGTGATTGAGTACCTACTCTCTTGAGGGTGGGGAAGGTAAAGCAGCGAGGGAGAGAGTTGGGCATCACCCTCATTACGCTGGCCCAAGATAAGTGTGATCTCCAACATCACGCTCCCCTACGGCCACAAGGCTATGGGACTACCTTTACCTTTTTTTTTACAAATTATACAAGATGCCTGACTACAGAAAATGCCACTCCAACTAAGTATATGTAATTTATTGGAAAAAAAATGTCTTATTAATACAGGTGTCTTTATACAACCAGCAACTGACGGTTCCATGACATTTCAGCGCCAACATTTCAGCGCCGTACATTTCAGCGCGTATATTTCAGCGCCGTACATTTCAGCGCCGTTCATTTCAGCGCCGTACATTTCAGCGCCGTACATTTCAGCGCCGTACATTAACATATTGAACTTTCTTGATAAAATCACATAAAACCCTGGTGCCTCGTGTCCATTTAAATCACTGACTTAGCCTATGCATCGCCATAGATGGATGGCGCTCTATCATCATCTATAAATGGTCACCATCATCGTTTAGTGCCTCTCCTAAAACATCAATGCAAAAGCAATTCCCTCCATCGTGTTCATGAGAGAACGAGCCCCTGCATTGTACAGCAAGATAATAGTTTTGACACGCTTTTGTAAGTCTTTGTACTTTCGACGCTTCGGGGCAGGTGCCTGACCTCCGATCAGACGCGTGACGTCAGCTTGAATCATAGTTTGCCCCTTTTTGAGGACCGCAATGAGCTTCCACAAAGCTGGTGAGTACGCCCTTACGTGATTCTGGAAAGCGTTGTGGAATCCTTCCACACTGTTGTTGGATTTCGCTGCATCCGAAAGGACTCGGTCGTGCACATTCCACATTTCTATTTTGAAAAGTGGTGACTGACGGGGGCCACGACGACGAGGTCGGCCGATGTATGTGTCTTCAAAGTAATCAAATACTGGTTGGCCACGTGCGTCATAAAATGGCGATGTAGGGTCAAAGACAGTTTCAAAGGCATGCTCGATGTCTCCAGGAGGCAGATATGCCAATCCCGGGAGCATTCTCATCAATTTATTTTGCGAAATTTTCATCGTTTTTATAGGTTTCTCTCTCTCTCTCTATCTCTCTCTCTCTCTCTCTCTCTCTCTCTCTCTCTCTCTCTCTCTCTCTCTCTCTCTCTCTTGTGAACGATTACTCAAATCACAATTTGTAACTCACAACTCTCTCTCTCTCTCTCCCCCCCCCCCCTCTCTCTCTATCTCTCTCACTGTACGGCGCTGAAATGTACGGCGCTGAAATGAACGGCGCTGAAATGTACGGCGCTGAAATATACGGCGCTGAAATGTACAGCGCTGAAATGTACGGCGCTGAAATGTTGGCGCTGAAGTGTTGGCGCTGAAATGTTGGCGCTGAAATGACGTGTCACCGCAACTGACATATTCTTTTACAGTTCATTTTCTTGAGCAATTTTATGAGGGAATAATAAACAACTTTTCCTTTACGGACTTTCTAAGTTAGAGTCTCACTGGATGGCAATCAGCGACCAGCCTAGTTCTCTCAGATGCTCAGGTCAGTTGAGACGCCAGGTCGTAGACAAGAGCTCCTGGTGGTCCCAGTGAAGGCCCAGCCTCATCACACCCCAAAATGGAGATACCAATACCAGTACATTAAAACATACACAAGAGTAGATTCTTGCATTATTAAACAACCAACATAGGGAAAATATCAACATACTCTTCTGCATCCTAAGTGCACTTTACTACCCCTCCATTATCATAATCAAGCTCATTTCATAAATTACCTCCCTTTATCATAATTGAAATGAACAAATTTTCCAAAATTATTTCCTTTTTATTATGATTGGAAACAATTTAATTGTAATGTAAAAATAATTTCCCTTTACAACTGTTGAAAACAATTGATCAAATTCCATTTATAAATTATATATCTTTTCTTAATCATTCACAACATTGCTTTTATTTATATTTTACTTCTTTTTACAACGTTAGCAAATAATTCAGACTTGTCATGCATAAAGTATTTCTCTTCACAATTGTTAAAAATAATTATGGAATATAAATTATTTATTTCCCTGCATACAAAGGCATACTTTCTTCACCAATATTTCCTTTCATTTAAAATATAAAATAAATGCGTGTTTATACAAATATACTTTCACCTGAGCAAAATGGCCACTTAGGGATTGCCTGCAGGTACTTATGCTACCGGTGTGTTTCCTTGGACAAGACGACACAACACAAAGGTGATACAGTTCCGAGTGGTCACAGTGATGCATGCAGCTCTGCTCTTCTCTTAGGTCGTCAGCTCCAAGAAGACTGGACGCTGCCTTGCAGGACCATCACAGTAGGACGACAAACTGCTTGAGATATGCGGCTAATCCCCCCCCTTGAAAACTGCCGGCACTAGAGTACTTCTCTTTTAAAATTCATCTCTGTGACTCCACAATTTAGCTCCATACAGCAGTTTTATTTGCTTGCACTTTAATTCGGTGCAAACATAGCTCACTGCAAAAACTTGTATGGCACGTGATTATACACGCCTGCCCTCATACACATTTAGCTGCAGTCTTGACCAGTTTAAGGTGACGAAGCAAACCTAACAAAAGAATGCACATGTTAAAATTACGCTATTTGCAAACTTAGCAATAAACTTTAATTTATTTTCTCTCCCTCACCTTCCAACCTCTATAACAGGCTTAATTAAAAACCCTATTATCAGAGGTTTAGAAAATCCAAGTTGTGACATTAGTGTTAAGCATAAAATGCGCGTTTACAGATCTGTAACTTCAGTTTGTGATTAGTACTCGACTCACCCAAATGCATCTTCTCCAATATGACAGGGTGGAACATCAAGGCTTCTGGGTTGTTGGGTTCATAAATCAAAACTGCAACCCAAGGACAACAAGCAACACTGTAAGACTAGTACACAGTACTAAAACAATCGGCTTGTTTTGCATCCCTCTGACGATACTGCGTACGCCTCCCGTTACTACGTTTTTTTTAACTTGGGTGTCGGCTCTAGTGGTAAACAGCATTGGAATAGCTCATCGAACCGGAGACAAAATAATACCTACTCAATAGGACCACTCCAAATTCTGGGAACATGTGCTCTACCAGCATTATTAAAATTGAGTCAATTTATAAAATTCTGAATTAGGAAAGGGCGTGCATAGTTCACCCTAATAGTATTCACCACATGTTATGTTTAGACCTCATGACTGTTTAACGTAAAACTTATTTCTGATATTATTTTTGTACTGAATTTTGTTTGATGTGTGTATGCATATGTTGGTATCCTCCACTCTAACATTTAAAAAAAAAGTGGGAGGAGAGGGCTAGAAGGGAGGATGGGGAATGGATTCAATCTTGACTCTTGAAAACTGCTCTATTGTTGAGGCCAAAAAATATAAATAAAAAAATAAAAATAAATGAATAAATACAAATTAATGGTACTTTATCTTAATAATAACAATTTTTCTTTTAACATGCACATTTCTCACTTTTGCAGAAATTCAAAATGCAGTCATGTGTTTTCTCTATGCTGTGGTTGTGTGCCCAGGGCATTTAGAGAAACAACGACAGAAACATATAAGGAGAGAAAGAAAGTGTTGGAATATGGACACCTAACATGACAAGTTCAAGAGACAAAGAAAGAAAAAACAAGAATACAAAATAACAAACTTAAAATTAACTAGAAGGCCAAAGCACATATGACTCGCATGCTCCTTATGGAACTCGCAATATTTAACATGAAAATGAGTGCCCAGAAAAAAACTAAATGAAATGGTTGTATTAAAATGCTAAGTAATACTGACTTTCATCTTTCTATGCTCTTGACCTTGAGATGACATTGACCTCTGGCTCCAAATACTCATGTACTATCAAATAAAATACCACAAACGTTGTAATATGCACAACAAAAATGGTGACTGTCAGTGACCCTGACCTTGGGATGACCTTAACACTTACGTGATCTCTCCTGCATGTCTGATCAAATAACCCAATGTTTTTGCATACTATGGGTTAAATAAACAGCTGAATGATTACCTTTTTTATTTTTTGTATGTTTTTGCATGGCCAAAAATGACCTTGACCTTCAAGATCAACGCAAAAAACAAAACAGCAATGAAAGATTTATCTATCATCTCTAAATATAATAAGTTTGGATTTAATGTCTCCCATAGTTTAGGATCAAAGTCACTTCAAAGTATCTATACAAACCGAATTTGGACAGCTCTAGTGACCTTGACCTTGGAGTGAGGTTGACCAAATTTGCCAAGTATGTGTGGCTCATAGCTATTTATCATGCAACACATAATCATAAGTTCATTATTAATAATCTAGCAAAAAATTGACATTTTGTGAAAATTGGTCATTTCTTGACTAACATTTGATGACCCTGTTACGTAGACCTTGAAGTGAATTCAGTCATTCACTGATCATTTTCGAGGTCTCATGGGTATACACCATCTTACCAAGTTTAGTTGTGATAGTGGAAATAGGCTCTAAGAACTTAGTCAATTTAAGGTTTTGGCAAAGACAGACGGCAGACAGACTAGACAGGCAGACATTGCACAGATTTGTGAACATCTGGATTTTAAAAAAAAATGTGAGGGGGAGAGTACATAGACTCACACTGCTATGCATGCGAGTCAAAAATTGCTTACTCATCCTGCACAGCTTCTCAGCATTTACAAAGTCTTTCTTCATGACGCAGTCCAAAAACTGGGGAAGGAACAAAAATTACAAACAAGAATAAATAAATCATTAACATCAATTAATCTAGTTGTCATGCCGACAGAATTTTTTTAAACAAAAGTGGACAGAAATAATAATTACAAGAGAGTAAATACAACATTAATATCAATAAATCTAGCCATGATGCCTGCAGAATTAAAATAAGAAGTGAAAAAACAAAAATTACATATCGAGAGTAAATACATCATAACCAATCAAACTGTATTGTGATTAGCATTGCCGTGGCCTTTCCGGCGGACCAAGCTGCCACTATGACGCTTGGTTACAACTGCTGCATGTTAGCAAACCTGTGTGGAAGGTCGAAATGAGGTTGAAATAACCCCAAACTATACATATATAATTAATAATAAAAATGCTCAATATAAGTAACATAAAAAATATTTTAAAAAGTTGTTTGCGATTTTAAACATAAATATATCTGCCAACTAAAAAAAAAAAAAATACTGTCAGTGTCTTTTTGAACAAGGGTCGGGGAATACATTGATGTCTTTGGGATCGAAAGGGTCTCACCATGGTGTTCGTGCCAGACAGGGCAGGTTTAGATTTCAGTTGAAATCACTGGTTGCCATACTTCACATGTGTTTAATTTCTGGTGGGTTTATATGTTGGTATAGAATAAATAGACAATAAATAAAATACATAAATAACAACACAGGTTGTCCCATGTTCAGATCGTTTACCTCCATTAGCAACTCATTGGGAGCTTTTCTGATTTCCTCTTCCGAATCATCATCCTCATCCTCACTATCCTCGTCATCATCTTGATCTTTCTTTCCTGCTGCTGCCCTTTCTACTGGTTGGGAATCCTTAGCTGACAGCGACGGCAATGGTGGATGAGGCTCTCTGTCTGATAACGGCATGTCTTCCATCTCTGCTACCATGCCTGGCTCTTGCTTCTGACTGGGAAGACATACAAGGATAGATATCATTCACAAAGGCTTGAACCATCCATTTGCTTTAAGTTTGGCTGCCATTAATCAGTAATATCAAAAGGGAACTGCATGACATTTAAAATACATAGTTTACTAATAGTTTAAATTTCCTTTTGGCAGCTGCCTCCACCCAGAGATGTATGTAGTTCACAGGATCTAAGACAGATTTAAAAGTAGAAAATAAAACCTAAAACCTCTGTCTCCATCACGAGCCTTTAAAAAGTGTTTTTTCAAGGAATTGATGATTTGTGCAGGACACCCAAGTATGGAATAGCTATATCTATCACAAAAGAACCGATAACAAAAGTATTTTCCTTAACAACACAAAACTAATTCAACTCATTCCTTGCACCTGACAAAGATAATTGTCATTGGTTCCCTAAAATGTGACTAATCACAGAGAAAACAAAGGAGCACATACAAAAGTCAGCAAAGCCTTATTCAGATATGAATCACCTTCTTCTTGCAATAGTGAAGTTCACTTTCTTAAGGTTAGACTCCTTACTCAGCAGTTCTGCACAGTTTCTGTGTGTGTGTCTCCCTCATAATAAGGGAAAAGCTGTCATAATTACTAAATATAAATAACTACAGTAAGATACCTGCTCAGTTCTTTAATCGTTGACAAGTCTTCAGCTTCCTGTTGGAGTGAGGACAATTTGTCAATGTCATCTGCAACAATAACACTATAAAGGTAATGCTGAGATTGATGATGATGATGATGATGATGATGATGATGATGATGATGATGATGATGATGATGATGATGATGATGATGATGATGAAGATGAGGATGAGGATGATGAAGATGATGAGGAACATGACAATGATGAACATGATGATCATAGTGCTGATGAAGAAAAAGAAGAAGAAGAAGAAGAAGAAGAAGAAGAAGAAGAAGAAGAAGAAGAAGAAGAAGAAGAAGAAGAAGAAGAAGAAGAAGAAGAAGAAGAAGAAGATCATAATGATGATAATGATGATGAAAATGATGATGATGAATAAGAGGATAACCACAAATCAAAGAACAAGGAGTAAGGCAAGCTTAAAATCTATTATACCGTTTGCTCCATTTGTTCTGTGTTCCAATAAAGCTTTTTTAACCTTTACAAAATCCAACCAATGTTGGTAGGATCATTCGGTTTAGCGGTTCCATGTCTCTTCAGCGCCAGCACTTCAGCACCAGAACTTCAGCGCCATACACTTCAGCGCGAGGATACTTCAGCGCCATACACTTAAGCGCTGGGACTTTTCAGCACCGTACATTTCAGCGTGGCGAAATTTTAGCGCCGTACATTGTAGCACCGTACATTATAGCGCTAGAGGAAGACAGAGAGAGAGAGAGAGAGAGAGAGAGAGAGAGAGAGAGAGAGAGAGAGAGAGAGAGACAGACAGACAGACAGACAGACAGACAGAGAGACAGAGAGAGAGAGAGAGAGAGAGAGAGAGACAGACAGACAGACAGACAGACAGACAGACAGAGAGAAAGAGAGAGAGAGAGAGAGAGAGAGAGAGAGAGAGAGAGAGAGAGAGAGAGAGAGAGAGAGAGAGAGATGATCCGAACCAAACACATCTTGGAAGGGAGACTCACAATCGTTGTTTCTGAAAGGCCTTCCTGCGTGTCAGCCAGTATTTGCCTCGTACTGTCTCTTGTATTGCGGGCCTGGTCTTTCATGCGACTAACTGCAATTGCGGCCGCGATTTTGGGCTGGTTTGGGGCGTGGGACAGGTGCTCCCCCACCTCCTGCACCACTGCCCCATCTCTCAGGTGCAGTCTGGCCTTACATGTACCATTGTCACATCGCCAAAAAGACAATTCTGGATCTTTTGTACTGTTCTTATCGAAGCGGAAGGAGTAGCCATTGTAGCTAAACTTTTCTTTTCTCCGTATGCTTAGGTAGGACTCTGCAATCTCTGCCATGTTTCCACGGCAAAGAACGTCAGTAGTAATGAACAGAAAAATAACACGATTTAAACTCAACTCCGTCTGAATATCAATCATACCACTCACAACACCTCTCTCTCTCTCTCTCTCTCTCTCTCTCTCTCTCTCTCTCTCTCTCTCCTCTCTCTTTTTTTTTTTTCTCTCTCTCTCTCTCTGTGTGTGTCTCTCTCTGAATATAACTCAAACCACTCATTCAGACCTGATCTGTAACTCACGAAGTGATCTCATTCTCTCTCTCTCTCTCTCTCTCTCTCTCTCTCTCTCTCTCTCTCTCTCTCTCTCTCTCTCTCTCGCCAATAGTTTTACCCCCTCCCCCGACATTCCCTCCTTTTCCCCTATCATGGCGCTGAGATGTACGGCGCTGAAGTCTCCCGGCGCTAAAGTGTACGGCGCTGACACCCCCCGTGCTGAAATGTACGGCGCTAAAAAGTACGGTGCTAAAAAGACGTCGCGCTGAAATGGTGGCGCTAAAAGGTATGGCGCTGTAGTGCTGGCGCTAAAGTGACTTGTCCCCCGGTTTAGCAGTGACAATTGACATGCACAGTAATCTGATGTCAAAACAGTATGAAGAAAACAAATCAGCATGATGCATTTTTTACAATCTGTTCTATCCCAGCAAAATGCAAGCATTGTGGCCGCGTGGTTTAAGGCAGGACTAACTTGCCTTGTCCAGAGGCTAGAAACAATGGCACCTGACAGGTGTGAGATCGACCCTGCCTCCGGAAGTTTCTCCGGATATTATTTACTTTTGACTCGGGCAACGTCTCGGGGGTTTTCTCCAGGCACTCCGGTTAGCTCCCCCCCAGGAAAACTTTAAAAACACAACTAATATAAGATAGGTTGGGTTTGGGCACACCACACGCTATGACTATGCCTTCCCCAAGGGAGGTGGTCTAGTATTTCCCAATAAAAAGGGATAATAAAAGGTCACAAAATCACAAATCAAAAAAATAACAAAGAAAGAAAGAAAGAAATGTTACCCTTTTATTTAGTTATATTTGACTTAATCCGGCAAAACAACTATTTGAATTGAGATGGAGGTGAAAAGTGGGATCTGGTGGGAGGGACACATTGAACTCATACACTGATCTGTTCAACGCAACTGACCTTGTGACTGTTCTCTTGACAGGGAGCTGTAGGACCGACTGCCGAAACGAAGACTGCTGTTGGAACGGGTGAACTCTCTCCAGTCCAGGTCAGGTGTGATGGGTGCTTCACTGCAATATTATTTTATTTAAAAAATTACATAGTTTTATTTTTCTATAGCATAGCACACTTCGGCATATAGGTTAACAGCCTTTGGCACTCATATTAATTCTTTTCCATGCTTTTGTTGCTTTTGAAATGATTGGGGAATAAGAATGAGCCATCTGTACATCGTGGATAACGGATTGGGGTGGAGTGTACGGGACATGTTCCTATCCTATCCCGTAACTCGAAAGTCGTTGGGGCACCACAGATGGTCGTTTGACCAGCATACTCCATCTTTCTTTGTTCTCAGTAACCCTTATGGCTTCGCTCAGTGTCAAGCTAGTCCATTCTCTAATGTTGTCCTCCCATCTCTTTTTCTGCTTCCCTCCTCTTCTGCCTCCTTGCACAGTGCCTTGCAGGATGGTCTTTGCAAGGCCTGATGCTCTGTTGACGTGTCCATACCATCAGTGTTTTAGTTTTCTTGACCACTGTGAGCAGGTCATCGTGTTGTTCAATTCTTTTGTGATGGTCTGTTGGACATTGTCACTGATGGTGAGCTGGGTATAGGAAATATCCCAGAAGTCTTCTGTAGCATCTCATCTCCATGCTTTGTATTCTTTGTTGTAGGTCTGCTGTGAGGGTTCATGTTTTGCAAGAGTATAGGAAGATGGAGATGACAAGGGAGCGCAGCAACCTTACTTTGGAGTGTAGATTGATGGTCTTGACTTTTCACATGGCCTTCAACATAGTCAGGGCAGCCGTTGTTTGTGCTATCCTGGAAAGGATTTCCTGTCAGGACCATGCATTGTCTGATATGGGACATGTTACACACAGACACATTATTTTAAAAAATCAACATATTTTCATCTTTCCAACATGTGGTGTAAACAGTAAAGGCATGAAGATAAAAAGAAAAATGAAGTTTATATATGAAAATTGATTAAATTTATTGCATCCAATACCATCACTGAAGCGTTCATCTTGTTACTAACAAGATTAATAAACTGGTGCCTTAACTATACCTTCAATGGTACAAGTGTTTTCGTATATTTGTTGTGAGCACAAACAGTACAGGCTTTAATAAAGGAAACACTGAATATTACAGTGGATAAGAGACATACTTTTCTTGTTTTCTGCGAACTGCTGTAAGCAATACATGCTTGGTTGGAGTGACAACCCGGTTCTGGCTCAGCGATGATTCACTTCTAGGTGGGACTGAACCGAAGTTAGATTTTGGTCTGCAAACATTAAAGAGCTTATAAAATATATAAAATTTTTAAATTTTATATATACTGTATATATATATGCATAACATTGTTATAAACTTTAAAGTCCTTTTTTTTTTATAAATAAATAAATGAATGTCACTAAAAAGAAGAACATGTTCTAAATCATGTAGTCTAGTTATGATAAGACAAAGCATCAATAAAAAAAAAGATAAATAACTTGCTGAATAAACCCACATACATACACACAGGCACACACATACCCTCACATACATCCTATCCTATCCTATATCCTATCTCGTAACTCGAAGGTCGTAGGGGCACCACAGATGATCGTTTAACCAGTGCACTCCATCTTTTTCTGTCCTCAGCAACCCCCATGGCCCTGCTCAGTGCCAAGCCAGCCCATTCTCGAATGTTGTCCTCCCACCTTTTTTTCTTTTCTCACATGGATCTACACACACATAATAGGAAACCCACACAAAAAGCAACACAAACAAAACAAAACAAAAAAAAAGAAAAGAAAAAGTGGAAACATATACCTGCCAGCCTTTGCTGCAACATCTCCACAATCTGAAACAATGAATGAGTGAATGAACGAACGAACTACAAACCAAATATGTTTTAAACACAATGACTGAATCAGTTAAATATATATTTTTTACATTGATATTTTAAAACAACCCAACACATTAGCAAATAAAATGTAAGAAAAAGCTTTGAATTAATTTATAACTAAAACTCTGTCTAAATATAATACAAAGATTGAATACATGATAATTTACACAATGAATTTTATAACAATGGATCCTTATTTACTTCCGGGGTCCAAAACGTTAAGGCCAATAGGCAGTGGCCTGCCTTCTGTCTCAGCCTTCTGCATGCCTCCTGTTGCTCCTTGAAATGAATTTTCTCTGGAACTGAGAAAACAATCATGTTGATGAGGAGGAGGTAATTAGGGGGAAGAGGAAGATTTTGAACTATTTTACATATTTCTTGATGTCTTATTTATTAACACTATCATCCTCCTGCTATTTTGAACATTCTACAAACTCTGAAAAAGTATCATGCATTTTACATTTATTTCACGTAACGTCTGTTCATATTGTGTCATTTAGACCACTAATTTATATTAATGCAGGTTAGACTAACCTCAGGTTTTTTCTTGATCCACTCGCAGGAGTTCCAGATTTTACGCCAGAACCAGTGTTCCTGGCTGATTTTGTTGCTTTTCCACTCATGCTTATTGCGTTTTCTTAGATAACATGTTCAAGATGTTTGAATGACACCTAAACTTGTGTGGAAACCTTACTAATCACACAAACTGGCCGCCATGTTGTTTATAGTGACGCCGAGAGTGGAGAACTAAAAGTAGAACTTGTCTAATTTTCGCAGTTAGCCTAGATCGGAAACTTGTTACTCAAATACACCCGCTATAAATGATTGAATATTACACTGTTAGTCCATGACACAATAAATGAAAGTAATTCAATGTTAAATAAATATAATTTAGTGGATTGAACGATTGTACCTCAGTTTCGCACAAGGTCAAGGTGATTCGCCAGCTCGAGCAATTAGTAGCGAATTTGTACAATAATAGCATTTTGGCATCGTTGGCAGGTAAGTCATACAATCAGAAATAATGTAGAGGTGTTGACGAAAATGCATTTTCGGTCATTCTGTTATCTGTTAATGCTGTAAATTGGTTTACAATATACATTTTTCGACAACACAGATTCAAACGTGACAAAACACATGTGCTTTCAACAAGTTTCATTTTCTTTTCAGTACTTAGTTCTATGTAGTATGTTGCTACCATGGAAACACATTTTGCATATTGCATTTACATCTTGGTTTAGTTTGGAATGAGTAGGGCACATAGCAGTATATGAATAAAAAAAAGTTATGGACAGGATATTAGTAACGATTAACGTATGAATCCAGATGCAGAATTTTTCCTGTTACTCAGCTTATTGTGTTCATAGTGTTCAAGTGATTAAATTATTTTGTTAACATTTTCAGCAACAATGGGGATGCACAGATCACAAGTGTTTGACAAGATCCACAGAGCTGGAGTGATCAGCATGCTGGCATTGACAGGCTTTGCTGCAGTACTTCTGACAGCCAGAACACACAGATACTTCACATGTAAGTTCTTCTTCTTGCTGTAAACTACCGCCTTCATCCTAGTGAAGATTCTGTAGAATTTAGATGTTTCGCATTACATTAGGGATTATGCTGCTGGAAATTGCTAAGTTCGGGATGCTCGGGTAAACAGCTTACTAGGAAGAGCTCAGCTGGAAGAGTAGTGGCGAGGTTGCTGGTGAGGGGGGAGAGGTAGCGCAAGGGGAATGGATAGGTGGCAGGCATATTTTTTCAGGAAATTTGACAAACTCGGCAAGCGCTACGGAAAATACGGATACTTGTTTCACGGTCCGGAAATAAATAAAAACAACATTGGGGGAAAAAAACTTCGATCTTGTTGGCCTGTGGTAATGCACCGCGTGACGTTTTTCAGAAGACAGCCGAACCCGGTTTAATGGGGCAATGCGCAGTCATAGTAGAGACGTGTGGCACCGAAGTTTGCCAAACCAGTTCAGTGATGCACATGTTTTGGGACCCTAATAGGACATGATGTCCTGAACACAAAAAACCAATAGGACATGATGTCCTGAATACAAAAAAGTAATAGGACACTGGCATTGTTGCCAAAAAGTCTTGTTGTTTACTTGGTATTACTGCATGAACAGTAAAGAGGCACTTCGAAACAGTGAAAGTTCAATTCTTGAAAATGTAGCGTTTTCTCTTGCTTGCCCACTTCTTTACAATCCGGTAAATATACTCTTTTGAAGCGTTTTCAGTGTACACCCTCTGAGATATCAAGACGTTGAATGTTTTCTGCGTTACTGTCTTTCAAAAGCTGCATAACAGAGCCAAATTTCGCGAGAGGCAGATTTTCTTTTATTAGCCAGTTTACAGCTCTCGCTGTGGTGATCATTGCCTCCTCCTGATTTGTCAACAATAGATCCTCACAAACCTCTTCATTGTGTTGCTCTTGGGGCACTTGGAGTTGGATTGCTAGTTTGTGACTAGCTGTAGTCAAATGATCTTCTAATGCACTTTTAAAAAAAAGTTAACGCAGCCGCGAGTATACGAGTTTTTCGCCACACCAGAACTTTTAAATACCGTACAGAACATGGCCTTTTTTTCATCGTCAAATGTTACCCACGCCTTCTGAAAAACGCGATCAACACGCGTACTAGTAGGCTGACTCGATATTGACGGTTTCTCGGCTTCGCGACCATCGGCATCGGAAGAATTCTCCACAGATCGTGTAAACTCTGCTTCTTTTAATGTGCTGGGAACTGAATTACCCGCAAATAAGACGGTTATTGAGATTTGGTTTTTATCCGCCTTCAGTCTTTTTTTCGCAGACATTTTCGATAATTTCGATCGAATGTTTGGCTTACCAAAAGTACAAGTACAATGCCAACACAGATCCAATGTAAACTCAAGTCGCGAGCACCGATTGACTAAAACAAAGCTGTATATGTTTCAAGGGCGCTGGTTGGCTGTGTTGCTTTGTGACTCGGGATAAAAATAGCAATCCCATGCAGGCGATGACAAGGGAGATAAGGCATATAATATACGTTTTAGCATGTAGACGACGGTCCCGGGGGCTTGTCTGGTTTTCCGTCTAGCGCTGCATAAACGTTTCGCCCTCTCTGCAAAATAAGCGGAAACTATCGGACACGTGTCCGACTCGCCATCGTTTTAATCGGACAAGGTGTCCGCCTTGAGGTTTGACAATCGGACATTTAAAAAAACAAGCGGTCAATGTCCGGTGTCCGGGCAACTTGTGATCACTGCCAGTTTTTGCGCAGTCGCAGTGAAGATTGGTGCTCCTGAGACTGAATTCAAAACATGGCATCCAAGCGCATGGCTAAGTGATTGTGAATTTGAATCTTCAAAGAAACAGCGCAAGGGGTCAGACATATCTTGCCTCGTATTCGGGAAAGTGTCCTTTCGTTATTCGCGGCAGCACTGACTCAAAATTACGATTTGTGCCAACCAGTTTTGCATCTCCGCTGGTGGTATGAACGACACCAAGCGGCATGTGGAAGGCCCACTGACAGCATATCAAGAATTACGAGGCTTTGGAGAAGAAAAAGAAGATTGTGGACGTGGCAGCAAATCAATCTATCACTGGATTCTTCGCATAATATCAAAAAGGATGAGTGCAAAAACAATAGGTAGTAAAAGTAAATATGGAAATCGTAAGAGTAATACTGAAATTTGAAAAAGCTAATACTGAAACTTCAAATTGAGGGTAGGCATGCCTGAGGTGGGGTAGAGGGGTGGAGGTTGGTGTTTCAAATCCAGGATTTTATCCCTTCCAACTCCAAGGAGGGAGCAGTGGGTAGGTCACCGGTTTCCTACGCCAGAGGTCGTGGGTTCGATTCCCGGAAGGGGCAAACTTATGCAGAGGTGCCAACCAGTACGGATTGACCGTATTTAATTCCGGCGAAGTGAATTAAATACGGAAATACTGTAGCTTTTATAAAAATATGGAGGAGAAGTTGCTGATCGTTTATCTTTGCCAGCGGTGCTTCTGTACCGGTTTCTGGTCTCATAATAGTACTCCTGCACTCACTGAACGTCGCTGTGTTCAACAAGCTGATTTTCATGGTGATTTTAGATTAAAACAAGTGTGGTGTTCAACAAGCTGATTTTGATCATGATTTTAGAGGACTGAAAATAGCCTGCTGTTTCAGAGGAAAGCCTGTCGTAATTTATAGTGTCATATGCTAGGGTTTTGCGAGAAAAAAATACTGACAAGTGTTAAAAAATACTGACAATCGGGTCCAGAAATACTGGCAAGAAGATTAGGGGGTTGGCACCTCTGCTTATGTGACTTAGAGACTATTGAGGTCAGCAAGGGTTTTCTCCAGGTATTTCAGTTTTCTCTCCCCCTTCATTAATAGTATTGAACGCAGTTGAGTTAGTCTAAAATTTCAACAACAACAAAAAAAGGATTCCATCTGTATCTTTTAATAGCGATCTCCCTGTTTTTACACCACATGTTTGAGTGATAGATGTGTTTGCTGTGCATGCAAGAATAGATAGAAACATTTGAGCATGTATGTTGGTAAAGACCACCATGCTTTGAGCCCGATTGTTGATTTGGTGGAAAGCACATATGTAGCGTCCAGTATTACTATTATCAGGTGGAAGAGCATTTGACTTGAAAATCATGTGAGGGGACAAAAAACCTGTTGGCGGTACAATGTTCTGCATGAGGGTAGTTGGTAAATTTATCGTCATCTTAAATTTTTCTGTGGCAGTCTTTGTACTTGGCAAATTATTCAACAATCAGGTGGAGCTTGTAAGGGTATTATTGTATTATGGCCTCTGAGTGTTGATCCCGGATTAGCATTCCTAGTTGGTCACAGCAAAGATCCACAGTACTGGATCTGGATTCCCACCAGTGATCTAACGGGTCAGCCTATCCTTTCCTATCCTATCATATCCTCTAACTGGAAAGTCGTTCGGGCACCACAGATGATCATTTAACCAGTGTACCAGGGCTGAACTTTAACGTTCGCCAACTCGCCAATGGCCCCTAAAAATAGTGTGTGGCGAGCTCGATTTGGGGTACCATTCGCCCGGCTGGCGACTTGAAAATACCGCCAGTGGTAGAGATTCTGTACCTGTACACGGACTTTTGACTTGCAATGTAAAACAAAACACGCGCCAACCGCTTCTGCAGTCAGCACCGGAGACCCGTTCCGATGCATCCTAGGAAGATAGGTAACGCTAGCAAAGCGAGGGATTTGCGAAGTAAAAATAGCCTTTTCTCGCGAGACTTTCTTCTTTCCCTCGCCGAGAAACGCTACTGCCATGCGAGATCCTAGCCTTCTTGCTTCCTTGCGTGTATCGGAACGAGTCTCTGACTTCCTTGATGAGTCACGCGAGACTTGCCGTACTTTCGATATTCCCCATTCTCAGTCTTTTGTCAATCTCGAACGATGTGGCGCTTTTTAAGCGGTGTCTCGGAGCCTCCAGCAAAAAAAATAAAGTCCAAAGAAGAAAAAAAATCAGCTGAAGAAGGCACACCCAAGCTCCTTCAAGTTTTGGAACATTGAGGAGGAGGATGTCGATGATGAATAAATTATACAGTGCTTATTTTAAAAAATGAAATAGTGTTGTTGTTGAAATTTATCTTGGTTATTAGCTGCAATAGTTATACAGTTTAAAAAAATGACCGTGCTTTCAATCAAGGGGTCTGGCAACCTGAGAAATATTTTGGCAACTTCAACTTCCCAGGTTAGGAGCCCGGCTGGCTCCTTAGCCTGGCTTGCTAAATCTCAGCCCTGGTGTACTCGCATCTTTTTCTGTCCTCAACAGCCCTCATGGCTTCGCTCAGTGTCAAGCCAGTCCATTTTCATATGTTGTCCTCCCACTTTTTTTTCTGTCTCCCTCTTCTTCTGTCTCATTGCACCGTGTCTTGAAGGATATATATGCTCTGTGGGTTCGGGCATTAAATAGAATAGACCCAACGTTTCCCGGCGTGTCGTAAGAGGCGACTAACAGGGGTGATGTTAGCACGGCATCACTGGGCGAGTCTTCTACACAGAAGTCACCGGCCAGGGCGGAGGAACCTCACCCTACTACAGGTTCAACGACCACGTGCTCAGGGCCAAGGCGAGTCACACTGTATTCGTGGATTTCGGCTGTGGCCAACAGCCTGGAGAGGATTGGGCACCGCCAGGTCTTTTTTGCCCAAGACACACTACATGATGAAGCTATCCACTAATTCCATACCGGATCGGTCGTCACCGGCACAAGGACCGCGCCTTCCGTTGGCCACCAGGACGGAGGTGTTAAGTATGCTACTGATGGACAAATTAGCAAGATCCGCACGAGAAACAACATCGTCATAGGAACCTGGAATGTCAGGACCCTAACTGCGGAAGGAAAATTAGAAGAACTGGCCCACGAGCTGGACCACTATCGATGGAACGTTCTAGGTATCAGCGAACTGCGCTGGAAAGGCCTAGGTGAAACAACGACCGACAAAGGCCACAAGCTCTATTTCAGCGGTAGAGATGACAGGCACGAACACGGCGTTGGATTCTTGGTCCACAAGAACATTCTAGCCACTGTCATGGGTTGCCGCCCAGTCTCCAGTAGACTCATTACCATCCGTCTGAGAGCAGCCCCTTTCAACATCACCATCATCCAGGCCTATGCCCCAACATCAGACTATGACGACAGCGAAGTGGAGGATTTTTATGAAAATCTACAGGCGGTCCTTGACCAAGTGCCGAAGAAGGACATAGTCATAGTGCAAGGCGATGGAATGCCAAGGTTGGCCAAGATGCGCACCACAACTGGGGAGACACATGTGGACCCCACTGCAACAACGAGACAAATGACAGGGGTCTGAGACTCTTGGAGTTTGCCAGATACAACAATCTGGTACTGGCAAACACGCTTGGTCTCCACAAAAACTCCAGACGCTGGACATGGCACAGTCCAGGCGGGGAGCATCACAACCAGAAATAGACTACATCATCGGTCAAGAAACGCTTCAGATTCAAGCTCAACATTGGCAGGACACGCACTTTTCCAGGAGCAGACATCGGAAGTGACCACGATCTCATGATGATGTCTTTCCGGCTCCACTTGAAGAAAGTAAATACAGCAAAGTGCACTAGACTGAAGTTTGATCTGGACAAACTGCAAGACCCAGAGGTGGCAGAACTATTTCAGGCCACAATTGGAGGGAAATTTGCACAACTGCTCATTTTGGGGGCTGGTGAAGAAGATGTCAACACCATGACCACCACCTTCAACTCAGCTGTGACAGATGTCGCCACTGAGATCCTTGGCAAGCACCGACCAAAGAAGAAGCCGTGGATCACACCTGAACTTTTGGATCTGTGTGATAAACGAAGAGAGATAAAAAAAAAGAACAAGAACACCTCACAGGGTGCTGATGTCTACCGAAAAATCAACAATCACATCCGAAAAGGCATGCGCACAGCAAAGGAGAACTGGATAGAAGATCAATGCCAGGAAATAGAGAACAGTCTGAACAAGAACAACAGCAACAACTGCTACCAGACTGTGAAGCGGCTGACAAGTGTTAAACAGCCAAAAGTCTCCACGATCCAAAGCAAGTCTGGCATATGCCTTACAGAAGAACAAGAAGTCTTGGACAGATGGACAGAGTACTGCTCTGATCTTTAAAAACCATACACCAAATGGAGACCCATCAGTTCTAGCATGTCCCGAGAACAGAGAAGAAAAAGAAATCCTCCAATTCTCCGGGAAGAAGTTGAGGCAGCAGTGCAATAACTGAAGAAAGGGAAGTCAGCGGGAGTGGACAACATACCCGCGGAACTGCTACAAGCAGGAGGAGAAGCGATGATTGATGCCCTCACCATTATCTGTAACAAGATCTGGCAGAGTGGGGAGTGGCCTACACCATGGACCCAGTCGTTTGTCATCACTCTTCCCAAAAAAGATAACCTTCAGGAGTGTGAAAATTACCGCACCATCAGCCTCATCAGCCATCCCAGCAAGGTCCTCCTGAAAATTATACTCAACAGGTTGAAACCCCAAGCTGAACAAATCATAGCTGAAGAACAAGCAGGATTCAGGGCAGGGCGAAGTACCACTGAACAGATTTTCAACCTCAGAATAATCTGTGAGAAATACCTACAGCACCAACAACATCTATATCATGTGTTCATAGACTTCAAGAAGGCGTTTGACCAAGTCTGGCATGGAGTTCTATGGGCAACAATGAAAGTGTACAACATCAGCCCTAAAATTTTTGAAGTCATCAAAAGCCTGTATGATAAGACTACCAGTGCAGTCCTCCATAACAGCGTCATCGGGAACTGGTTCAGAACAACAATCGGTGTGCGTCAAGGATGCCTACTCTCTCCAACACTCTTCAACATCTTCCTAGAGCGCATCTTGTCAGATGCTCTTGCAGATCACGAAGGCACAGTCAGCATAGGGGGTAGAGCATTCTCCAATCTTTGTTTTGCGGATGACATTGATGGACTGGCTGGAGAGGAACAAGAACTTGAACAGCTGGTACAGAGGCTTGACACCACCTCCATAGCCTATGGAATGGAAATAAGTTCAGAAAAGACCAAAATGCGGACCAACCACACCAATGGCATCAACACGGACATCAAAGTCCAAGGCCAGTCTATCAACACAGTGCATAGCTTCAAATATTTGGGAGCCATTGTGTCAGACAATGGGTCCCGACAGGAAGTCCTCTCCATGATCGCACAAACAACTGCTGCCCTGACAAGGTTGAAGCCCATTTTATTTAGAAAGACAGGACCATCAGTCTACATTCCAAAGTAAGACTGCTGCGCTCCCTTGTCATCTCCATCTTCCTATATGTTTGCGAAGCATGGACCCTCACAGCAGATCTACAACAAAGAATACAAAGCATGGAGATGAGGTGCTACAGAAGACTTCTGGGCATTTCCTATACCCAGCACATCACCAACGACGAAGTCCGACAGACCATCACACAAGCCATTGGACAACACGATGACCTGTTCACAGTGGTGAAGAAACAGAAACTCCGATGGTATGGCCATGTCACCAGATCATCAGGCCTTGCAAAGACCATTCTGCAAGGCACAGTGCAAGGAGGTAGAAGAAAAGGGAGACCGAAAAAGAGGTGGGATGACAACATTCAAGAATGGACTGGTTTGACACTGAGCGAAGCCATCAGGGCTGCTGAGGACAGAGAAAGATGGAGTATGCTGGTTAAACGATCATCTGTGGTGCCCCTACTGGTATATATGTACCAGTGCTGTCCATATATCTCTATTTTGGTTTTGTGGACAGCCCTTGAATAATTTTCGGAGTCATCTAAAATTTAAAAGGAAGTCAAATATAGTTTATTAATTATATAATGTAAACATTGTTTTTATTATTTTATGAATACCAAAATAGAGATGAGATGGAAGTTCAGTGAATTTAATATAAAATCTTTGCATAGTTTATCTCTGAATTTGTGTTGTCAGCCTAACAAATGATGTTGCATAATGATGATGAATATGTCCAAAAATATGACTGCATAAAGGTTGTGCGTCTCACAGTAAAAGATACTGAATAAACATCACGCTTTGGTCTTAAAAGCGATGTGTCAGACTCTATTTCTTTGTATCACTTAAGCACATTCATTTTATAATAATAATAATATTATTATTATTATTATTATTATTATTATTATTATTATTGGGTATGAGGCGCTTTTCATAGGAAAAAACAGTTCAAAACGCTCCCTCACACTATCATTCATAAACGTTAAGCAATACATTTAGGAAGGGGTTAGGGGAGAGGCAGTTCAAATCAAAGGAGGTTATAATATTGTATTGTATAGTAGTGATGGCACCCCTTGGGGTCATGAGCAATCTTGCCACTGTAGATTGTTCTAACCTATAAAGGGAAATGTGAAAGCCCCAGTTGAAAACCTGTCTTGACTTTGTAGGCATGACCAATTCACTGCGGCAACAGTACCCCCGTTGGTGTGCCGGGGGTTTCAGTATAAATAGTATCCCCACTTTCTGGAAATTTAGTGCTTTAAATTCCCACTGTCGCTGTCTTCCTCATTTACTCTTTCCCATTCCTGCTCTGTCCTATCACTCTGCTATACTATCTTCTTCTTCGCTAGATCAATGACCTACCTTTTTTCTTGAAAACTCTTCCTGGACAAGACTCCTTGTTTGTGTATGAGGTCTGTTGGATCGGCTTGGGAGTGTTGGACGCTTTCTGCCGGGTGGTCACTAGGGCTTCCTATGATGTTATTATTTAGCAATATAGGCATTTTATATGTATGTGTTTTGTTGACAATTTATAATGATGTTTGTATTCTATTTTGTTTTTGTAACCGGGGCTTCGAGTAGTTGGGGTAAAGCCTCAGCCGTCCCCTGCGTGGGATGTCTTTATTGTAAAGTGACTGGCCGGTGGAGGGCATTCAATTTTCCCACTAGGGTTGTTTCAGCCGATCTTTTATGCGGATCGGGGGTTGTCCGGTCCTGATTTGGCTCGGAAGAGTCCGCTGGACCTAAAGCAACAATCAATCAATCAATCAATAGTAGTGATGGCATTGTAGACAATCAGTCATTTTGCCTTCTGCATTTAAGAGCACACATATTACTTGTTGAGACGACACAAAAGACGACGTTGATGATATTATTTCTCGTTTAGAACAAGACGTGGTTGATGGTGATGCTGACTTTGAGATCGACGTTGCCACAGTTGAGTCCATGTTTAAAAGACTGAATTTGAGAAAGGCCACTGGCCCTGATGGCCTAGGGGGTCGGACCTTGAGGTGGTGCGCTGCACAGCTGTGCTTAGTATTCAGTCAGCTATTCTCGTGGTCAGTCAGGGACTGTGTTGTACCTAGTGTATGGAAACACTCTGTCATCTGTCCCTGCCCAAAACCAGTAAACCCACAGAACTCAATGACTACTGCCCTGTTGCCCTCACATCCATAGCTATGAAATGTCTTGAACGGATTCTTCTGTCTCGTCTTCTTTGTCACACTCAGCCTTTCTCTGACCCTCTTCAGTTTGCATACAAACCCAACCACTTGCAGTTGTCTTATCTTATCTTATCTAATCTTATCTTATCTTACTCCTCATACTGGCAGGCTTTTCAGGCATCCGTTATCTGATGAATTTTGCCTACCAGAGTGAGGTGGGGTACAGGAATTTCCACCCAAGTCATTGGAGTACATTATATATTACATGCTTCAATGTTGTCACTGGTTTTTGTATTATATTCACAGATGTGAGGCCAGCACAGCAGGAGAAGAAGCGCTTGATGCAGGAGGAGATGATTTCACAAGAGCAACTGGAGAAAGAGGCTGAACTGATAAGAAGACAGCGAGAGGCTGAGAAACTGGTGTCCTAGGATTTGCGGTGATGTGGAAATTAGCAATGACTGTGTAAAGGTCTTTTTTTTTTTACATTCAAAGAAAAACTGTTAGATAAAAGAGAATGTTTGTGTGAAAAGAGGGAGATGAGAGAAAACTGTGAGGAAAAGGTGATTATGCCGTAGAAAGATCAATGACAAAGGAGAGAGATTGAGAAAGAGAGGGAAAGAGAGAGGACTGTGTATGATAAGAGTGACTATGGAATGAAATATGAACTGAAATTGTACAGTGCGACAGTGGCCAGTGAGAGAGAAAGAGTGAGAAAATGGTATGCAAAATGCTGAATGTGTGGAAAAAGAAATAAAAAATTAAATGTGCAGAAGAAGAAAAAAAGATATGATCTGGGGATTTAAAAAAAAAATGTGACGAGAGAAATGATAAGCGTTAAATTGTCCTGTCAAGGCTGCTTATCAATGACCAGGATGGTTTTCACAATTTCACGTTTGAACCACCTGATCTCTCTCAAACACTCAACCCCTCATCCTCCTTTCCTCAACTTCCCCTTTTCTCACAGCCTCAGTCCCATGAGAAATTTGTTTAGGATGTTGAGTTCAGTTGTCCTAGATAATTTTAAGGCTTTGAGCCAGCCCTGAAATTATCTTTCTGGATTCGAGACCCTCAAACGCTTTTGCTCCACAGAAAAAAACCAATGACAGCAATTGGATAGGAATAAGCCCCTACCCCCCCCCCCTCCCTCAAAATGTTTTTACATTTTAAAAAAAAGGTGGGGGGGGGGGCATGGGAGGTAGGGCAGGGTGGTGGTGAAGAAGAGTCTGTTTAGTGTAGTTTTGGTTGGGGTATTCTTTCTTTAAAAAACAAAAATTATATATATGTATGTATATATAAATTTCTATATGATATAATACCCAAACCAAAACTACACAAAAGAGCCCCCTCCCCCCCCCCTCTCTCCCCACCCATAAAAAATAAAAACAAAAATTTAATAAATAACATTAAAAAAATGTTTATAATATATGTTTGTAAAATGTGTGTTCACTGCTATTGTAAATACCAAGATGTTTTGAGCACCTGAGAGTTGACTTGCATGTGTGTGTGTTGTTAGGATAGGAATTATAATCCTGTATTACCTTGAAGCACGAGATGCTTGGGTGAATAAAGCTGTCAGTTCAATATTTAATTTCATGTCTGTTTACAGTTTGGTTATTTTTAGACAAGTGTGTGTGGCGCTGTAGAAACACCGTTATTTTGACAAATCCTTGAAACTCTACATAGGTTCTTTTAAAGGCCCTTTTATTTTGCCATAAAAAAAAGTGTTCCATTAAGGTTAGGGTTAGCTTCAAAAAGAGGACAGTTTTTTTTTTTAAATGTCAAATCAACGTACGTGGCGTTTCAGGAAAGTCATAACAACGGCGTTTTTACACGAGTGTTGTCTGAGTGTATGTGTGGGTGTATGAAAACAGAGGAATTAACCCAGTGTAATGGAGCCACAATAGCACCTTGACAATGAATGTGTGTGCACGGGGGCTTTAACCGATTACAATGGATCGTCGATAGCAAAGCGGTAGCAGCCCTTTGTATTGTAGATAGAATGATACATAGGGCTGTATCTACTACTACCGCTTTCCTACCGAGGAGTATTTCATACTTGTGTAATGCCCCTGTGGTGTTACAAATTTAATGTTGTGTTTCTTCTTCCTACAGCCCCACAAATTTAATATTGTTTCTCTTCTTCCAACAGCCTTATGTATGGCGATGTTAGGGTGTTGTTGATTTTGTGGTTCTGATTCGGCTCTTTGAAGTCTGCTGGACCCTGTAAGCAATAAATAACGGACTAACAATGCGTGAGATGCCTTTATTGTACAGTGACCGGCTGGCCTTCAGTGTTGCCACTGGGGTTGTTTCAGCAGATCTTTCATGTGGGTCAGGTGTGAGTCCTCTTTCAGCCAAGTTGTGGTCTTGATTTTGTGGTCCTGATTCGGCTCTTTGCAGTCCGCTGGACCCTGTAAGCAATAAATAACTAACAACCCCACCCACCCCCCAAAAAAACACAAAAAACCCCGCCTCATTATTTAAGTCATGTTTTACAATTTGATAGTCAAATAGATTAGAAACTCATATTGCTGACATATATGCAATTGTAGCATCATCATCATCATCATCATCATCATCATCATCATCATCATCATCATCATCATCATCATCATTATCGTCACAGAACGATGATGAATGTTATTTGATGTAAGAGGGTGAATTTGCTAATTATGATGATTGATGATGATGATGATGATGATCGTTCGTCATCGATAATGACGGCAATGAGAAATATTAATTAAGAATAATACATCGTCAGTCCTCCATTCCACTGTCAACTATAACCATTCAATTTACTAGTTTTACCAACCATGCAGCCACCACCTACTTCCAATTTTCAAACCTTCAAAAATGAATTCAACATTATTTCGACATATTTTCCCCCGCATCGATGAAAGCAGACTCTTGTGTGTGCGGCCGATCTCTTCCGTGGGAAAACGTCATCGATTAGCATTAGTGTATTGTTGACGACGCCACTTGTTAGAGCTGCGAGGAACCTTTGCTCTATTCTTGCCCTTCAGCTGTATCAAACCCCAATCGCCTGCGCCCTCGTCAGGCCAGGCCAGCATCATTACCACAAAAGCGCAATTGAATACCGCCTTGTTTCGAAGTCGCCTCACGCGTTGAGGTCTCAATAGGGCTTACCCTAGGGCTTGGCTTCCAGACCTGTCTTATTCCCTTCGCTCATCCTTTCTGTCTCTACATCACTTGGCCTGTCTTCTGCTGGGGTTTTGGCTTCGTCAGCTCAAGTAGCACAGTTTCCCCAATCCCTTGTGTACCAGCAAAGTTCTCTCCTTTTTTTCTTTTCATAAAATTGTTGTGCGATAATAGTGTTGACGTCGCTAGATGGTCTTATTGTCTGTAAACGACAACAAAAACGTCTTTTTCATCGCCCCTTCCACCTTTCGTTAATTCACTTCTTTTTCTCATCTTCCTCCTTTCTTGCAAAACAACAAAACACAATACAGTACAAATCCTACTCAACGCAGCAGTTGCGCAAGGTAGATGACGTCGTTTGGGGAGAAAGGGGCTAAGGACTTCCCTTTCCTCCTGGTCAGATTCGTGAAGGCGGTGCCAGTACCCACTCTCCCTCGCTGCCCAGTATAGTATTGCCGGTTCTAATCACTAATTATAACCGGATATTCAATATCAGCTGAATAAACAGAGATTATTGTTACCGTTGACTAGTTTTTCTCGTGACACAAGCAAGACTTTTTAAGATTCACGTACGCACGTTACAGTACATGTGCTTCGCGGGAACACGCACGCGCGTATACACATACTCTTAACACATACATGTTCGCACACACACGCGACACACACAAAAACTCCACACATCCACACTCTTACGCACTCATTCATACACGTACACAAACTCTTACTTCTTCCTCCCACCCCCTTCCATCCTTCACACACGTGAGAGAGAGAGAAAGAGAGAGAGAGAGTGAGAGAGAGAGAGTTTTTGGACACTTTTTGTTTTAATTCGGTTTAGGCCGATGACCCTTTACAAAGTTTTAGATACATACACGCACGCTCACACACACATGTAATAGATTATGCAGATTAACTTACGCACTCATTCATACACGTACACAAACTCATACTTCCTCATCCCACCCCCTTCCATCCTCCATACACGTACATCAATAAACACACATTATACCGAGAGAGAGAGAGAGGGGGAGTTTGGACACTTTTTGTTTTAATTCGTTTAGGCCGATGACCCTTTACAAAGATTTAGACACACGCACGTAGGCCTACACGCACGCACACACACACACACACACACACACACACACACACACAAACACTCACACTCTTAATAGACTATGCAGATAAAGGACATAAAGTGCAAACTGTCCAGTTCTTGGAGAAGTTCGTTGTTGGTCTTAAACATTCAAGATTGTTATCCGCTATCATTCAGCAAATTCGTAAATAGTAGTAGCTATCACCAGTATTATTAACATCGTCATGACCATCATCATCTGGTAAAGGAAAGAAGAATACATGATACAGTTAATATAAAAACATTCAGATACATAAATAAATAAAGGAATAAATAAATAAATAGAAGTACTAATAATAAATTCGTTCTTAACAACGCGCACGCACACACACACACATACACACACTTGTCAAAGTTACATATATGAGGACTGTGACACACACAGAAAATGCGATAATATTATCATCCACCATTTCTGTCATTTTCATCGCTTCAGCATCACCAAATATTTTCAGCATCATCAGCAGCAGCACCATGGTTAAAAATCATATTTTTGATAAGCTAAGGCGTTAATTTTTTTAAAAATAGGTTTTTCTTTAAGTCTTAATGCATAAAAGATGTACATGGCCACTTTTCTTGATGTGTCCGAGCTCCATTCATATAAGACGCCTTTAAGCGTATTATTTACATTTAGTATGGCACTTAGATATTTTCTTCTTAACTCTGTGTATTCAGGATAATCAAGCAAAAAATGTTCTTCATTTTCAAAGTTGTCTGGGCAGAAATGACAATCCCGAATTATGTTTCCAGTTGCATAATGTTTATTTGCACTTAGTTCGTTTATGCCAAAAGGAAATCGTACAAGACTATCTCAGAACGTTTTGATAGTTAAGCAATATAAGTAATTTTCTGGTGTATGTACCAGTTTGAATAGCCTGTATTTTATGAAGCGATCACTGTTAGATATTTTAGTTTGCCAATCGTCGCGGAAGTCTATCACTGCTTTTTTTTTTTTTTTTTTAAGAGACCATAAAAGTGCTGAAGTGTTTCGAATTCCACATGTCCACGCCCCCTGAAAACAATGTGCAAACAAGACATCCTAAATTAAGCTTGCCCAAGTATTTTTTATCACACCCATTCAGTTGTAGATCTCGTGTTTTTGCATTTCAAAGGCTTGCATAGGGAATCTTAACATTGTCATTTCAAAAATTTTCAACTAGTATTTTATACATCGAATGATACTGTCTATGTACAATGGATACCTGCCTGTGTCTCCATAAACCACGTGGTTCGGTGTTTTGTTTGACACACTTAGTAACCTCTTGCATGCACACAGGTGTGCTGATTCAATTAATTGAATTCTGACATTTTTCAAAATCTTTGAAGCATAAAGTAACATTGGTTTAATTTGGGCATCACATAGTTGAAAGAAAACTGTTGATTCTATCCTGCCTAGAGCCCACATAGTCTTCATCAATTCAACAACTTTTCCATTTGTTCTATTTAAAAACTCTTCTTAAGCAAGGGGCGAACGTATGAGACTTAGGTACGAGACTATTGAGGTCACCGAGGGTTTTCTCCGGGCACTCCGGTTTCCTCCCTCCCTTCAATAATGGTACAGGACGCAGTCAATATAAATATTTCAAAAATAAAAATTCGATTTTCTTTCCGTCTTCTAATAGCGATCTCCCTGCCTTTACACCACCTGTTTGAGTGCTGGATGTGTATTTGGTGTGTGTGAGGGTGGATGAGACAGGTGAGCGTGTATGTTGGTATAGATCGCCGCGCTTTGAGCCTGATTGATTTGGGGAAAGGCCCGTATATAGCATCCTGTAGTATTAGTATTATTATTATTATTATTATTATTATTATTATTATTATTATTATTATTATTATTATACACGTGATAATTTCGTAGTCAGAG
This sequence comes from Oncomelania hupensis, assembly GCA_036898135.1. NCBI lineage: Eukaryota > Metazoa > Mollusca > Gastropoda > Littorinimorpha > Pomatiopsidae > Oncomelania > Oncomelania hupensis. The sequence goes on from CM072525.1 coordinate 35,044,476, forward strand.
TAAACCCTAGATATTTGTAGTTATTGACTATTTCTTTTTCCTCTTTCTTTCCACTTCTCATTCGCTGCGATGTGGCCGCCTTTCGGAAAGACCATGGCCTTTGTTTTACTTAAGTTTACTGATAATCCCAATGAAATTGAAGATCGTTGATTTGATCCTACAATTCTGCTGGTTAAGCCAAGAATAAACCAATACTATATCATCAGCAAATAATAAATGGAAGATTTCGTTAAACCCTGGTAGTAGCTGAATCCCATGTTTACCATGTGATCTAACAAAATCAGCAACTTCTTAAATTAACAGAGAAAAAATTAAGGGGGGATGGGGGGGGTGGAAAGAGAGAGAGCCACCAAGACAATAGAAATACGCCTACTTTCATATCCTCGCACATACACCCACTATGGCTATTACACATGTTTGTTTAGAGTCAGTGTTGCCATCATCTTGTTTTACATGCATGCGCGCACAGAGAGAAGGAACATCCTGTGAGGAAGGAGGGGGTCGGTGGGGGAAGAGGAAGTCATTTAGTTAGTTAGTCATTGAGTATAGGGTCCCCCGGACTTTAAAGAGCCGAATCAGGACCACAACTTGGCTGAAAGAAGGCTCACCCATGATCCATATAAAAGATCTGCTGAAACAACCCTAACACCCTAATGGTAACACTGAAGGCACTCCACCAGCCGGTCACTTTACAATAAGGGCATCCCATGCTGGGGACGTTGCACGTTGTACTCTAGTTCGTCGAACCCCCGTTTACATGAACAAACTACAATATAAACATCATTATAAAATAATAACAAAACACATACATATAAAATGCCTACATTGCTCAATGATAATACCATAGAAAGCCTTAGTGACCAGAAAGCGTCCAATATCCCCAAGTTGACCCAACAGACCTCATACGCAAATAAGGAGTTTTGGGAGAGAGTTTTCAAGAAAAAAGGTAGGTGATTGGTCTAGCGAAGAAGATAGTAGGTTGATAGAACAGATTAGGAACGAGAAAGAACAAACGAGAATGACAGAAACAGTGGTTATTTAAAGCACTAAATTTCCACAAAGTGGGGATGCTATTTATTATTAAAAAAAAAAAAAAAAAAAACTGCACCCCAACGGGGAGGGGAGAGGGGCGAAGAAAGAATGGCCGCGGTGAGAGAAAGAAAGAGAGAGGGTCGGGCGACTGGAGTTAGAGAAGGGCAGAGAGAAAGAGAGGAAGGATGTGTGTATTTATTATTATTATTATTATTATTATTATTATTATTATTATTATTATTATTATTATTATTATTATTATTATTATTATTATTTTATCACTTTAATATAGCGCTTTTCAAGCTCAAGATTTGCACATAGAGTCTATCTCAAACCGCCCGAGGCGCCCCCTGGAACCGTTGCGCGCATAGTCTTGGTGCCCAGACGAATGAGCACAATCCTGGACGACCTGGGATGGGGAGAGGGGACTAGGGCGTGCTGGGTGTATTTGTGTAGCTGGCAATCACCCGTCTATGACATGAGCGTCAGGATCTTTAAAGTCCATGCGATGGAATGCGTCCGTGCACAGACTAGCCCTCGGTTTACACCCTCATCCTAAGCTCAAACGGCTTTTGTGATCCATCAGTCCATCTCTCTGTCTCTGTCTCTCTTTCTCTCTCTTTTTTTCTCTCTCTCCAATTAATTTATCTATCTTGTATTTATCTAGCCTACCTTTATATCGTTAGTCATTTGACCGCCAAACTGCTTCACAGCGTCGATGATGATGATTATGGTGATGTTGATAAAAATGATGATGATAATGATGATGATGATGATGATGATGATGATGATGATGATGATGATGATGATGATGATGATGATGATGATGATGGTGGTGGTGGTATGACGACGATGATCATTTAACTTTGCACCATACCCAATGCTCGTGACACATAAATATTGCAAACTGCGTGGAACGTCCCAAGTAATAATTCTATGCTGGATGTGACACAGATATTGTGGGGATGGAGGGTTTGAAAATGGGGAAACGAAAGCGATTAGCATACTTTGCTGTTGTCCGCCAGATTTTCGAGTGTTTTAAATCGTTTCAACAGGCTTCTCTTTCGTGTTCATTGCTTCGACCTCTGAAGGCCAACATAAAGCATGGAGTGGATAAAATTACTGTTGAATTACGTATTAGCACAGGGGCATTAAACACTGGCAGCAAAACGGTAACCAGCGTGCCTGTGTATATAATTGATAGAAAGGGTGGGACCCGACCGTGTACTTTATGAAACGAATCCGCCGCTTAAACGGCTTTTTTTCCCCCAAAAAACCGCGTACGAACGAACCTATACTATCTTCATTTAGATTTATTTCAAAAGTAAATAATATACGTCCTACAACGAGGAAGCCATTGATATAGGGATATTTTAATATGTGTGGAACTTTCACCTATCATAGGCCTTTATCATCTAAGGGAAGATTACATGTTGGCTCTTGTGTGGTTTGAGAATAAACCGATTCCGCGGTGGATTCGTTTCGCCTAAGACAGTCTGATCCCACCTCTTCTATATATGATACATAGGTACGCTGTCTACCGTTTTACTGTCGAGGATCCACGTTTAACGTGTATAATGCCTACCTATGATGGAGATGAGGTGCCACAGAAAACTTCGTGGGCATTTCCTATACTCAACCTATCACCAACAACGAAGTCCGACAGACCATCACACAAGCCATTGGGTAACATGATGACATGCTCACAGTGGTGAAGAAACGAAAACTCCGATGGTATGGCCACGTCACCAGAGCATCAGGCCTTGCAAAGACCATCCTGCAAGGCACCGTGGAAGGAGTCAGAAGAAGAGGGAGACAGAAAAAGAGGTGGGAGGACCAACATTCGAGAATAGACTGGCTTGACACTGAGCGAAGCCATGAGGGTTGCTGAGGACAGAGAGAGATGTAGTACGCTGGTTAAACGATCATCTCTGGTGCCCACACGACCTTCCAGTTATGGGATAGGATAGGATAGGATAGGAAATCCTACCTATGATACATAGGGTTGTACGCTATTAGCCGCTTTGTTATTGAGGATCCACTTTCATCATAATAATGCTCTGGTTGTGTCAGCAAGGTTTTAAAACACGTGCCATCCAATACAAGTTTGGACTTCATAACGCTTGGTTCCATTTTGGTCGCAAGTCAAACCTACTGACAACAGCAAAGACAGATTGAAGGGGGAAAACTTTCCGAGACAGCATTTTTCCTGTCTCTCCACATCACATTATATCGAATCATAGAGATAGATAAATAGATATATCAGATAGTTTAGTTCAGATCAGATAGATTGAATGTTATTTCAGTAGACACAAGCAACCCAGCCCTATAACAGCTATGATTAGATACATGGCTGGTTTGGGAACAGGTGAAGTTGGGCTCAGCGAGCCCGAAAGAAATACGACTGGCACCTCTCTCCCGAAGCTGGTTCTGTAAAACGTGGAAAACGGAAGACTTCAGAAACATGTCATCGCACACATTTTTCCTTTCTTTCGTCTCCTTCCCGTGGGGGTACCGGGGGTTTCAGTATAAATAGTATCCCAACTTTCTGGAAATTTAGTGCTTTAAACCCCACTGTCGCTCTTTCTCCGTTGTTTTTTTTTAAGTTATTTCTATGCTGTTCTATCAATCTACTATACTATCTTCTTCGCTAGACTAGTCACCTACCTTTTTCTTGAAAACTCTTCCGGGACAAAACTCCTCATTATTTTGTGTGTGAGGTCTGTTGAACCAGCTTGGGAAAATTGGACGCTTTCTGCCAAGTGGTCACTGGGGATTCCTATGATATTATTATTTGGCAATGTAGGCATTTTATACATACGCGTTTTCTTGATATTTTATAATGATGTTTGTAGTCTATTTTGTTTTTGTAAACGGAGGTTCGATAAGTTAGAGTATAGTCTCAGGATCCTCTGCGTGGGATGCCTTTATTGTAAAGAGACCGGCTGGTGGAGCACCTTCAGTGTTAGCACTAGGGCTGTTTCGGCAGATCTTTTTTGCAGATCAAGGGTGAGTCCTCTTTCAACCAAGTTGTGGCCTTGATTTTGTGGTCCTGGTTCGGCTCTTTGGAGTCCGCTGGACCCTGTAAGCAATGAATAACTAACTAACTAACTCCCTCTTCTTCCTTTCTTTCTTCTCATTTTACCTCCCTTTCTTTCTATTTGCATAGCCTAACTCGCTTTCTCCTTCTTGCCTCTCTTTTTAATTCCCACTTCGCCATCTTTCTTCCCTCCCACGCCATCTTTCTTCTCCTTCCCCCTTTTCCGGGCATGCAAGCGATCTCCACAGTCAGGTCTCGCCCGGGTCTCGGCGGACTACGAGAGCTAGATCCGATAATAATCCGCGAAAGACTTAGACAAATCCCGACAACTGATGACTGGGTCGGCAGGGTAATCCTCCTTGCAATAGTCTCGGTTTTCCTCTCTCGTTTTGGTTTCTGCAAACTCCAACGCGTTCCAGAAGGGAGTAGCTGAAACTACGAAACGAGACACAGCCAATCAGAGAGAGGATATCACACAAGATACATGGCTTTCGGCGTTTAAAAAACTGCGTCAGGACATAATTATGTTATATATATATATATATATATATATATATATATATATATATATATATATATATATATATATATATATATATATATATATATATATATATATATATATATATCTACCATACGATAAAATGCAATGTAAATAATGTTGTATGATGCAATTCAACATGCCTACATTTATCGCTATTTTGTAAAAGTTCTCGTGTGTAATAATATATCGTTTGAAAAACATTCTTGAAAAAACTTCAAAATTATCAAGTATTAAATTTAACTATTGGTATACGATTACGAGTATATACAACACAAGAAAAAACAGAAAGAATGTCTAACGGCAAAGCACAATTAAACGAAAATTAAAAACCGTTTTCATTAATTTCGTTATTTCGTCATCTTTTCTGCTTCTTCCATGCAAAGACAAAGACCATAGTAGCGACGTGATCACCTTTAATTTTTAATTGGTAAATAATCTTGGACTGTTGCAATGCATAGACTGCAGACACCAAGAAGTTTGAGACAAACGACAGCTGCAACATTACCATGACTAAATAACACTTTTGAACTGTAGGGAAGCGCCACATGCCTCATATCTCCGATAACTCAATGCGTATAATGACACTATGTCGCTCAGTTGTTCTGGGCATTTCACTGAGCACATCAAGCAGGTGAGCTGGCGGCCTTGGACCGTTAAAAGTGGGATCTTGATTTCAGCCAGCGCCTTGAGCAGCTCTTTGAGTTGATGAGTGCGTTAGGTAACTACGGCACATCTTTAGTTTCATACCTATTCAGTATTGCACCTATACATCTCTCCATTTCTGTTTAAGGACCTCATTCACACACTGTCAATCACTGTGTTGAAACAGATAACAGACTTTATTTCGCCAAGTGCCACATTTACAAAAGCATTTGAAACATACTTAACTTTGATGTTGGTAAAACATTTAGGTTAAAAAAAAGCCACTATCACTGTTAGACTTACAGCTCTCACCACACCCCACGCTTCTTCACTCTTCCGCCTCTCCCTCCTTCTCTGGCGTTCTATTACACAACACAACCTGCGTACATACCCATACACACGCTCGCACGAACAAAAATGAAACATACGTCTAAATCACAGGCGCTTGTATCTGGACACGCGAGCGCCCATGCCTGTAACGCGTTTCCCTTTGGTTATCTATAATATAGATAAACCTTTTTTATTATATTATCTAATCCTAAATTATTCTTTAAATTTAATCTAATGTTGTCTTACGCAGCTTAACTATTTTATTGTACAACTTTAATCGTCTGTGTTAAAGGTGTGTAGAGCATTTCTATTTAGACCACAGGCGCTTGTATCTGGACACGCGAGCGCCTATGCCTGTGACGCGTCTCCATTTGGTTATCTATATTATATATCTAAATAGAAATGCTCTACACACCTTTAACACAGACGATTAAAGTTGTACAATAAAATAGTTAAGCTGCGTCAGACAACATTAGATTAAATTTAAAGAACAATTTAGGATGAGATAATATAATAAAAATGTTTTTTTTAAATATTAAGACAGACATAAGTTTTAATATGGAAGTTTGATAAAATTTGAGGTGCGCTTCTAAGTAGACTAAGTAGAGCGTTAGTATCCAATGCCGAAGTTTCCAGTGCATGCCGAATGGCAGAGCGCGGGTTCGATCCGCCACAGGTTCATCAGGTCACCGAAGGATTTCTCCGGGTACTTCGGTTCCACCCATCCCCACCCCTCCTACCAACCTTTAATAATGGAATTGGTATATCATTGTTAATATAAATTTGACACATATATATAAAAAAAATTGGTCCGTTTTCCAGTTTTCTATATAACCGCAATCTCTTCAGATCGCCGCCCTTTGAAGTCGATTGAGGAACAAGTGCGCGATGACATCCTGCATAGTTATATATAAATATGTAAAAGGTTACATGTGGTAATGGTTTAATATTTTAATTCGACGAAATCGATACATACAATTATGGTATTAAACCATTACCACAATGGTACGAATGTGCCAGTATCATGTCGCAGAGACATAACAACAGCTCAGGATCAACAACTCCAAGTACACGTAGCAATTAAAGATCAAACGAGGCGTAACATTGAATCGATCGAGTTGGACATATCTCATATTCCACGCCAACATGCTGATAACATAATTGTATGTATCGATTTCGTCGAATTAAAATATTAAACGGGAAATTTGCAAAAACAATAAATACTTGATCGCTTCAAGGTTTCACTCGCCTTCTAAAACATTGATTATCCCGTAGCAGCCCTGTAATGTATCAATCGTGAAATGGGAATGGGTCCTCCTCCGCAACCTCGACGTTTTGAGTTGAGACTGGACTCCACTCTGGGTCAGGGTCATCGGGTCGTTTCGCGCCGTCGATATTCCCGAGCATTATCGTATAGCGGCTTCTTCAACCAAACCGCTTCTACTTCGCCTATGTAGAAACGGGTGCTGACTTGAATCTTCGCAACTCGCGCTTTCTCACATTTGCTGTTGGCCATAAGTGTCCATTTAGAATCGCCAGTGAACTGTTCTTTAGCGATTGGATCTTCTCTTACGATGACCCTATTTACAGCCTGAGACTCTTAGGACAGCCACTTCATGATTGTCGACGCGTCCCTTGCAAACAGGCATGTTTTTGGACGGTCACAGCTGCGCTGGCGACAAAGGGGGTGGATTTCCCGTTGGCAAGGAGAAGTTGGCCATCGGTTGTGCACTTTTGCACGTCCGCAGGAGTAGTTGTGCGCTCGGCCTCACTTACTTGATGGTCAGAGCTACTGGTTTGCCGTCGGTTGAAGAAACATTTCCGTCGATTGCCCGCCGCTGCATTGTCCGTATTGCTATGCTTTCCGCTACTTTTGTTTTGAAGACAGTTAGCAGCTCTGTGGTCTGTGGCGTTGCAGGTGAAACGGCCTCTTGATTGTCCTTCCCTAGAAGGTGGCGTGGAGTCCGTCTGTCCTTGGCTCGCCTGGTTGCCCTGGTTCTGGTTCCCATGGTTTCCAGTCTTCTCAAAATGTTTCGTCGCCTTGGGTGGCTTCGGGGGTCTTCCCGTGAGCGATGAGATATCTTTCTGCAGCCTCAGTCACATCTTTCAGCGTCTGCAGCTTTTGTAATTTTAAGTGGGTCGCCAGTTCCCTGTGACAGGCATTGAGGAATCGCCCCTTCACGACAGGTCATTGTCGACTGTCGTAAGTCTTCCCTTCGCAGGACGGTCTGTTGTTCGCTCCCGAAGCAACTCTTTGGCGACTACACGCGCTTGCAGTCAACCCGAATCCTTCGGGGATGTCCCAGTATGTTGGTCCCTCCCGACGCAACTCGTTGGCGGTTACTCTCGATGGCTGCCTCTTGTAACGATGACTCTAGTAACGTTGACTCGCTTGTTGTAGCGGTTGAACCCTTGGCAATGGCGTTGATCGCAGCTTGGCCCCCCAAAATGTTACATGTATTATCAATAGTCGATTCAGCCACGATGCTTGTAACTCGAATTCGTTTATCTGTTCGCTCAGCAACAAGGCAGGAGTCTTCGAACAAAGTTTTCCAATTTTATTCAGCAAAAACCAACAACTGCATACAAGATCGTATCCGAAAATCACTCAAAAAAATCACTGCTGGCAAGCAGACAGTGCATTACTTATATAGCCTCTCTGCAATCCAGTAAAGCTTAGAACAATCCAGAATGATACAATGACACCCAATCAAACTACGAATTATACAAAGCGTTGTTTAGTGTGTTTTTTTTAATAGCAGCAGCGCCCAATCAAATCAAAGATAAATACACGCTATCATCGCATGCTTTGCAAAACAAAAAAGATCGGAATTTTATTATAATAGCGCACATATATCACGGCGAACAAGCGATTCAATTCACGGACAGCCTATCACAGTTTACGGGATACAGTGAGGGCGGAGGCTGGTGCCGATTGTGGAGTCGCAGCATGCAGTTACTGCAGCCGAGTTTCATGCCTGCCAGACCTCAAACTTGGCTACAGCGACGTTTTGCTTTGAGTAGTGGCTCAATGTTAGAATGGATGAACGACCCAAGTGAGTTCGCTTTTCCTTTGTGATAGAAGACAACTATTCACCGGAGTCGAATTTCGGTGTTGACTCTTAATCGGGAAGTTCGCTTTCCTCGTGTTATGGCAGCGACATGCTAAAGAACGCGGCCACTGTCCCCCGCCCTCTTTCTCACAAAGTCCTATTTTCTAGCCTTCCTCCCGATTAAAATGACCGAATCGTGCAGCGATACCTTATAGATTATCCTTATCCCCATACTTATCTCATCCAACCATTATTCCCTTACTATTATCGCTGATATAACTTGTAGGCCCTACCATATCGTTTCTGCCTAGCGTGGCCGTGCGACGGTGGTTTCGTGAGCGGGCTGGCCGCTCGGGCATGTCGGTGACTGTAGACAAGCTGAAGACCTTTCCAGACTGTTGGTGTCGAACGCTATAAAGCCTGCACAGCCAGTCGTCTGCTTTCTTTAACACCTACCTCACAAGCCCTCGCTCCTCCAGAGTGGTTCAGAGCCTCAGAAGGCTGCAGGCAGCAGATCACAGCACTCCTGTCCTGTTCGAAAAAGCTCGAGCGCAGGGCTTTCCCGCCTCCAGTCAAAGAGAGCTGAGTCTTCGAGACTTCACTCAAAAAGAGCGCAGGTGATTTCGAGACTGCATCAACATATTTTTACTTTTATTGGTCATCCAGGTTTGGGAAGACTGCAAACTCTAGGCCATTTTTTCTGTGACATAAGGTAAGATTATTATATTCTTTTATTTTTATTTTATGTATCTATTTATCTTTTGTTTTATTAAAAAAATATATAGTTTTGTGCGTTTGTGTGTCCATGGCTAAACACTTTCTCTGAAGCTGAAAAGCTGTCACACTTCCTTGCAGCTTTTTTGATAGATAGATTTTGAATATTGAAATGCCTTGTTTGTGATTGGGACATTGAAATACCTGTTGAATCTTTGTCTTTCTTTCTTTATTTGTTTCTTAGTTTCATTCATTCTTTATTTCTTTCATTCCTTCTTTTTCTTTCATTCCTTCTTTATCTTTCATTCCTTCTTTTTCTTTCATTCCTTCTTTTTTTTTCATTCTTTACTTTCTTTAGAATAAAACAGAGGATTGCTAACACTCACAAGTTTCTTTCATTTTTTCTTTGTTTGATTTTTTTCTTTCGGTCGCTAGCTTTCTTTCATTTTTTTCTTTCTTGCTTGCTTTTGTTCATAAACTATGTGACCTGTTCCTTCTAGTATATCATTTTCTTTATAAAAAAAACAACAACAACAAACTACAACAACAGCAACAAAACCACATTCTCTTTCTTTGTTGTTGTCGAACATGTGTAGTAAGTTTGCATTTTCTTTAGTTTATTTTATCTTATCCGTATTTGATATTGTTGCGATATTATAACTGATCTTGTATAACGCTTCACCAACTCAAGAACAATCTAAAGCGCTGACTGAAACAGGATCTCACTCGATAAAGTCACACAAAGCGCTAACTTGCCGCTTTTATGTGCACCGTCTAACGCTACAGACTACAAGTAGAGTAATTGTTCATAATAGTACGCTTAACAGCTCAGAAAGTTGCTCAAAGCAGTCACTAAAATCAGGATTTGAGTCAAGCAGGCCAAGAAAAAAATGAAAGAAAGTTAACAACATAAAAAAATTGAGCTAACGAGATAAACACAGAAAAAGAAAAAAAAACAAAGCAAGGGAAAAAAAGTATTACTTTAAGAAAGTATGATTGTACGACAGTTAGCAAGAAAGAAATCGAAAGAAGAAAGAAAGAAAGAAAGAAAGAAAGAAAGAAAGAAAGAAAGAATAAAATCGAAAGATTAGAAAGCAAAGTAAGAAAGAATGCAAACAGGCTAGACCAATATATGTTATGAATTAGTCTATTCATATTAAAATTGAAATGATTTGAAGCATCGATTCTATTCTGAAGAAACGAAGGAATTAAATTTAAAAATAAATAGAAAGAAACTCACCACAACCCCCTACCCCCCCCCCCCCCCAAAAGAAAAAAAAAAGGTAAAAGGTAAAGGTAGTCCCATAGCCTTGTGGCCGTAGGGGAGCGTGATGTTGGAGATCACACTTATCTTGGGCCAGCGTAATGAGGGTGATGCCCAACTCTCTCCCTCGCTGCTTTACCTTCCCCACCCTCAAGAGAATAGGTACTCAATCACAGTTGAGTCAACTGGGGGCGTTGTTGTTTGTCGCTTCACACCTTAGCGGTCACCCATCCAAGTGCTAACCGCACCGGACGGTGCTTCACTTTCGACACAGTAGCGAGTGCTCCAACCACTGCACTATCCGACATATATATATATATATATATATTTTATCAGTTTATCAACCATTAGTAACAAACAATGTATCAATTTGCAATTAAACCAAGAATAACTTGTGGTTGTTGACCTAACGCGCGCACTACCTGTACGAATGTTTGTAATGGTTTCGTAAATAACGCATGAGATTTCCTTCAACAAATTCCTCAATGATTGACATGAGATTTTTTTTTTTTTTTTTTTTTTTGGGGGGGGGGGGGGGGGGGGGATTTTATTTCTGAAGCACAATACCAACTTAATATAGAGCTGTTCGGGGCAGTAATAAATCAGATCTGGCATGCGTACTAGTAGTAGTTTGCTGAAGAAAGAAACGAAACCATATCCTCCCAGACTGGGTGACTCAGTGTTCCAAGCGCAAGTGGACATCTATAGCCTCGCTTATGTAGGCATGCTTCTTCAGCAGGGATTGTAATTATCACATGTTTTGCCCGCACCTCCCCCCCCCCACTCTTCCACCATTCTCCCCCCCCCCCCCCCCAAAAGTAAGCCGTGCACTTGCGTGAACACCATTTCAACGTCTGCGCAGCTGTCGACTGTTTCCGGAGCGATTTCGGTTAATCTTTCGGGTTTGGTCAGAAAAGCGGATCACTGTTATTGCTTTTTTGCGCTTATGAGCAATTCTTTCACTGCAATAATTTTGATTATTAGACTCTTCAATCATTATTATTTTTTTAAGTTTGAAATTTTAGATCTCAGACACGTTTAAAAAAAAAATTCTACTGTTTAGATCATTAGGTCAACAGCTATTATCATAAAGTGGTCTCTATTCTCTGCCTGATCCAGACAGTAGAATCGTGGGCGGAGCAATCGAGCTCTCGGACCATTCCAGGACGTTAAATTAAGCAGTGTATATTATTTTCTATCTTCAACGCGGCTAGACGCCAAAA
>CM072525.1:35061317-35171317 GCA_036898135.1 Oncomelania hupensis
GGTAAAACCGTCCAGCCCTACTAATCAGCGTCTCTTTCAGCGAGAGACCTTTATCACATGTGTTTTACACAAACCTTTTGTCTCTCTACAGTAGCACGAATATCACACTGCCTATCTGTGATACGCGTCATTGGGGGAAAGGCGAACTATATAAGCCTCTGCGAGTCTCAGCTAGTCTGGTGGGGCCGGGTAGCTCAGTTGGTAAGAGCGTCTTGCTAGTAACCGAAAGGTCGCTGGTTCGAATCCCGGATTGGTCAACGTGTGATCATATTATTTTCCCCTTTACCAACAACTGGCCCGCTGGTGTCAGTATAAATCGGTCCAGTAGTCACCTATATGCGAAAGTGTCGTGTGACTATAATCTACAAACAACAACAACAGCTACGTTCTGTCCCCTATACACTACGTGTCCGGGGACGTTAATCTATACAAGTCAAATCAAGTCAGCTACGTAGTATGCACAATTATTTCATTTGTGAGATAGGGAGGATAAAATCACACTTCAAACTTCTCTTTCTCTACACCACGGTCGCGTTTGAGAAGACTCGCGACGCGATTGCCGTGAAACAACGCAGTTTATTATACTGTTTTTAAGTCCGGCCGCATGTCGAAAAAATGATGCGTTTCGTGTTAGTAATGATTAGGCGGTTATGCGGTCACGAGAGAGAAAGGGTGTTAAAGAAAGATGAATGAATGAACACGAGAGAGAGAGAGACAGACAGACAGACACAGAAAAAGCGGGAAAGGAAGACATATAGATAAAAAGAGAGAAACTTTAAGGCTTCAAAATTTATTTGAACACACAGGTATCGGTACAATTTACATACGCATTCACACGCTCTAAGAAAGAGAGAGACAGACAGACAGACAGACACAGAGACAGACAGACAGACAGACAGACACAGAGACAAATCAATGTTGAAAGTCCTATATGTTTTAGCTTGCTTCTTTTGTGTGCGCGCCTTTTTGCGTGTGTGCGTGTGTGTGTATGCTTGTGGAAGAGAAATCTAGAAAGTTGTATAGAGTGTATCACAGGTGTCTCCCTTTATAGGCTCTCATGTGTCCAGATACGAGTGCCTGTGGAGTTAAACTATTAAACTGAAAGTTGATACATCAACACTACCAAGGATCCAGTTTGTCCAAAGATGTCAGGAACAACTAACACGTATATTATTATTATTATTATTATTATTATTATTATTATTATTGTTATTATTATTAATATTATTATAATTAGGCTATTATTATATAGCGCTTTTTCAGCTCAAGAGCTGCTCACAGTGCTGGCCGTTACAAGATCTAACTCAAGCCGCCCTGTGAGCACAGTCCTAGACGACCGGGGATGGGGGAGAATGGCAAACTATACGCTGAAACAACCCTCACACTAATAGCCGCAGTAAGATGGCTAGTGCTCATAGGCAATGTTTATGTCCGGTCCACCGGGAATCGAACCATCAACCTTTATAACTCAAGCTCGCCGCTCTACCAACTGAGCTATCCCGTGTTTTCTCATTCGTATTGGGAAAACAAGTAGAAAGGTGGAAGGAGATGAAACACTCCAGATAAACAATTGTCTATATAAATGTATTTCGCTAAATCGTTTCGTCAGGACCCATAACCCAACTGAGTCATGTTTCCAAACTATGGTTTTACTCTTGATATTTGTAGTACTTTTTTCATTTGCAGGCGAATAGGAGAGTTTATATGAGTCTGGTAATTATATGGTACTAATGGTAATAATAATGGTAGTAATGTGGTGTAGAAACAATAATAATGATAATAATTTTATTTAATTTGTTTATCTTTTTATTTATTTTTGGGATCTATCTGAAAGACCTGAAATACAAAATGTATTACTTTTAATACAGCATAGCATTGTGCACTTTTTTCTTTATATATTTCTTTTTTTCCCTTGATTAAATTGTGCTCTTTCTTCATTTCCTATTGTTATAATTAACTAGATTTGATAAATACCTGTCCCTGCATGAACCAAAGCATGTATTATGCATATTTGTCGTTATTATTTGTTTTAAAAAATAAATAAATTAAAAAAAATCAAAAAAAGAGTTAATTCTAACATAATAGTTTGACCGAGTTCTTTAAACTGCCACCGATGGGACACGGCTGTGAGCGAAGTTTAGACTGAAAGTGGACTAAAGGAGATCCATTTACACTAAACGACGACAAAGATACTTTCGAAGAAAGCGAGGATAATTTGAAAGTTGTTTTGCCCCATCTTTTTCATTTCAGATTAGCCGAGCTCTACAGCATGTCATCGAGGTGACGGGAAGGAAGAGAGAGGTGAGGGGGGGGGGGGGGAGAGAAGTGTAACTCGACTACGGCCGAGAAAATGTCGCAGTGACTGCAGTCTTTGTTAATTAATTTAAAGGTTGCTTTCACCTCTCCCTCCTCTCTTCCTTAGTTACGTACTCAATAAAGTGATTACTCCCCACCCTTAGCCCACCCCAACCCCCAAAAATAAGACAAACAAAAACAACAACAATAAACAAACAAACAAAAACTGTTACTCTAGATATAGTTATGATCACGGAAGAGTTGTATTAATCCACACTATTAAGATGAAAGCTCCTCGATAAGTGTTCAACTTTTTTTTGTTAAGTCGTTAGGGCCCCAGAAAGGGTCACCAGGGGTCAGAAGCACAACTTGATTACGTTGGATGGTGTTAAAAAGAGGTTGTGTATACAATTTTTTAAAAAAAAGCATTGCTCGGTTCCAGAACAGAACTCTAATGAAATCTTTTTTACAAATAAAAAAAAGAGGAAGAAAGAAAAAAAGAAGAAGCAGAACAGTTTGGGAAGCAATGTCAATACTAGAGACTGCGTACGATCAGAAAAATACGATTTGATCCACCTGACGATGATATGAGCGTCGGGCCGGATCTTTAAAGTCCTACAGACGAAATATATGCGTGCACATACTGGATCGCGGTTTATACTTGTATCAGACGGAGTAAGGCGCATTTCGCAGCTCAAGCATCAGATACATGTTATCGCTAGGCTAGGTTGTGATATGAGTAGCTGTCGAGATGTTTTGCCACCTTTTTCGCGCTGTTCGCTTTCCTTTCCACTTCCGTTTGTCATTCGTCTATTATTATAACTATTGTTTATTGTTCTCGCCTCTTTTCTAAGTATCACGTCTTTCTTTCTTGGAGTCCTGTTGGGAAGTATTGTTTTGTCGTCTCTTGTGTTTTGTCCGCCTGATGATGCATTTGTATTGTATAGTTTTGTCTTGAAACATTTGTATGGTATTGTTTTGTCTTGTCTTTTTTGGAAAATTAGCGTTCCTGGACTGTTATGTACTCATCTGTTTCTCATTATCATAGTTTTGGATGTTGGTTTATACCCGTTAACGCGTTAGGCTGCTGGGCCATAGAACTTCACGCTACACGCTTCACGCGTGAAGAGAAAAATGAACAGACATGGTTTCTCTTGGCGTGGGCCATACAACTTCACACACGCTACACGCTTCACGCTGCACGCTACACGCGTGAAGAGAAAAGTGAGCATGCCCACTTTTTTCGATGCGTGAAGTTCACGTTCTAGCTTACCATAGTGATCAGACACAAGAAATTAGATGGATGACTATAGAGTACATTTAATCGAGTTGGTCTGGGCAAGGCCCCTTCTCTGGGACCCACATGTGTCGGATTATAAAGACAAAGACCAAAAAGCCCAAGTTTGGGATGAGTTGAAAAAACTTCTCAATACACCCAAAGGTAACTTTTATACGATTTATTTATTTATTTACTGTAATTCATAGCACAGTAATCCAAAAGGTGGCAGACTTATCTCAAGGCTTGTACACATGTATCTAATTTTCTAGATCTAATGTCAACAACACAAAATTCAATACAACTTGTCTTTTCCATTTCTTTTATTCTCATTTCTCAATCTCAATTAATCTCAATCAATCTCATTTGCAATGACATTTCGGAATACACGTTCGTGTTGCCAATGAACTCTTCCCTGCGGGTCATTGAAAAATGTCTTTACACTGTCCCGTACGGCCATTGCTTCAGCAGTAGGTCGTCCTTCATGGGTGGAAACTTCCAGGGGAAGCATGCCTCTGCCTTCTCCCTCCACCACCTCGTAGGTCACGTCAGAAGTCCTGTCAATGATTCTTCCGTCGCGCCGGCGGATGAAATTGTGTAGTACCGCGGCAGCATTCGTCAACAAGATCGCTTGGTCTGGTTCAACTCTCATTGGCCTTTGAAATATTTCAAATTTCTTTGCAAGGATGCCGAAGGCGCATTCAACCGTTCGTCGTGCCCGTGAATGCTGGTAATAGTAAATCCTCTTTTCCTGATCCAGAGTCTTTGCTGCATATGGCTTCATTAAATACGGTTTCAAAGGAAATGCTGCGTCTCCTACAATCATGAATGGAATGGTTATTTCTGTGGTTCCCACCTTGAACGCTGCTTTTGGCTTATTGAGTTTTCCTTGAGCCAGCAACTTCGAGATTTGGGATGTCTTGAACACTCCGGCATCACTAATTCTGCCATACTGACCACAGTCTACAAGAATGAAGCATGAATCCGCGTCACTCACTGCCATGAGCACTATACTGGGAAATCCTTTGTAGCAATAGTACATAGATCCGCTGTTGGATGGATTCTCAAGAGCAATGTGTTTGCCATCTATGGCTCCGACAGCGAAAGGATAATCCCACAAATCACAAATATTGTGTGTGGTCAGTTGAGGAAACAGCAATGCGTGAAGCGTGCAGCGTGTAGCGTGAAGTCCTATGGCCCAGAGCATGAAACGTGAAGCGTGAAGCGTGCAGCGTGAAGCGTGTGGCGTGAAGTTCTATGGCCCAGCAGCCTTACTCACGCAGTAGAAACTGAGGTTACCTTTTCACCCAAGAAAACGATAAGGACAGTGACAGCCAGAGTGAAGGAGACTAAAACCAAATCATTCCCAGTGGGAAAGGTGGATCGGAGGGGAGAAAGATAAAAAGAAGAAAGAAATGTGGGGGGGGGGGGGGGGAAAGAGAGACGGAGGGGGGAGTAATAGGAGACAGTAAGGGACTAGGCGGGGAAGTGAAGGAAGGGTTTGGCAATGGTGGGAGGGGGTCGGGGGGGAGAGGATGGAATTTACGATATCATGTACCCTATAGTGAAACCAAAGACACACACAAGCATTCGCATCCTGCGCAGCAGCACCCAATAGAAGGAATAGCATTTCACGGATGCAAGGGATGTAACCGACAAAAGAATAACTCAGAGACGACGCTGTTTCCCTTACTGCAGTTGACAGCCGGAAGCGAACTTCTCGTGTGTTGAACTTTTAAAGGACCCACTTTGACCAAGCCAGCATCGACAGGTCCGTTTAATTACATTCATTGTGAACGGAGCCCGATTGAAACAAAACAGTTTATTTGAAACAATCAAACAAACAAAAAACAAACAGCAGCTGCATTACTACTACTACTACTACTACTACTACTACTACTACTACTACTACTACTACTACTACTACTACTACTACTACTACTACTACACTGATGGTCCTGTCTTGAAGCCCATTTGGAAAGACAGGACCATCAGTCTACATTCCAAAGTAAGACTGCTGCACTCCCTTGTCATCTCCATCTTCCTATATGCTTGCGAAGCATGGACCCTCACAGCAGATCTCCAACGAAGAATACAAAGCATGGAGATGAGGTGCTACAGAAGACTTCTGGGCATTTCCTATACCGAACACATCACCAACGACGAAGTCCGACAGGCCATCAAACAAGCATTGGACAACACGATGACCTGCTCACAGTGGTGAAGAAACGGAAACTCCGATGGTATGGCCACGTCACCAGATCATCAGGCCTTGCAAAGACTATTCTGCAAGGCACAGTGCAAGGAGGTATAAGAAGAGGGAGACCGAAAAAGAGGTGGGAGGACAACATTCGAGAATGGAATGGTTTGACACTGAGCGAAGCCATCAGGGCTGCTGAGGACAGAGAAAGATGGAGTATGCTGATTAACCGATCATCTGTGGTGCCCCTACGACCTCCGGGTTACGGGACAGGATAGGATAGGATAGGACGACTACTAACTACTACTACTACTACTACTACTACTACTACTACTACTACTACTACTACTAACTACTACTACTACTACTAAACTTCGCAATAACTGCCTGTGCTATAAACACCACACCACCGCACAATCCAATTGTTTGCTATAGTGTGCAGAATAGTGTGACATCGTAATCCTGAGACTGGACTCCCAATTGGGGTGTCGGATAGCGCAGTGGTTGGAGCACTCGCTACTGTGTCGCAAATTAAGTATCGTCCAGTGCGGTTAGCACTTGGATGGGTGACCGCAAAACGTGAAGCGACAAATAACAACGCCCCCAGTTGACTCAACTGTGACTGAGTACCTACTCTCTTAAGGGTGGGGAAGGTCAAGCAGCGAGGGAGAGAGATGGGCATCACCCTCTTTACGCTGGGCCAAGATAAGTGTGATCTCCAACATCACGCTCCCCTACGGCCACATGCTATGGGACTATCTTTAACTTTTTTTCTCAAAACCCAACAGAAAGTAGGGCCATATCAAATGAACTGTCTTCCTTGTACGTTTTAGTGATAGTTAGTCATAGCAATTTAAGTTTCTACATCGGGGTGGGCAGGAATATTTCGGTCCTGTTTTGCCTTGTTTGGACTCTTTCTTCTTCTTCTTCTTCTTCTTCTTCTTCTTCTTCTTCTTCTTCTTCTTCTTCTTCTTCTTGCCCTAATTAGGATTATCCCCTGCGTATTCACCTGGGCAAGAGACTAATTAGCGTTCTCACATTTGGCGCCATTAGAACACGCGATAAGGAGTTCTTAATTTATTTACGCGACTCAACGAGTTTGTTTGTCTGCTTGTTTGTTTGCATTGTATTATTTTACTTTAATCTTTTCGTGAAAATGAGTTTACATTAAAGTTGGCATTGTTATCATACCGCTAAGGGGTGAATTTTTTTTACTTTTGCTAAGTGCGCAAGACTGTTACAAGACTAATGGATCCCCGATAGCTAACCGGTAGTGGATCTTCGATAGCATATAGAGTAAGCTTAAAATAGAGCTGCTACCGCTTTGCTATGGAAGATCCACTATTTGTTGTATGATGCCACTGTTAGTGATATGTCAACACTGCCTTTCGTTTACAAAACAACAAGCCGAAACCCAGCCAGCGAATTGTAGCTATTTGTTTCTAGACCAGTCAGCCCAACAATGAGTTCTCTGCTCCTTCGGATGAGAGTGCAAACCGAGGTCTAACCTATGCACTCGTGCATTCCACGGACTTTAAAGATCCTGACGCTCATGTCCTAGCCGGGTGAGTTTCGGCTACACAAATACACCCAGCACGCACTAGGTCCCTCCTCCCCATCCCCGGTCGCCCAGGATTGTGCTCAGTCGTCTTAGCGTCAGACTATGCGGCCAAAGGCCTCTAAGTGGGCGCCTCGGGCGGTTAGAGTTGGATCCTGTTATCGGACAGCTCCTTGAGCAACTCTTGAGCTGGAAGGACGCTGTATACGAACGATTAAATAAAATAAATCAAGTAATAAACTATTGTTCTTGTTGTTTTAAACAGTTTTCTCTCTTAAGTTATAATGTTATAAAGTGCAACCGATCCGATGGACAGTTTCTCTGAGAGCGTTCTATTATAACGCTATCTACGACATTAGACACTGCACACTAATGCGTTATGCATATTTCACAACGACGCTTTAATATATATATTTATATTTTATATTTATATTTTATATATATATATATATTATATATACCCCCCCCCAAAAAAAATTTTTTTTTACAAACTATTATTAGACACATAAATAAACGCAATTTATTGATTTAAATATTTTAAAAAGCTAACACTTTGAAAGTAGATTTTTTTTGGAGGTGGGTGGGTAAATGCTATTTTAATTGGGTAATTTATTGTGAATACCAAAAAGATGTGTGAAGCTGAATAGGTAAAACTGGGGTTCTTTACGGAGCTTCATCTATTGGAGCAAAATAAAAGGGGCAGTTTTTTTTACTGTTCAATTTAGCAGTATGATTGCTCTGGTGGTTTAGAGTTCATTCAGATCCCTACCCCCATTTTCTGGGATGGTTACTCCTGTCTGCCATGTCGTAATTGGTAAGTGTAGACGTTCAACTTCAATGTTCATTCAAGCTTCACATTTCATCGTTATAAAACGACCCGGAGGAAGGTGATCATCACGAATTATGTAAGAGGAGAAGAAGTCGAAGAACTGGAATAAGAAGAAAAGAAAGAAGAGGATGAGGAGCAGCAGGAGGAGGAGGAGGAAAAGAAGAAGAAGAAGAAGAAGAAGAAGAAGAAGAAGAAGAAGAAGAAGAAGAAGAAGGAGAAGGAGATGAAGGAGATAAAAAAAAGAAGAAGAAGAAGAAGAAGAAGAAGAAGAAGAAGAAGAAGAAGAAGAAGAAGAAGAAGAAGAAGAAAAAGAAGAAGAAGAAGAAGAAGAAGAAGAAGAAGATGATGATGATGATGATGATGATGATGATGATGATGATGATGATGATGAAGAAGAAGAAGAAGAAGAAGAAGAAGAAGAAGAAGAAGAAGAAGAAGAAGAAGAAGAACAAGCAGAACAAGAAGAAGAAGAAATTATCTGTCACAAAGGTAACTTGCTTGAATAAGAGACGAAAAAAAAAGAAATAGATAATAAATACATTAAATTTAAATATATTCTTTTTGCTCTATATATTAACCTCTCCCCCACCCACTCACCAACCACACGCACAAAACAAACACACACACACACACACACACATACACCTACACCCACACAAACACTCTCCCCTCTACCCCCTCTTTCCATCCTCCTACACAACAAACCTGTTAACTTTGTGACCAATGTCTTGGGCAGACAAGAAAACGATCTCTATCAAGACCTATTACAGTCAGGCAATCTCTCTCTCACGCACCACACACACACAGACACACACGCACACACACATACACCCACAATGTCAATGTCTTTGGCAGACAGAAAGAAAAGAAAAAAGAATCGATCACAACTTATAATTAACATCCAGCAATCACAGGAACTCTCACATGCAGTGAAGCTCACATTTTCTAAAATGAACACAAAAATAAACCCTGGTGAAGTAGAAAATCAAAAGGACTAGATAAATTTTTAAAAGGGGGAGGGATGGAGGAGAGTGGGGGTGGGGTTTGGCGGGCTTGGAGCACTGTCGATAGAGCTATGGATTCCTATGCGCGGGATCTAGGTCGTGGGTTCGAACCCTGGGATAAACTTAAGTGATTTTGGTACGAGACTTTTCAGGACACCGATAGTTTTCTCTGGGTACTCCGGTTTCCTCCTCCCTCCCTTCAAAAATAGTATAAGATGCAGCCAAGCTAATATATATTTCAAAACTGGTTTCTCTTCATCCTTCTGTAATAGTGATCTCTTCAGATCGCCGCGCTTTGAGTTCGATTGAAAACAAAGAGCGTGATAGCATCTTGTATTATTATTATTATTATTATTATTATTATTATTATTATTATTATTATTATTATTATTTGTTGGTGGTGGTGTTGGTGGAGGTGTTGTTGTTGTCGTGTCTAATATTTTCCAAATTTGAATCTCAGCTTTCGTGTCCGACCATTCAAAAGGTTGTCTACTGTTGGCAGTGAGGGACTCGTTGCTCTTAAAATATCTTTACATGCGTGGAAAAACATGGATCCATCGCAATGTCAGTGTTTGAATGTGACTCGGTCCTTGGCCTGTAGCATCGTTTGGACGTGTAGCGACTACATAGCAGTCAACTCGCGAGAAGACCTTACAAAGGGTCGGAAAATCTTTTTTAAACTGTCTATTGGTCTGTGTGTCTTTCTGTCCTTTTCCTTCTGTCTCTGTGTTTTTCTGTAATTCTTTTATTCCTTTATCAATTCATTTTTCTTCCCTTTCTTTCTTTCTTTCTTTCTTTCTTTCTTTCTTTCTTTCTTTCCTTCCTTCTTTTGTTTTCTTTCTTTACTTCTTTCCTTTCCTATCTGTCCTATTTTATTGTTCTTTTTTTTTTTCTTTCAATTTCAGTCTTTGGTCTTTTTTTTTTCTTTCTTTGTTTCTTTTGCTTCTTTCTGATCTTTTTAATCTTTTTTTTGTTGGTTCCTGTCTCGTTCTGATAGTTTTTACAGACCGTTTCTCTTTACTTTCCGTTCCCTGTTTGGAGTGTCAAGGTACATAAAATATTTACCTCTTGATTTCTCAACAAAATGGGGAAAAAAACGAAAGAGAGTTGCATGATTTGATTTGACAGAAAACGGGAAAGATGACGATCGTTGACCTTTCCCAGCAATTGCTATGAAGAGAAGAAGAAAGAGGTGAAAAAACAAGAGGTAGAAGGTGGACAAGGGTGGAGAATGCAAAGAAAAGGGTGAGCAAGGGGAAAACAAGGGTAACGATAGGGAGAAGGGCGGGTGGGGAGGGAGGTGGGGGATTAGGGAGGTGAAGAACAATGGGGAAGAGGTGGAAAAAAGGAGGAGAGGGAGAGAAAGGAGACGGTAACAAAAGAGAAGAAGGCAACAACTATGATGACGAGGGATGATGATAATGATGATGATGATGGTGGTGGTGGTGATGATGATCATAATGATGATGACGACGACGGCGATGCTGCTGTTGTTTCTGCTGCTGCTGCTGCTGATGATGATGATCATGATCATGATGATGACATTGCATTGTTGTTGTGTTTATTTGTTTATTGTTATTGTTATTGTTTTTGTTGTTCTAGTTCTTGTTCTTTTTGTTGTTGTTGTTGTTGTTGTTGTTCTTCTTCTTTGTTGTTGTTGTTGTTGTTGTTGTTGTTGTTCTTCTTCTTCTTCTTCTTCTTCTTTGTTGTTGTTGTTGTTGTTGTTGTTGTTGTTGTTGTTGTTCTTCTTCTTCTTCTTCTTCTTCTTCTCCTCCTTCATGATGATGATAATGAGGATGATGAGGATGCTGAGGATCATTATGATGATGATTAAGATGATGATGATGATGATGATATTGCTACTACTGATTCTAATGCTACTACTGCTGCTGAATCCGCTGCAGCTTCTGCTTCTTCTGAACGATAGAAACAAAAGCAGAGAAACTAACAGATGAATGAAATTTAATCAAGAAAATTTCCGTTTTGTTTCCATCTTTGAAAGCATTTCCTTGTTGTGCATGCGTGTGCATAGGGGCGCGCGCAATCATGTGTGTGTGTGTGTGTGTGTGTTTGTGTGGTTGTTTTATATTATTTTGTTTAATTTTTCTCTTATAAAGAAAATGTCACAATTTGGACAAATTGTTATCGTCATTGTCAAGGACAGAGAACTTGCGTTTCATTGCTTTAAAGTTTTCCATCCTGGAAATACCGCTAATACGTTGATATTGCTTGTATTATTCTTATTCTTATTTCATGTTATTTTGTGTGTGTTTCTTTTTTTTCCTTTTTTTCTTTTTACCAGCCTAGCACTATAATATCCTTTGACAGGAATGATTAATTTCCTCCTGGATTTGGAAAAAGAAACATTATTTAGATTTTTTATTCGTCGATTTTCTTTAGTCAGTGTGTCCTTCTTTTGTGTTTGTTTTTGTTTGTTTTCTTTTTTTGGTCTTCTTCTAGTTGGGGCACCACAGATGGCCGTTTAACCAGCATACTCCATCTTTCTCTGTCCTCAGCAACCATGATGGCTTTGCTCAGTGTCAAGCCAGTCCATTCTGTGCTTGTTATTTCTTCCTCTGAAATAAAGCTTGTGGCCTTTGTCGGTCGTTGTTTCTCCTAAGCCTTTCCAGCGCAGTTCGCCGATACCTAAAATGTTCCATCGATAGTGGTCCAGCTCGTGGGTCAGTTCTTCTAATGTTCCATCCGCATTTAGGGTCCTGACATTCCAGGTTCCTATGACACTGTTGTTTCTCGTGCGGATCTTGCTAAGTTGTCCATCAGTAGCACATTTATCACCTCCCCAACGGAAGGCGCGGTCCTTGGTGACTCGAGCGACGACCGATCCGGTGTGGAGTGAATGGTTCTTTTTATCATGCAGTGTGTCTTGGGCAAAAGAGACCTGGCAAGGCCCAATCCTCTCCAGGCTGTTGGCCACAGCCGATATCTACGAATACAGTGTGGCTCGCTTTGGCCCCGAGCACGTGGTCGTTGAACCTGTAGTAACATGAGGTTCCTCCGTCCTGGCCGGTGACTTATGTGTAGACGGCTTTCGCCCAGTAATGCCGTGCTGACATCACCCCTGTTAGTCGACTCTTACGACACACCGAGAAACGTTGGGTCTATTCTATTCAGTGCCCGAACCCACAGGACTCATAATATGTATTAGATCTTTTTTTGCAGTATTGTATGGTATCTTGATAATTTCTATTTAATTTCCATTAATTAAATTATAGGTCAAGTTTTTGTCAGTTCATCTTTTAATCATTTTTACATTGTTAAAAATGTAATGATTTATATACAATAAAACATAAATTGTTATCAAATTTCTCTCTCTCTCTCTCTCTTTCCTCTCTCTCTCTAATTATATATAGTTCTTAGTTTTATCAGTTTTCTTTCTGTTTAGCCTGTGTATGTGTGTGTGTGTGTGTGTGTGTGTGTGTGTGTGTGTGTGTGTGTGTGTGTGTGGGCGTGTGTGTGTGTTTGTGTGTTAGGGTTTCTTTAATTCTTTATTTGTGTGATTTTTCCTCGTATCTTTCTTCCCGCTGTTCTTTCTTTCTATTGCTTTTTTTACTTCCGTTTCTTGTTCTTTTGTGACGTCGAAAATTGTGCGTGATTCTCAGTTTGCTTATAACATGTCTTCCAGTCTTTAGAATCTTTTTATAAATTTTATTGTAGAATTATATTATGTTATATTATATTATATTATATTATATTATATTATATTATATTATATTATATTATATTATATTATATTATATATTATATTATATTATATTATATTATATTATATTATATTATATTATATTATATTATATTATATTATATTATATTTCTCTGTTTTTCTCTCTCCCTCCCTCTCCCTCTCTCTCTCTCTCTCTCTCTCGCTCTTTTGCTCTCTCACCTTGTAACGACTCTAAAAGAAACTGTACCATTTGATTGTGTTCTCTGTTGATTTATTGGTTGTTTCAACAGATCTTTTATGCGGATCGGGGGTTGTCCGGTCCTGATTTGGCTCGGAAGAGTCCGCTGGACCTAAAGCAATAATAAATCAATCAATCAATCAATGTTGATTTATTTGTTAAAGTTGTTTGACTTTCAAATACAACCAATTGCATTGTATGGTTCAGGAATATGGAGTTTAGACAAAACAGCGATACATTGTAAAAAGGTTAATGTATTTGCACTGATAAAGTTCCTTCGTACTCCAAATGATTTAGTGTATGGTGACTTAAATCGTTACCATATTCAGAGTAATGCTTTTGTTAGTTGTATACGGTACTGGCTAACGTTGACACCTATTATGGACGCTCATAGACTTCTTAGAGAGTCATATGTAATGTTACGTCATTTAGACAACAGGAGGGAAACTATTTAGGCATCTAATTCACGGATGTGTCTTTTTCAGTATTGATATGGATTTCTGGTGTTGAATCAAGGTGTGCAAAACGATTGTTGAGAGATTTTAAACAAAGACTTGCGGATTATAGATGGCAAGAATCGAGTTATCGGGTTCAGCAAAACAGTGATAGATATAGGATGCGTTGTTTAATTGGTGGTATTAATCATCTGACCATGGGAATGGACAAGCATTTGAGATTTATAATGACAAAGTTTTGTTTTGGTGTTTCGAATATTTATGTCCATTATAATAGATATAGACATTTTAAACCAGTTGATAAATTGTGCCCACTTTGTTAAACAAATGAAGAAGATTAATTGAACTTTGTATTGTGTTGTCCTGTATAAATTAAGAACGCAGTTCGTTGCTACAAAATATTATAGAAATCCATGTATTTTTATACTGAGCATTTTGATGTCATCATGTCACCAGTCGCAAATAAACATTATGCATCTATTTTATGTAGAGCATTTAGGTTAAGATAAATTGTACTTTCATGATATTGCTTGTATGCATAATTTTTTATAATAACAGACTGATAGTTGATATGTTGAATTCTTGTAACAATAATAATAATAATAATAATAATAATAATAATAATAATAATAATTTATTTTATAAAGTGCAAATTCAAACAGACACTTTCCTCTAAGCGCTCACACGCATTCAGACTCGCGTGCGCAAGTTTAACCAAAAAACAACAACAGTTGTTTAAGAAGACATTACAGCACAAACGCACATATAAATATTGTATAGATAATAAAACAATACATTTAGGCATTACATTTTAAACATGCAAATAGGTTTAGCATAGATAATAAAACAGTAAAATACACAAATGTGCATGAGTCCTTGAAACAGTAAAAGTACTTTTTTTGACCATTTTTTCCCCATTTTAAGACATATAATTATTAAGTTAAATGCCGTTAAATGATACGAAGATGTAATATGTAACTATGTCCTTGCTTTTTGAATGCACGAAGACAGTGTATACTCCCTTCCTAAAGGGGTGATGCCTTCATGAATAAACTACAAATTCAAATTCTCTCTCTCTTGCACACACACACACAAACATAATTTATAACCACATTAAAATATAAGTAACAGTGTCAGTTAGCCTAAATAAAACGAGAGGCTGGATTATTGATGAAAGCCTTTGACCAATCCCACACTTAAATCATTGTTTAATGTTTTTAACTGAGGTTATAGTATATTATAATATGTTATATTTTATATGTTTTTTTTTTTTTTTTTTTTTTTTTTTTTTTTTTTTCTTGTTGCTAACAAAGATGTTTTTTTTCATTTTTCAGTGGGCGCCTCGGAAGACTATTTTTTTTTTTTTTTTTTTTTCTTCTTTATTTTTTTTTTTTTGTTCTTTTTTTTTTTTTTTTTTTTTTTTTTGGTTTGTTTTTTTTTGTTTAGTGTGTGTGCAGAACCCCTCACATCCGGCAACCATCATGACCTCATATTGCCGCTGCTTGTTGGCGCTGGCCGTGGCCATGGCGACGCTGAAGCTGCTGCTGGCGGATGACCTTGACATTAGTGACGTGGACGCCTTCAGCGTGGAGGATTTGGACGCTTTCGAGGACGACTTTCCAAACGAGGGTTCGGCGACAAACGTGGTTTCGGCGATTAAGCGCGGCTTCGGCGACAAAAGGTTGTTTTGTTTTATTTTTTTTTTTTTTTTCTTTTTTCTTTTGTTCTCAAACGTTTGTTTTTTTTTTTTTTATTTTGTCTTTTTTTTTTTTATTTTTTTTTTTTTTTTTCAATCATGCCTTTGACCTTTTTTTTTTATGTTTTTTTTTTTTTTCCTGTAATGACGAACGGTGATGGACAGAAAGAAAAGGAATCGTCCAAAATTTTCGCACGAACTTTTCGTAGAAATGACATTTCCGTTGCTATCGCGTTTTACTTACGTTATTTCCATTTTGATTTTGTCGTTCAAGGGTTACTTTTCTAGTCCTTTGACAAGAAAGAGACATGGTTGTCTGTTGGTTAAGACTTGTTTTTAACCTGTCGCTGTTCGCCTACGCTTGTGCTCATAGCTTACTCATCTTAAGAGTTTGTTGGGTATTTTTACACGAAGCTGATTTTTTTGCATTTCAATCCACATTTTGTTATAAATATAGTATTCTCTGCTTATCACTTTCGTCTAGGAATCGTCACAGTCCGTGCAACACCGCATATACATAATTATAATATGAGTCTATGATTTTTAATGGTCGCCAATATGACAAAAGCAGCAGCAGCCACAACAACAACGACAGCAACAATACTGTGACGGTGGGTCTATTGTTGCTGGGCTGTGCACAATGGAATGCTATTACCCACTCGTCTATCGTCTGCGGAGATCGGCTAGTGTAATCACCCTATGACTAATCTTAATACATTTGTCACGCGAGACTACGAGAATAGTAACGCCACGTAGTGGGGGTTGAGGGTGATTGGTCAGCTGAATGAGGTCACGGCTTATCTTAGTGAAACTGTAGCCTACACATGTGTAGAACCACCTACTTTGGTCGTCTGCTTGTCAGCGACTTAACTTACATAGGTCAAAGCAGACTGAACGTTGGAGGTTTGAAGCCTTTGTGCTGGGTTAGAACTAGCCTCTCGCGACAAATACCTACAACTATTACAATAACAACAACAACAACAACAACTACTACTACTACTACTACTACTACTACTACTACTACTACTACTACTACTACTACTACTACTACTACTACTACTACTACTACTACTGCTGCTGCTACTGCTACTACTATAACTATAACTACTACTATAACTTCTACTGTTTAATAAAGTCCAACTTACAATCAATCATCCCCCCCCCTCCTACCCTCTCCTTTACACACACTGGTCCTCTTTTCAACCTTGTCATTCTTAATGGAACCAAAACGTCCTCATTTCAACCTTGTCATTCTTAATAGAACCAAAACGAACTTCCAGATTTTGAAACAAAACAAGAGCTCTTTCTAAATGCAACACGGTTGCGTGGTTTCCACCATGTATTCTTCTCAATTCCACGCAAAGTAAGAAACGTTCAAAGAACATAATTAATCTTTGGGAAGTCAAAAAATCTGCAAAACTGCGTTACAAGCTCCTGCCATGACAGCGACGATGCAATTATGTCTACTTTTTTCAATGTCTAAATCAAAACACGAGAAGGCTGTTAATTAATATAATCTAGACTACTGCGTAAACGTCACAAGTTTTAATTAATTTTTTTTTAATTTTCGGATGATATCATAGTTTATACAAATCGTCGTTCTTTCTTATATTTTCCTTGCTTAATCAAAACTAACGAAATGATACTATTACGCTTTTAAAAGTTGAGATCTTTGTATATCAATGTTGAAAAGTGCATATTGTTACAGAGGCTGGCCACTTTATTTATTTATTTATTTATTTGTTTATTTATTTATTCACTCTCTTTCCTTACTGTTTAATAGCTAATAATAGACTTACATAGAGAAAAGAGCATATGTACTGAATGGCTTTGACAACAACAACAAAGCTGTAATGCCCTTTTCATAGTTGCAAACCTCCAGTCTAGCTTCTAACTTCTCGTTTAAAATTTTGCGTTTGAATTTCCTTTTCTTTTGTGCTATTTGAGCACAGTTTGGTGTGTCTTTTGTGTTTTGTATGAAGAGAGAGCAAGATTGGTCTGTCAAATAAAAAATCAAAACCAAAAAACAAACACATTTCTAATCTATTTTCTGTTTTGATTGAAGCTAAAGAAATTTAGTTTTTCTCTTTGTTTTGTGCTGTTTGATCACACTTTTGCTTTTGTTTGTCCTGTTCTTTGTTTGAAGACAGTTTTATTCCTTGGTTTTTGTGCTTTATGTGAAAAAAGGTGTATTTTTTATGTTGTGTTTTAAGGAGATGTTAGGACTTTTTAAAAATATATTATGTTTTTAAGAATACAGTTATGTCTGTTTCACGACGAATTTGTTTGGTTTTTAAAATTGGTTGGTTCTTTTAATGACATTTTTTTGTTTAGTTTTTTTCGTTTTTGTGTTATGTTTGGAGGATATTATGTTCTTCGTTTTGGGTTGTTCTAACACATTTTTGGTTAGGATGCTTCGTGTGCTTAATCTGTTGATTTGTTTTTATTTTTATTGTTTTTTTACAATGCTTCGGTTCCGTGCAGAGGTAAAATTAGATTCAGTGTATTGTGGTATTAATACAGATTACTGTTAGAAATGCAGAATGGTGGGGTAATTGCACTGTGGAAGCCTGCATTGAACAATAAAGAGGAGGAAATAAGTATTGAATATAAAGTGTTGTTGATAATGTGTGTGTGTGTGTGCGTGTGGGTGTGTGTGTGTGTGTGTATGTGTGTGTGAGAGAGAGATATATGAAATTTAATGCTTTGCTACAAACAAACAAACAAACAATTTGCATATTTCAAATATCCAACACATCATATTTAACGTCGCCTAAAGCTATTCAAGCGCGAAGCCAAACTCTCCTTTATAAATATTCCAAGGAACCAATAAATAATATTAACGCTAATTAAAGAGAATACAATTTTTGATCAGATATATATATATTTTTTTCTTTTTTTTCTAATTCATAGCTTTCTTTTTCTTTTGTTGCATATTTTCCTTTCTTCTTATTTCTTAATTAACGTTTGAAACAAAGCCAAATAAGGCAGTTTGACATAAACTGAAAATCTTGTAGCACACACACATATAAAAAAAAGAAATTTGTTTTCCTTTTATAAACGATGTTCGGACACGGTTCAGCATCACATAGATGGCATTTGTTTAGGTGTAATAAGAATAATATATTATTATGTTACAAAATGAACATTAAACCACAAGCCATATTAATGTAAACTGTCCAATGTATATCATTTGATGATGATGACTTTGACGATGGAGACTTGAATGGCACTGATCCACGAGGAAAAGTTATATTTGAAGCACAGCATCCATCATCTTTTAAAATTATGAGGTTTTGGGTGAAATAACTAAGGTTTATAAAAGAACCTTAGCACAATAATAGATAACCAGTTCATCATCAATGCTAAGAGTGGTCCTGATTCGGCTCTTTGCAGTCCGCTGGACCCTTTAAACAATGACTAACTAAATGAATGCTAAGAACCTTTAGGTACACATCAAAGCTATAGCAGCTGTAACGGTTTTAACTGTATATGTCCCTAACCCTTACATATATAACACAGCTTAATAACATTTGCATACTAAAGATAACTGGATAACCATATATGCCAAGAACATTTAGATGAAGAACAAAACCGGATAACATTTGCATAATGTAGATAACTAGTTCTCCTTACATGCTAACAACCTTTGTATCTAAAATCCGTTTTGATAACATTTGCACAGTAATAATTATATAACTGGCTGACTATACACGCAAAGAACTTCTAGATTGATAGTATAGGTTGATTAGAAACATTTGCCTAATATCCATAACTAGTAAGTCACAAATGCATAACACTTTTGAAACATTAAACACTCTGTAGCTGATAATACTAGGAGAATAGTGAGAACCTGTTCAGTTTAAATAACACAAAGAGTTCTAATATAATTGTTACGTTGAAACGAGCGAAAGTATGTCTAAAGCGTGTACGATAGATCTGATCGTTTCGATTTGCAAGGTATTCAATGATGGAGTTTATTTACCTTTGGTTTGAGTTTGCATTGTTGTTAGGAGAGGCTTTGTATAACGTTGATAATTTTCGTTGGTCGATATTGTCGGAGAATACTCTGGATTTCCTTGTTTACCATCGATCGAAGGTTCGGGACGATTGTCGAAGTAAGAGAAGGTTCGGGGTATGTGTGGAGAGATGAATGACGTAAGTCAGTGATGACGATCTTTTATTCGATTGGTGGCAGTGCGTCATTTCTACGGTATTCGAAATCTTTCCGGAAAAGAGAGAGATTATAAAATTGTGTGCCGCACTGTTGTTGGGGGATAGTAAAGTTGTTGATAGTGATTTGAAGAGTTGCTGTGAAAGTTGTTGAGTTGAGTTGAGAATTGTATGCAGTTGTTGATGTATGCTGAATAAAAGTGGAAAACTTCATACGTCGACTTTGTGACTTGTATGCTGCTTGAGCGGGTTGCGTGAATAAACGAATCTGAGTTACACAACTATCAGGAATTCAAGCATCGGGGCTGAATCAGATACTGATAGAAAACTCCAACATCAAACTGAGTGTAACAATAATACTTTTTCTCATTATGGAGATGTTTGACAAGTGTATTACACAAAATATGTTTGAAACGCTAAGGATGAGGTACTATGCATGGCTTAATTTGTATATAATAATGAAACAGTCAGATATTGCTATGGTCTGTTTACAGGTAATATCTTTTTTTTTTTAATTTGTGAGCATATGTGTATACTAATTGGTGTCTAATAAAGTAGCCTATAATATATCACCTATATGAGGTTATCAACAACAATGACAGAAATGGACTTAATACTCTGTTTTCTCAACCTACATCATAACAGTAATATTCGAAACAAACCACTTAGGTTTGCAGTGGGAGATTGGGGGGGTGGGAGGGGGGTGGTGGTGGTGGAGGGCACACCGCTCACTTTTCGAGCGATGTTTGATTATCATAATAATTAAGTTCCGCTTCAAATAGGAAAAGTATCGTTTATAAATGTAAAGGGGTTCCTGTAATTTTTGGGTCGTTGAGGAGAGAGGCGTTTGGGAACTCTCTTTTCTCTAGGCCAGCTTTATGAGGGCGGTGCTTATCTCCTCTCCCTCTCTGATTTACCTCTCCCGCCCGGTTCTAAACAGTTTCCATTCACAGGCCCTTGTGTCTGGATAATAGGTAACCAAAGGGAGACGCGTCACAGGCATAGGAGCTCGATCGCGTGTCCAGATACAAGCGCCTGTGGTTCACACCTGGAAGGACTGGAGTACAGTGTGTCGTGAGCTTTGTGTATGTGTGGGTGTGTGTTTGTGTGTGTGTGCGTGTGTGTGTGTGTGTGTGTGTGTGTCCATGTGCGTGTGATGATATAGATAGAGAGGACAGAGAGAGAGAAAGCGAATGTGGGTGTGCGTGTGTGTGTGTGTCGGATGAGAGTATAAACCGAGGTCTAGTCTGTGTGTCGCATACATTCCATCATAACGGACTTTAAAGATCCTGGCGCTCATGTCCTAGACGGGTGAGTGCCGGTAACAAGAACCCACCCAGCATGCACTTGGTCCTTCTCCCTCATCCCTGGCTGGCCAGGATAGTGCTCAGTTGTAAGGGCGTCAGACCATGCGCCCAAAGGCTGCGGGTGGGCGTCTCGGGCGGCTTGAGTTAGATCCTGTATCGGCCAGCGCCTAGAGTCTGGTCAATTACGGCAAGATAAGTGCGCTATAAAAATCCTCAATAATAATTTTAAAAAAAGGCATTTAATAGAAACATTTTTGTATTTGTTATTATTAATTAAAAACATTATCACATAACTGTAATGTTCAGATAATCAGCTCTGTTGCCTATCTGGGTTATGTGTCCAAGAAAGACAACTTGTTGACTACTTGTCCATTGTGCCAGTGTGAGTGGTTGTGTGCTCTTTGAATGCTTGGTTGTTCTAGTGTCGTCCGGTATTGGTTTCAATGTTTACATTTGATTATCATCGGAAAGCGATGCATTACATTGTATTACAATGCTTTGTCGTCATTTGTGAAAATATTGTTAAAATATGTGTAGGTTGTGACGCTACGTGTATATCTGTGTCTGTGTGTATGTCAATGCGAGCGTGTGTGTGTGTTTGTGTGTGTGTGTGTGTGTGTGTTGATTGGAAGAGAGAGAGAGAGAGAGAGAGAGAGAGAAAGAGAGAGAGAGAGAGAGAGAGAGAGAGAGATCACCAAAATTTTAGTGATGATAATATTTATTAACGTTCATGGCATCATAGGCCTTCAGGACTTGATGTCCGTAATATATATTAATGGGAATTTGAATCAAAAATAAATTGAGGATAAATAATATGAAGTTAATAGATCCCTAAAATTAACTATGTACTGTACTTGAACGGGATCTCTAGGCCTTGTGTTTTGAACATTTTAGGACAAAAAGAAAAATGTCTGTTTACGGTATCCTGACCGACCCTACTTTTTTGGCCTGACCCTAAACACTTTGAGCTGGGGTGGGGGTGGGGGAGAGGATCGTCTGGAAAATAAAAAAAAACTGAAAAAAGCCGAAAACAACCGCAACCAAGGTGGAAAAAGTTAAAAATATAAAAAGTGATGAAGCCGACCTACCGACCCTATATTTTTCCTATGTTACCGTAAATAAACATATTTAATTTAATTATTTATTTTTTGCCTTATTTGTCAATACTTATTGCGTTTTTCCTAAGATATTAGGTTTGCAACAATAATGTGAGATAGTAGGGATTTGTTTCCTTGAATTTTTATGTTAAAGAAATTGTAAGAAAATTTGTGAAGCTTAGCGTACAGATTATTTACTTTTAGTTCTTTTTATTTTTAGCTTATCTCATGTCATTTAAAAAAAAATTAATTATTTGGTTTATTTGATAAAGTTTTGTTATTTTGTTGTGTTACTGCTGTTGTTGTTCTTCGCTTTTTTTCTTTTTCATCGTTTATGCTTTCGAGATATTCTTGGCATTTTACTCCTTATAATGCATAAAGTTTGTAAGCTAGAAGCATTCTGTCGATATCAACGTTTAAGCTTTGCATCTTTTTTTCCTGTCCTTTTCTCCTTGTTAAACATTTGTATAATAGAAGCAAGAAAAGCAACCAATTAGTTGTTTGACATGTACAAAAACAGTATTACAATGTACACTTTTTTCCGTTTTCTGCTGCCTTCTGTCGTTGTCGCTTGTTTCGATCTTCTTGGCCTTACTCTACATAACGTTTGTGCAATAGAAGCAATAAAAGCGACCACCTAATTCTCGTATAGCAACTATTTACCATCGTTTAAAAGCGATACAATGTACACAATACATGTAGAATATAGAAGCTATGCAACTCGAGGCGCAATTAGCTCCGGTATGTTTGCGAACGCGCAAAAGCGTGCATGGCAGATGTTGCAGGACGCTAGATGGCGGATTTATCTTTCACTCGAAATGTGACCACAGTCCATGATTGCATGAAACCAATTAGACGCTGACAGACGTAAAGTGCGCACGCACGCGCACACACCCACACACACACGCGCACGCACACCCACACACGCACACACACACACACACACACACACACACACACACACCCACACACACACACACACACACACACACATGTCTGCATTCATTGCAAATTGGGGTTTTGGACGAAATGTAGTCATCATAAAGCGTGGATGGAGGAGGGGGAGGGGGGGGGGGTTAACGCGTTCATCTAAAACTGTTAGAATTGGATCAAAAATGGTGGTTTTCGTCAAAGTTGACTTATTTGAACTGTACATCAATGACTCGGTTGCATTAAATTTGTTTCGTTCCTATCTTTATGAACGTACGCAATTTGTACATATTCATGGAATAAATTCCTCTGTAGGCCATATAATGCATGGGGTTCCTCAAGGATCGGTTCTGGGTCCTATTTTATTTTGTATTTATATTATTGATTTTCCGATGCATCTCTGATTCTGTTGAATGCCATAATTGTGTTAGCTGATGACACGATATTGCACAATCATGGGAGGAACATAGGTGAAATTCTGCAATCTCTACAAGGTGCTCTTAACAATGTTGCCGATTGGTGCAGGTTAAATCATATATCGCCGAATCCAGCTAAATCAAAAGCAATGTTAATAACAACTAGACAAAAGCATCAGCGGGCTCCGCTTTCTCTTGATTTAGTCGTGAATGGAACTATTAAACAGGTTGAAAGTCATAAACTTTTAGGCGTTTTCGTAGACAACAAACTCAAGTCGGCATTCACATATTGAAAATCTTTGTAAAACTCTCTCCAAAAAAATTATTTATGTTGTCTAAGCTTCAGTCTATCATAACTGCAGATGCTAGAAAGCTTTTTTTATAATGCTTATATCAAACCTCACATTGATTATGAATCAACAATATGGGACGGCTGCAGTGATACCACCCCCGTTGGGGTGCCGGGGGTTTCAGTATAAATAGTATCCCCACTTTCTGGAAATTTAGTGCTTTAAATTCCCCCTGTCGCTGTCTTTCTCATTTGCTCTTTCTCATTCCTGCTCTGTTCTATCCATCTGCTATACTATCTTCTTCTTCGCTAGACCAGTCTCCTACCTTTTTTCTTGAAAACTCTTCCGGGACAAGACTCTTTATTTGTGTATGAGGTCTGTTGGATCAGCTTGGGAATATTGGACGCTTTCTGCCAGGTGGTCACTAGGGCTTCCTATGATGTTATTATTTAGCAATGTAGGCATTTTATATGTATGTGTTTTGTTGATAATTTATAATGCTGTTTGTATTCTATTTTGTTTTTGTAAACGGGGGTTCGATAAGTTGGGGTGAAGCCTCAGCCGTCCCCTGCGTGGGATGTCTTTATTGTAAAGTGACTGGCTGGTGGAGAGCTTTCGGTTTTACCACTAGGGTTGTTTCAGCAGATCTTTTATGCGGATCAGGGGTTGTCCGATCCTGATTTGGCTCGGAAGAGTCCGCTGGACTTAAAGCAATAATAATGTAATGTAATGTAATGCAGTGATGCCTTGTTTAAAAAGAATAATTCTATTCACTGCAGAGCTGCAAAATTACTTATCTCCAACACTTCCATCAAAACTGATTCAAAATTAAAACTAGCTGGTATGCTTCCCCTTAACAAACACCTTAATTACAATAAAGCCGTTGTAATGTATAAAATACTAAAAAAATAGAGATCCTGATTATTTAAAAGTACTTTTTAGTAAACCTTCATCTCGTTATTCAATTTTCAGACATAATTTAACCTTGCCACAGCCACGCTTAGACATATTTAAAACATCTGTCATATTCTAGTCCAAGTATGTTGAATTCTCTACCAAAAAAAGAGATCAAGGAAAGTAAATCATTAACATTGTTTAAAATTAGACTCCACAAATTTCTATTTTCCCTTGCTTATAATATTTAAGATTGTATATATTTTGTTCTTTCTTATCTTGCGACAGTTCAGTTTGTTCATGTGTGAATTAGCTTGTGTATGTGTGTGGTTGTGGTGTAGGGGGTGGGGAGAGTTGGAGTAGGGAAGGGGTATTGCACGGAGGTGGGGGGAGGGAGTATGTGTATTTCGGCACATTAATTTTCTTAGTAATTTTTTTAATTCTTACCATTGTTAAGGTTTATGTTAGTTTCAAATCAATTTTATGTTAATTATTTTATTTGTTCTGAATTTTTATTTTTTATTTTACAATTTTATTAAGGACTAGCTGTAAGACAGGTCCATAGGACCTAATGCTATTATCCTATTAAAGGTTTCGACTTCGACTTCCTAGTTTCAACAGATCTTTTATACGGGTCAGGGGTAAGTTCGCTTTCAACCAAGTTGTGGTCCTGATTTTGTGGTCCTCATTCGGTTCTTTGCAGTCCGCTGGATCCTGTAAGCAATGAGTAACTCCTCCGCCTCCTCTAGAAAGGTGGTGGCGGTTGTGGTGGTGGGGGTGATGATGATGATGATGATGATGATGATGATGATGATGATGACAATACTGATGATGATGGTGATGATGATGATGATCACTATCATTATCAACACCATCATCGCCATCACTATCAGCAGCAGCAGCAGCGCAAAATCCCACCGACTAGGGGAAAGTCGGCAAATCCGGAACACTTAAGCAAAAACGTCAATAACTGCCACGTCAGAAGAGAAAAACACAGGATTTTGGCATGTTTGAATTCAGAAATAATTGAACTATGATCCAGTAATAAAGATTTAGGGCAGGTCTTGATTGTAGCTTTGTCAGATGAGTTCTAAAATTCTTTGAAATTGTTCCGGATTGCACCCCTGGTAGGGAAATTTGGAACGGCGGGAGGTGAAATAAGGAACACTACCATATTGTATATTATACATGTATAATTTTTAGCATTTTTATATTTATATCGGTGCTTGCTTGTATGCGAGTGTGAGTGTGAATGACTGGCATTTTTGGTAGATTTTTACTTTAACAACAGTAAACCAAAATTCCGTGAATAGCTTGGTAATAAATTATATTATCATCGCTCTCTTGCTCAAAATTAATCGCACTTCTTATGTAATAAAAAATAATAATATAAAAACAAAGGACTGTCAATTGCTCATCAGGACAATGAATATATAACACATTGTAATATCCTTTGCTGTAACACTTTTTGCCTGTGTCAATAAAGTTTTAAAGAAAATATTCATGAACTTGAAAATCAACTATTCAAATACTTGTTCTGTATTTTAGACAAAAACAAACAAAAAATAGTCCATTCTTCCAGAATATCTTAAACATGAAAAGGTCTCGGCAGACCTAAATTTCCCAATGAAAGACAAAAACAGAATACATGTAAGTTACTGTATTAATGTATTTGAAATTATACAGTAAAATAATAATATTTTAAAAAATATTTTAAATGAATCAAATGGGGACGCATAACTCTCACAGCTCCCCAAAGTCTTAAGCGTCTTTGCAAAGTTCACATGTGAAACCCTTCTGTCCACGCGTTCCAGCGCAGTCTTCGTGCACCCACATACTGCACTTTAGACACTGAATCATGTCTTCTTGACAGTAGTCTCCACACAGAAAACAATACCACTCTTCAGTCAGTGTTGGCAGTGATGACATTTTCTTGGTCTTGAGCTTGGTTTTTCTCGTTTTGGGCTGAGCTGTCTTCGTTGATTCCGTGAGTTTTTTCTTGTACGGAGATGACGTTAATACTTCGGACATTGTTTTTCTTTGGCTCCTTTTTGTTGTGCTAGCCGCAACACAAAAATGCAGTGGAGAAAGTTGCTGAACTGTTATGAAATGTGGAACAAGACATTCATAGTGTCCGCAGTTATCGCCATGAGCTGTGTACCGTAGCTTGAGTGGAGGAACTCGAAATTTGTCTGCATTGTACTTTAGAACATGGCCGTTGCGAGAGTCAACAATGTCTATTGGCTTTTTGAGAACCTCGCTAGCTGCAGTGATCTCCAGTTCCCCAATTGGAGTGGTTGGAGATGTCATTGCAGCAATCCGGTCGCAGATGGATGAAAACCTTGGACCATTGGCAGGCATGTCACTGTTGATGCCCGATTCAACTGCAGTAAAGTCACTGATATGATCACACATGTACTGAGCTGTCTGCGCTCGCAGCTCGTCCGCTTTGCTTTGTTCTTGAATCCTCATAACTGGGTCAAGCAATGTACCATTTTGATCTCTTGGAGCATTTTGCAAATAGTCATTTTCAGCTATGGCCACGCTGCGGAAAAACCATCTCCCATCAGGGTTTGTTTTCACAACTCTATCATTGTTGAAGGCTGAGACTGATGAGGGTAACCTCGAAGCACGGCGTAGTTGGTGCCGTGGGGGCAAAGGAGGAGGGTGTGTGGACTCCACAGATTCTGCCAGCTGTTGTGGAATGATATGCATATTCTTGGATGAACAAGCAGCTATGTTTGATGGACGTGGTGGAATCGGAGGTGGCGTTGATAACGTGTAAGTAAGCTTACGCGGTGGACGCGGTGGGATGGTTGGAGTATTTTTGTCATAAGCTGGCGGATCAGGGGCAGTTGACGAATCAGACACACCTGGCGGACAGGACACAACTGGCGGATCAGACACAGCTGGCGGATTAGAGACGCCTGGCTCAGTTGGCGGATCAGAGACATCTGGCTCAACTGTCAGATCAGGGACGGCTGGCGAATCAGGGACACCTGGCACATCAGATCGCGATGAAGAGTTTCCAGGTTGGGGAGGATCCGAGGACTGTGATGTAGGTAAGATGACTTGTTCAGATGCAGAATGAGAGCAGGCCGTATCAACATCATTGAAATCTTCGTCACCGAAGATGTGTCTGTCAGTGTCACAAGGCCAAATCCCGCACTTGGCAAATCCAGATGCAGCATTAGCCAGGGTAGCTGCCTTTGAGAAAGCTGTGTTGAACAGTTGACAGATCTGGAATGCCGTGATTGCTCTCCAGGCATGGTTTCTGAGCCACGACTCTTGTGCCTGACAATAGAAAGTCTGGAGTGGTCTGAAAAACGACACGTCCAGCGGCTGGAGTCGATGGGTTGTGTGCGGAGGAAGGGACACCATTACAACTCCATGCTTTCTGGCCAGATCAACTGCCTCCAGGCTTCTAGTGTGGGAAGTGTGGCCGTCAAGGACAAGCAAGACCTTTTTATCTGGAGTTGGTTTTACGGTGGAAACGAAGTGATGCAACCACGTCAGAAACACCGCCTTGTCCATCCAACCACTTTCATTCCCTGTCACAAGGCTTCCAGGTGGCGCGCCGTCTCTCAGTGCATCTGGCAGTCTCTTTCTCTTAAACAGGATGAGTGGCGGAACCCAATGACCTGCAGCACTGGTGCAACATACGACGGTTGTATTGGACCCTTTCTCGGCGCTAGACGCACTGCCTATTTGATGCTTTCCTTTTTTCGCTATCACTCTTTGGCATTTTTTCTGCACGGTCGAAATGGCTGTTTCATCCATATTATAAATGGAAGTGGCGGTAAAACCATGCTCATCAATCAGCTTTTCCAGGATGTCAAAGAATCTCCACACGCTTTCACGGTTGAACCCTGTTGCTCTGGACAGTGACGTAGTTTCAGGCTGCCTCAATGAAAGTTGTGGGTGCCGTCTGAGGAAAAGTTTCAGCCAGTCCTTTCCTGCAGTTCTCTTCTCCTTGTTGAACATATGCGACAAGCCGTTCTGCTCCGCCACCTCAAATGCTAAGGACATAACGTCCCGTCTCGTGAATCCAAAGAGTAATCTTTCCGATTCAAGAATGTGGGAACACAGCTGTTCTTCTAGCTCTTGTGGTAATGTTGATGGCCTGCCCCTATGTGCGCAGCACTCTATTGCGTATTTGTTCCCTCCATCCAAGTGCCTTTTCAGGGTAGTTACAGGTATCCCATAGGATCGTGAGGCAGCCCGGAGACCCATGTCCTGATTTCTAACTGATGACAATGCGTTGCCCATAGCTTGTGGTGTCCATTTATTTGCAGAGCTGAAAAAAGAAGATTTTTACAAGGTGGGAAATAAGGAACAGTGCGGGTAATCTGGAACACTGTTCCACTTTAGCCTCCGTTTGGTGTTCCGATTTGACCGCACTACGAGTAGCTGAACATTATGCCATGCAGTCTGCAATAGACTTTGATCTAATTTTCACAGACCTTGCAATTGAAGGAACATAACGTATGCTTAAAAACAATAACAACCGATGTTTCGAATGAGCTAGTCAAAATGAGAAATCACAACACTTTATCAAAAGTCAATATAAGAAGACAAATGGAAAAAACGAGAAAATACTCACAGCTTTCGTATCTTTGGAGGAACAGACATTGTTGTCACGTGGTTTGTTTCAAGGGACATCACTGTTACCCACCATGGAATCAACTAAACTAAATTAGTTCCCTTTGGCTAGAAATTAGGGTGTTCCGAATTACCTGACTGTACCGACTTTACCGACTTTCCCTTACATGCCTACTACAATACCACAATATTAATATTATTATCCCATCATTTTAATTCACACTTATGGATTTATTACTCGCTGGCTGTCAAACGTTTGCGTCAAAAATCTCTCCAATACGTCATTGTGTTCCCAATAACGTACGTCATAATAGTAACGGCATAAAAGTTCAGGATAGTATAAATAGGAATCGTAACCCATGCAACATCAAGCTTCCAACCTTTCCGGTGCACCCAGGATTCCTAGAGACGCGCCGAAAGGTAAGTTATTATTATTATTATTATTATTATTATTATTATTATTATTATTATTATTATTATTATTATTATTATTATTATTATTAATGGGTAATTATTATTATTATTATTATTATTATTATTATTATTATTATTATTATTATTATTATTATTATTATTATTATTATTATGTCTATATTTTGTTCATTTAAAGTCGGCATGAAAACGAAATTGTTTAAAGTGTATTCTGTATTTGACGTTTGAATACAATGTTTGCGTGCTGTAAATTTTTCATGGGTTACTGCAGCATATTTAAAAGGCTTCCGTTGCTAAAATTATTTATTTTGACTGGTAGATTTCAACAAAATCTTCTTCCAAGAGTGAAAGTTTTATGAAACAAGATTGGATAATAAGTTGTTAAACGAGGACAGCTTTGTCGAGCTATTTGACCTCCGCGCCTTCGGCAACGAACATGAGAGAACATCTCTGCCGTGAACTGACAAAACCGAGCAAGTCCACAAAACCTACTTTCGAGAAAATCGACGTTTTGTGTTGCGCTATATTACGCGATCGTTTCTGGAAGTTTAAGGGCATATTATAATGCAATTCCTCGATTTAAGAGTGCATACCTTGAATGTTAAAGAAATGTTTGATAGATTTGATGTTTTAAGACTATTTGTGGACTTGCTTTGTTTTGTCAGATTATTCG
The DNA here is from genome assembly GCA_036898135.1 of Oncomelania hupensis. Lineage (NCBI taxonomy): Eukaryota > Metazoa > Mollusca > Gastropoda > Littorinimorpha > Pomatiopsidae > Oncomelania > Oncomelania hupensis. The sequence goes on from CM072525.1 coordinate 35,091,365, forward strand.
TGAGATAGATCTTTGTTGAGAACATGACAAAACCAAGCAAGTCACCCGCTTGGTTTTGTCAGTTTATTATTGAATTAAATCCTTGTTAAAAAAATTCACAAAACCAAGTAAGTCAAATCCGCTTGGTTTTGTCAGTTTATTATTAAGTAAATCTTTGTTTTCAAAATTCACCAAACCAAGTAAGTCCCATAGGCCGTTTCGTTTCTTTGTTAAAAAGTCTGACGAGATGAGTCACATAAGTTGGGTTTTGTAAGATGTGGGTGCGGCAGTTACAGTGAGTGTATATGTGTGCCTGTTTATTGTTTTTATCCATTCTTCACTTAATATTCCTGGGTTGGTATGCAGGAGTCATGGTTTTTTTTTGCTCTCCCTTCAAAATAATATTAGATGCAGCCAATTTAATTTTAAAAATACAAAACTATTTTCCTTTCAGTTTCCTATTGTAGCGATCTTCCTGCCTTTACACCACGTGTATGTCTTGTATTTTGTTGCCCTTGTTGTGTGTCTGTAATATATTTGTTGCTGTTTGTTTGTGGGTTCGGGCACTGAATAGAATAGGCCCAACGTTTCCCGGCGTGTCGTAAGAGGCGACTAACAGGGGTAATGTTAGCACGGCATCACTGGGCGAAAGTCTTCTACACAGAAGTCACCGGCCAGCGCGAGGAACCTCACGTTGTTACATGTTCAACGACCACGTGCTCGGGGCCAAGGCGAGCCACACTGTATTCGTGGATTTCGGCTGTGCCCAACAGCCTGGAGAGGATTGGGCACCGCCAGGTCCTTTTTTGCCCAAGACACACTACATGCATAATGACACTATCCACTAATTCCATACCGGATAGGTCGTCGCCCGGCTCAAGGACCGCGCCTTCCGTTGGCCACCAGGACGGAGGTGTTAAGTATGCTACTGATGGACAATTTAGCAAGATCCGCACGAGAAACAACATCGTCATAGGAACCTGGAATGTCAGGACCCTAACTGCGGAAGGAAAATTAGAAGAACTGGCCCACGAGTTGGACCACTATCGATGGAACGTTCTAGGCATTAGTGAACTGCGCTGGAAAGGCCTAGGTGAAACAACGACAGACAAAGGCCACAAGCTCTATTTCAGCGGTAGAGATGACAGGCACGAACACGGCGTTGGATTCTTGGTCCACAAGAACATTCTAGCCACTGTCATGGGTTGCCGCCCAGTAGACTCATTACCATCAGCCTGAGAGCAGCCCCTTTCAACATCACCATCATCCAGACCTATGCCCCAACATCAGACTATGACGACAGCGAAGTGGAGGATTTTTATGAAAATCTACAGGCGGTCCTTGACCAAGTGCCGAAGAAGGACATAGTCATAGTGCAAGGCGACTGGAATGCCAAGGTTGGCCAAGATGCGCACCACAACTGGGGAGACACATGTGGACCCCACTGCAACAACGAGACAAATGACAGGGGTCTGAGATTCTTGGAGTTTGCCAGATACAACAATCTGGTACTGGCAAACACGCTTGGTCTCCACAAAAAATCCAGACGATGGACATGGCACAGTCCCAGGGGGGGAGCATCACAACCAAATAGACTACATCATGGTCAAGAAACGCTTCAGATCAAGCATCAACATTGGCAGGACACGCACTTTTCCAGGAGCAGACATCGGAAGTAACCACGATCTCTTGATGATGTCTTTCCGGCTCCACTTGAAGAGAGTAAATACTGCACTAGACTGAAGTTCAACCTGGACAAACTGCAAGACCCGGAGGTGGCAGAACTATTTCAGGCCACAATTGAAGGGAAATTTGCACCACTGCTCATTTTGGGGGCTGGTGAAGTAGATGTCAACACCATGACCACCACCTTCAACTCAGCTGTGACAGATGCCGCCACTGAGATCCTTGGCAAGCACCGACCAAAGAAGAAGCCGTGGATCACACCTGAACTTTTGGATCTGTGTGATAAACGAAGAGAGATTTAAAAAAGAAAGAAAAAGAACACCTCACAGGGAGCTGATGTCTACCGAAAAATCAACAATGACATCCGAAAAGGCATGCGCACAGCAAATGAGAACTGGATAGAAGATCAATGCCAGGAAATAGAGAACAGTCTGAACAAAAACAACAGCAAGAAGGCCTACCAGACTATAAAGCGGCTGACAAGTTTCAAACAGCCCAAAGTCTCCACGATCCAAAGCAAGTCTGGCATATGCCTTACAGAAGAACAAGAAGTCTTGGACAGATGAACAGAGTACTGCTCTGACCTTTACAACCATACACCAAAATGGAGACCCATCAGTTCTAGCATGTCCCGAGAACAGAGAAGAAGAAATCCTTCCAATTCTCCGGGAAGAAGTTGAGGCAGCAGTGCAATCGCTAAAGAAAGGGAAGTCAGCGGGAGTGGACAACATACCCGCGGAACTGCTACAATCAGGAGGAGAAGCGATGATTGATGCCCTCACCATTATCTGTAACAAGATCTGGAAGAGTGGAGAGTGGCCTATACCATGGGCCCAGTCGCTTGTCATCACTCTTCCCAAAAAAGGTAACCTTCAGGAGTGTGAAAATTACCGCACCGTCAGCCTCATCATCCATCCCAGCAAGGTCCTCCTGAAAATATTACTAAACAGGTTGAAACCCCAAGCTGAACAAATCATAGCTGAAGAACAAGCAGGATTCAGGGCAGGGCGAAGTACCACTGAACAGATTTTCAACCTCAGAATAATCTGTGAGAAATACCTACAGCACCAACATCATGTGTTCATAGACTTCAAGAAAACGTTTGACCGAGTCTGGCATGCAGCTCTATGGGCAACAATGAAAGCGTACATTAATAAGTACGTTAATTCTTGAAGTCATCAAAAACCTGTATGACAAGGCTACCAGTGCAGTCCTCCACAACAGCGCCATCTGGAACTGGTTCAGAACAACAATCGGTGTGCGTCAAGGATGCCTACTCTCTCCAACACCCTTCAACATCTTCCTAGAGCGCCTCACGTCAGATGCTCTTGCAGATCACGAAGGCACAGTCAGCATAGGGGGTAGAGCAATCTCCAATCTTCGTTTTGCGGATGACATTGATGAATTGGCTGGAGAGGAACAAGAACTTGAACAGCTGGTACAGAGGCTTGACACCACCTCCAAAGCTTGTGGAATTGAAATAAGTGCAGAGAAGACCGAAATGATGACCAACAACACCAATGGCATCAACACGAACATCAAAGTCCAAGGCCAATCCCTCAACACAGTGCATAGCTTTAAATATTTAGGAGCCATTGTATCAGACAATGGGTCCCGACAGGAAGTCCTCTCCAGGATCGCACAAACAACTGCTGCCCTGACAAGGTTGAAGCCATTTGGAAAGACAGGACCATCATTCTACATTCCAAAGTAAGACTGCTGCGCTCCCTTGTCATCTCCATCTTCCTATATGCTTGCGAAGCATCGACCCTCACAGCAGATCTACAACGAAGAATACAAAGCATGGAGATGAGGTGCTACAGAATACTTCTGGGCATTTCCTATACCCAACACATCACCAACGACGAAGTCCGACAGACCATCACACAAGCCATTTGACAACTCGATGACCTGCTCACAGTGGTGAAGAAACGGAAACTCCGATGGTATGGCCACGTCACCAGATCATCAGGCCTTGCAAAGACTATTCTGCAAGGCACAGTGCAAGGAGGTAGAAGAAGAGGGAGACCGAAAAAGAGGTGGGAGGACAACATTCAAGAATGGACTGGTTTGACACTGAGCGAAGCCATCAGGGCTGCTGAGGACAGAGAGAGATGGAGTATGCTGGTTAAACGATCATCTGTGGTGCCCCTACGACCTCAGGGTTACGGGACAGGATAGGATAGGATAGGATAGTTTGTTTGTTTGTTTATTTCCACACCTCGTGGAAGTTGCCGCGTAGGCGGAAGATCTACAGGATCCTTCATGGTGGGCAGGAAAGTACATGAAGAAAACTCTTTTTCAAAAAGCCGAACACGTCCTTTGCTGACCGAAATTTCGTCATCATTTTCACAGGAAAATAATATTGCACAGCAGCAATAACATGGATTCTCACTGGTCCGCTTCATCTTAAGGCGCTTTCTCATTGGTCGGGAGGACTTACTTTTCTTTGTCAGGTTATTGTAGAAAATGACGTCATCATGCCAACTCGAGCATCAGCCAGAGGATCGCCGAAACAAAATCGCAGAGACTTGCTTGGTTTTATCAGTTTATTCCCCCACTTAAAAATTTTTTTAACAAGGACTTACTCTATGATATCTCCAAATCTACACATAGTTCGGATTTGATTTTTACAGGTAAGATGCGTCATTCTCTTGCAAGTTTGATGGCGCAAAAAACTCATTTTCGACCTTAGGTGGACTTACTCGGTTTTGTCAAATCACGGCAGAATCTCTTGACCCCGAGCTATTTTCAATTATCCTCCTTAAGATAGAAATAAAAAATTGCTTGCGTTAAAAGGCGAGAGAAGCTTCTTGATAGCACACGGACAGGGCGGCTACTAGTGCCACCACACTGTCAGCAAGTCACTGCCACAAACCAGCATAGAACGCCAGCCGACATTTTAGCTCTCCCCTCGTAGGGGTGCCGGAGGTTTTAGTATAAATAGTATCCCCACTTTATCGAAATTCATCGTCTCCTCTATGAAAATCCTTCTCGGGAAGAGAGGGGACTATAAACTGATTTAAAAAAAAAAATTTAAAAAAATCGAAATTTAGTACCCCCGTTGAGGTGCCGGGGGTTTCAGTATAAATAGTATCCCCACTTTCTGGAAATTTAGTGCTTTAAATTCCCACTGTTGCTGTCTTTCTCCTCTGTTCTTTCTCATTCCTACTCTGTTCTATCAATCTACTATACTATCTTATTCTTCGCTAGACCAGTCACCTACCCTTTTTCTTAAAAACTCTTCCGGGACAATACTCCTCATTTGTGTATGAGGTCTGTTGGATCAGCTTGGGAATATTGGACGCTTTCTGCCAAATGGTCACTGGGGCTTCCTATGATGTTATTATATAGCAATGTAGGCATTTTATATGTGTTTTGTTGATATTGTATAATGATGTTTGTATTCTATTTTCTTTTTGTAAACAGTGGGGGTGGGGAGGGGGCGGTTTCCATAAATTTTGAGTATAGCCTCAGCGTCCCCTGCGTGGGATGTCTTTATTGTAAAGTGACCGGCTGGTAGATTGCCTTCAGTGTTACCACTAGGGTTGTTTCGGCAGATCTTTTATGCGGATCAGGGGTGAGTCCTCTTTCACTTCTCTGGTCCTGATTTGGCTCGGAAGAGTCCGCTGGACCTACCGTAAAGCAATAACCATGTAATGTAATGTAATTTAGCTCTGCTCAACCCCAAAAGTAGAAGACAAAGGGTCAGGTGTCATTTCGCGATGTCTTGCATAATCCAAGGTTTCAAGCACACACCCAAGGATTGTGCATAGCAGAAGTCGCCCAAGGCCAGGCTGACAACAAGGGATCAAACTCCCTGTGACGGTCTCAATGGAGGCAATCTCTCCCAAGAATGACTAGTCGCCTTCCACCCCGCCAAACAATGCAACCTCCTCCCTCCCCTCCATCCAACCCCCTAAAAAGTACAATATCGAGCTCACTGTTATTTTGTAAGGGGTTCGAACGATTCAAGTTCGTCATCAGTGACGTCATTACATGTGCGTGGGTAAATCATGTTAACATGATGTTTTTGCTGTCTACATTTTGACAGTGACAAGATGGGAGGACTGATGTTAGCGCTTTCCCTTATGATGGCGGCGTACGTGCTGCCTGCTGTAAGTGCGTCATCATCATCATCATCATCATCATCATCATCATCATCATCATCATCATCATCATCATCATCATCATCATCATCACCATCATCCATCCATCATCCATCCATCATCCCTCATTATCATCATCGGTAACGACTGTTAGCCGGAACTTTATTGCATTATTCAAACTAAAAATTAAAAGAAAAGTAAGTTTTTTTTATATATAGCCAAGACAAAGATCTACTTAAAGCGCTAGAAGCATCAATTCTTTTTTTATCTTTTAGTTTTCCAATCCTTTTAAGTTTATTTTTTTAAAATTTTCCTGTGGGACTACTCACGTTAGTAACTTTACCACATTTAGTGCTTTTGAGTCGACATTTTTCGGAGTTTAATAGGCCTTTCCATCGCCCAAAATCTTTGTGTTTGCGCGGTACAAAAAACCCACCCTTTTCCGTCTTGTTTCAGAATTCACGTGGGGTACCACCTCTTCCACAGATCAACGTGGCTGCCAGAGACGTACCACCTCTACCACAGATCAACGTAGCTGCCAGAGATGTTCCACCTCTTCCACAGATTAACGTGGCTGCCAGAGACGTCCCTCCTCTTCCACAGATTAACGTGGCTGCCAGAGACGTACCACCTCTTCCACAGATCAACGTGGCTGCTAGAGACGTCCCTCCTCTTCCACAGATCAACGTGGCTGCCAGAGATGTACCACCTCTTCCACAGATCAACGTGGCTGCCAGAGATGTACCACCTCTTCCACAGATTAACGTGGCTGCCAGAGACGTACCACCTCTTCCACAGATTAACGTGGCTGCTAGAGACGTCCCACCTCTTCCACAGATTAACGTGGCTGCTAGAGACGTCCCTCCTCTTCCACAGATTAACGTGGCTGCTAGAGACGTCCCACCTCTTCCACAGATTAACGTGGCTGCAAGGGACGTCCCTCCTCTTCCACAGATTAACGTGGCTGCTAGAGACGTACCACCTCTTCCACAGATTAACGTGGCTGCTAGAGACGTCCCTCCTCTTCCACAGATTAATGTGGCTGCCAGAGACGTCCCTCCTCTTCCACAGATTAACGTGGCTGCCAGAGACGTCCCACCCCTTCCACAGATCAATGTGGCTGCCAGAGACGTCCCACCCCTTCCACAGATCAACGTGGCTGCCAGAGACGTCCCCCCTCTTCCACAGATCAACGTGGCTGCCAGAGATGTACCACCTCTTCCACAGATCAACGTGGCTGCCAGAGATGTACCACCTCTTCCACAGATTAACGTGGCTGCCAGAGACGTACCACCTCTTCCACAGATTAACGTGGCTGCTAGAGACGTCCCACCTCTTCCACAGATTAACGTGGCTGCTAGGGACGTCCCTCCTCTTCCACAGATTAACGTGGCTGCCAGAGACGTCCCTCCTCTTCCACAGATCAACGTGGCTGCTAGAGACGTACCACCTCTTCCACAGATTAACGTGGCTGCCAGAGACGTCCCTCCTCTTCCACAGATCAATGTGGCTGCTAGAGACGTCCCACCTCTTCCACAGATCAACGTCGCTGCATAAGCTGAAGATGCGAATATTCTCATCTTTATACCTATGAAGAATGTTCCTTCGGTTGGCACAAACGTTACCGGAAGCTCTGGGGTAGCCCATAGTGTTTGTCACTCTTTCTGTTTGGGCTTAAGTGCATCAGATTAGTAAAACTGTCAAAATCGATGGCATAGTAATGTAATAAAATCATAGCCAAAAGATTTGCGTACTGTGTTGTTTTTGTTTTCTTTTTCTGTAACGTTTGTTGAATGTACTTTATTTTTCGTACTTGTTTTTTGCATTGACTTTTACTTGAAAATTTTTTTTCCTTATTGTTCGTTTACCCCCGTTGGGGTGCCGGGTGTTTCAGTATAAATAGTATCCCCACTTTGTGGAAATTTAGTGCTTTAAATTCCCACTGTCGCTGTCTTTCTCATTTGCTCTTTCTCATTCCTGCTCTGTTCTATCAATCTGCTATACTATCGTCTTCTTCGCTAGACCAGTCTCCTACCTTTTTTCTTGAAAACTCTTCCGGGACAAGACTCTTTATTTGTGTATGAGGTCTGTTGGATCAGCTTAGGAATATTGGACGCTTTCTGCCAGGTGGTCACTATGGCTTCCTATGATGTTATTATTTAGCAATGTAGGCATTTTATATATATATGTGTTTTGTTGATAATTTATAATGCTGTTTGTATTCTATTTTGTTTTTGTAAACGGGGGTTCGATAAGTTGGGGTGAAGCCTCAGCCGTCCCCTGCGTGGGATGTCTTTATTGTAAAGTGACTGGCTGGTGGAGAGCTTTCGGTTTTACCACTAGGGTTGTTTCAGCAGATCTTTTATGCGGATTGGGGGTTGTCCGGTCGTGATTTGGCTCGGAAGAGTCCGCTGGACCTAAAGCAATAATAATGTAATGTAATGTAGATCACGAAGGCACAGTCAGCATAGTGGGTAGAGCAATCTCCAATCTTCGTTTTGCGGATGACATTGATGGATTGGCTGGAGAGGAACAAGAACTAAAACAGCTGGTACAGAGGCTTGACACCACCTCCAGAGCTTATGGAATGGAAATAAGTGCAGAGAAGACCAAAATGATGACCAACAACACCAATGGCATCAACACGGACTTCAGTCCAAGGCCAATCCCTCAACACAGGGCATAGCTTCAAATATTTAGGAGCCATTGTATCAGACAATGGGTCCCGCCAGGAAGTCCTCTCCAGGATCGCACAAACAACTGCTGCCCTGACAAGGTTAAAGCCCATTTGGAAAGACAGGACCATCAGTCTACATTCCAAAGTAAGACTGCTGCGCTCCCTTGTCATCTCCATCTTCCTATATGCTTGCGAAGCATGGACCCTCGCAGCAGATCTACAACGAAGAATACAAGCATGGAGATGAGGTGCTACAGAAGACTTCTGGGCATTTCCTATACCCAACACATCACCAACGACGAAGTCCGACAGACCATCACACAAGCCATTGGACAACACGATGACCTGCTCACAGTGGTGAAGAAACGGAAACTCCGATGGTATGGCCACGTCACCAGATCATCAGGCCTTGCAAAGACCATTCTGCAAGGCACAGTGCAAGGAGGTAGAAGAAGAGGGAGACCGAAAAAAAGGTGGGAGGACAACATTCGAGAATGGACTGGTTTGACACTGAGCGAAGCCATCAGGGCTGCTGAGGACAGATAAAGATGGTGTATGCTGGTTAAACGATCATATGTGGTGCCCCTACGACCCCCGGGTTACGGGACAGGATAGGATAGGGATAGGATAGTCTTTTAAGAAAAAATATGTATTCTTTCTTCTTCTTCTTCTTCTTCTTCTTCTTCTTCTTCTTCTTCTTCTTCTTCTTCTCTCTCTCCCTCCCCCCTCTCTCTCTCTCTATCTTCAACTCCAAGAGTTGACGAAGTTCCGTTTTGTATTACTCTGTCAATTTTTTTTATGTGAGAAAACAATTCATTGCTATTAAGTTTATTAGATATTGCTGTCATCGACAAGCCAGGAAACTGTCCGAAAATTATGTAGGCTATATTTATGTACAAAGCTATTAAAATGAGGGAGATAGCAATTTCGTAAATTTGTGTTGATTTGTTTCCTCTGAGTGTTATATATGTTTATCATTTTTGGAAATTCATTGTACACACCCATTCAATTGAGGGCATATGCCTTATACTGAATAAAACATTCGCATTCTCCCCTCTCACTTCTGAGCTCTCTCCCTTTTCTCTTCACTCTCCTCTCTCTTTATCTCCCCCTCTCCATCTCCCTCTCTTTTTCCTTCCTTTCTCCCTCTCCCTCTCTCTTGCTCTCAACATCTCTTACGCTAGCTTGTTACACTCTGTTACACTCGTTCGATGTTGGTGTTTTTCTATCAGTAGTTGATTCAGCCCCAATGCTTGAATTCTCCTGATAGGTGTAAACTCGGATTCGTTTATCCACGCAACCCGTTCAATCAGCATACAAGTCACAGAGTCGACGTATGAAGTTTTCCACTTTTATTCAGCACACATCAACAACTGCATGCAATCGCATTTTTACACTTTTACAACAACACTCTCCTTTGAACTTTTCACTTTTTCCAACTTTCTCAACTCTAATACAACAGCTCTCTCCAGGGCCGGATCTGGAAGGGAGGGGGGGGGGGGTTCCCCGGAACCCCTCCCCTGGCCATCCGATGTACCTCAGAAAGAAAAAAAAAAAAAAAAAAATATATATATATATATATATATATATATATATATATATATATATATATATATATATATATATATATATATATATATATATATATATATATATATGTAGTTTTTTTTAAGCTCTTAATTAGTTTATTTATTAGATGACCAGCCAATATGGGACATTAAACTCAAAAACCAACCAACCAACCGGAATGTGTGATGAATGGTGCAATTTACGAACATAGCAAAATTTTCCCACCTTCCGTCCGGCCCAATACCATCACTTGGAACCCCCCCCCCCCCTTTTACTTACCTTGATCCGGCCCTGCTCTCTACTGTCAACTCTCTCTAAAAAAAACACCTTTGGAAACAGTGCGGCACTATATATATACAGTCTCTCTAAACTCCAGAAAGAGCGAGAATACCCCCCACGTGACACACCTCAACCAATCAGAATTAATTTCATCATCACTGTCTCACGTCATACAACCCTATTTGGAATGGAACCTTCCATGGCTACTACTAGAACTATCCATACGCTTCGATCGATAGTAAACAACTGACTCGATAAAATTCTCAAATAATGTCGACCAACTAAAATTATCAACGTTATACAAAACTTCATCTAATAACAACGCAAAATCAAATCAAAGGTAAGTACACTCTATTATTGCATGCTTAGCAAAATAAAACGAACAGATCTATCGCGCGCGTCACCCACGCAACCCTACCATCGCACGCGCTTCACACATAATATCATGCGCATTTCACACGCACCATCATGCGCGTTTCAACGTAACACACTCTAGTGGCGCACAAATGTAACACTATCGTAAAATAAAAGTCACGGTTTGTCTAGACTTGATGCCGCTATAATGTGCCAAAATAGACCCCCATTAGATCTACCTGTTTTACTCCTGGGAGTCCAGGTCCAGATTAACTCTACGGGAGTTAGTCTAGTCAGGGCCCAGAATGCCACTCCCCCTCCCCTACCTACTTGACTCTGGGAGTTATACTGGTACAGGTCTAGAACAGCCTCCAAGAACACTTATAAAACACAAAAGGGGAGTTAAACTGGTTCAAGTCCAGTACAGCCCTTTCCCCCTACTGCCACCCTTTTAAACATAACTATTAACCTTACTACAGGAGAGTTAAACTGGGACAGGTCCAGGTCAGCCACTAAGCACACTTGTAGTAACACACTAAAAACACAAAAGGGGAGTTAAACGGAGACAGGTCCAGTACAGCACCTTTAAACAAAACTATCAAAAACATAAAATGGGAGTTAAACTGGAACAAGTCCAGAATAACCCCCTTCCACATCCCCCAATTAATTTTAAACATAACTGTTAACCCCACTGCAGTATAGTTAAACTAGGACAGGTCCAGGTCAGCCCGCGAGCATACTTCAAGTCTCACACTAAATACACAAAAGGGGAGTTAAACTGGAACAAGTCCAGAACAGCCCTCCCCCCCCCCCCCACCTTCACTTTTAAGCACAACTATTAACCCCAATACACGAGAGTTAAATTGGGACAGGTCCAGGTCAGCTCCAAGCACACGTAAAGCCCCATACTAAATGCACAAAAGGGGAGTTAAACTGAGACAGGTCCAGAACATCCCAACTTAACCACTATGCCCTTCAACAGGGGAGTTAAACTGAGACAGGTCCAGAACATCCCAACTTAACCACTATGCCCTTCAACAGGGGAGTTAAACTGGGACAGGTTTTTAACAGTTCTCTCCGCCTCTCTCCCCCCACCCCAACACACTCATAAAAAGCAGATGGGGAGTTTAACTGGAATAGGTGCAGAACGGCCCCCATCCCAACACCCTCATAGACCAACTCACACTCACAACATAGTCACTCACACTGAACCAATACACTCATAAAAAGCAGATGGGGAGTTTAACTGGAATATGTGCAGAACGGCTCCCTCTAAGTCATGGGTTGTAATACGCTCGTCACAAGTAACTCCTCTGTTAACATTTTGGGTATTAAGTGAGCTTGGGGCAGACCTGGACCTGTCCCAGTTTAACTCCCCTGTCATGATTTATAGGGCCTGTGGACCTATCCCAGTCTAACTCTGTTTTATAGGTGTTTGGGGGGATGTTCTGGACTTGTCCCAATTTTACTCCCTTGTAGTGCTTTATAGGTGTGTTAGGGTTTGAGCCTTTATGTCCTTGTCCCAGTTAAACTCCCTTTTAGTGCTTTATAGGATTGTGGAGGGGGAGGGGGGGGGGTGTTATTCTAAACCTGTCCTTGTTTAGCCCACTGTAAGTTTAATGGAGGTGTGAGTGCTTGTGTGTGTGTGTATGTGTGCGTGCGTGCGTGTGTGTGTGTGTGTGCGTGTGCGTGTTTGGGTGGGTGGGTGTTGACAGTCTTTTTGGTTTGTTTGTCTCTTTCTTGTTTGTTGTTTCGTGACGGCATTTTTTGTACCGTGTGCTGCATGCTTTGTGGAATGTGAGTGAATGAATATTATTGTTTTTAGTTCCCAGAGTTATTTATAGATTTCAGGAAAAATTGTGTTATTTTTTTTAAATTGTTTGTTTGTTTTTGTTGTTTACTATTCCCAAATGATGATCATGATCATGATGATGATGAGGAGGAGGAGGAGGAGGAGGAGGAACAGGAGGAGGAGGCGGATGTGTGTAGTTGAGTAAAGTTGTCTGGTGAGATACAACGTACGCTCTCTTCAAGGGAAACAACACCTTACGTGGCAGTTCGTACTAGCTTTTAGGTGAATCGCGTCACTTGCTCCACAAAATGATGTGACGATCTCGCGTGTTTTCAGTTTTAATGTTAACATTTCTAATGTTACTCGATCTTGTTGTGGCATTGTCAAGCACTGTAAAGCACTTATTTGCATGGGCACAAGCAGGAATTCCCAGTTCACTTGGTGGATGTCATTGAGTTTTGGCAACTTAAAAAAAATAAAAAAATAAAAAAATAAACAATTATCGCCTCCTCTTTCCCCCGCATCTACTTTTTCCAGCGCCCACAGGACTCCAAAATTTCCAGCGTTCGTCGACGGGAAGGACCAGATCGACAGTTGTCTGGGAAGGTTCGAACGATTCGCTGAAAGCGCTAACTGGCAACCTCAAGGCTGGGCGATTCAATCCCGTGCACTCGCGAACTCGATCGATGTCCACACCAGACTGTCGAATACTGACGCCAAAGACTATAAAGTCTTGAAAGAGCCCTTTTGCATTGCTACAGCTTTACAGAGAAGGGCTACCGCAAACGCTTCCGTAGATGTCGTTGTAACACTCCGATCTGATAGACCTCCCCCCACCCCTCACTTCCTTCCTCCCACATACACACACACTTTGGTGTCCCATACTGTCCCCCTATGAGGGACCATTAGGTATCACCAGTCGCCCCCACCCCACCCCCTCCGGGGACAGTATGGTATCCCCCAAAGAAACCAACTGGGATGTCCCCCTCGTACTGCCTTTGTTCCCCATCAAACTCTAAAATCAGAACAAGTGTAGGATTACAGTTAATGATATGTAGCCCAATGACTTCGTGGACTATGAATCACAACAAAACAAAACTGTCATTGCTTTTTATGGGAATACAGAACCTTTTCACAGTAATAAGACTACTGTGGGATAACTGCGTTTGTTGAATAAGATATTTCTCCTTCCTCCAGCCAGTAAACATACTTTTCATTCAGCAGGTGTGAATTTCCAGGTTACAAACGGTTACCGAGTCGCCTATAAATATTAATGAAATTGCAGTCTTGGCGTATTGAAACAAAAATGTAGGCCTACGTTCCTTGGTGTTTCTAATAGCCTATTGTAATACATAATATTCAGGTGTGTATCCCCCGTGGGGGTGCCTGGGGTTACAGTATAAATAGTATCCCCACTTTCTGAATATTTAGTGTTTTAAATTCCCACTGTCGCTGTCCTTTGTTCTTTTTCATTCCTACTCTGTTCTATCAATTTAATATACTATCTTCTTCTTCGCTAGACCAATTAAATCACCTACCTTTTTTCCTGAAAACTCTTCCGGGACAAAACTCCTCATTTATGTGTGAGGTCTGTTGGATCAGCTTGGGAATATTGGACGCTTTCTTCCAGGTGGTCACTGGGGCTTCCAATATGATGTTATTATTTGGCAATGTAGGCATTTTATATGTATGTGTTTTGTTGATATTTTATAATGATGTTTATATTCTATTTTGTTTTTGTAAACAGGGGTTCGATAAATTAGAGTAGGCCTATAGCTTCAGCGTCCCTTGCGTGGGATGTCCTTATTGTAAAGTGACCGGCTGGTGGAGTGCCTTCAGTGTTACCTTAGAGGAACAACGAAGCTTAACGTCCTATTGCATCAGCGTTATGGACGATCACCACGTCGCCACCCTGACAATAATGATCATCATCATCATATCAAAGATGAGATCCCACGGATCTCTTTAAAATTCGTTACCATAGAGTTGTTTCGGCTGATCTTTTATGCGGATCAGGGGCGAGTCCTCTTTCAGCGAAGTTGTGGTTTTGATTTTGTGGTCCTGATTGGCCTCTTTGCAGTCTGCTGGACCCTGTAAGCAATGAATGTAATGTAAGCAATGAATGTAAGCAACTAACTCAGGTGTGTGTTTGTGTGTGTGTGTGTGTGGGTGTGTGTGTGTGTGTGTGTGTGCGCGCGTGTGTATGTATGTACGTGTGTCTCTTTTTAAACGTGCCTTATTATACTTAGATGCGATGTTTATTAATATTTCTTACGACGTTTAACTTGTTTTATCTCATGTTTTTTCCGTTTTGTTTAAATATTTATCCTTGTTAGGTGTGATGTTTACATTATTTCTTACGATGTTTAACTGTTATATCTCATAATGTTATAGCCTAACACATTGTTTAAATATTTATCCTTGCAAGCGTATAGGTAAGCCTATGATGTGTGTGAGCGCTTAGAGCAAGCTTTAAGTTTGGTTTTGCGCAATAAAAAATTATTATTATTATTATTATTATTATTATTATTATTATTATTATTATTATTATTATTATTATTATTATTACTAACAAGGCGCACGCACATACAGACTTTACTTAGGCAGACACCCCCGTTGGGGTGCCGGGGGTTTCAGTATAAATAGTATCCCCACTTTCTGGAAATTTAGTGCTTTAAATTCCCACTGTCGCTGTCTTTCTCATTTGCTCTTTCTCATTCCTGCTCTGTTCTATCAATCTGCTATACTATCGTCTTCTTCGCTAGACCAGTCGCCAACCTTTTTTCTTGAAAACTCTTCCGGGACAAGACTCCTTGTTTGTGTATGAGGTCTGTTGGATCAGCTTGGGAATATTGGACGCTTTTTGCCAGGTGGTCACTATGGCTTCCTATGATGTTATTATTTAGCAATGTAGGCATTTTATATGTATGTGCAGTGATGTCCCGAGGCCTCGGACATCGGTCATGGTCCGATTCGTTGGGAAAATGACCGAATGCAAACACCTGTGTCCCGTCAAATGTCCGATTCTATTGCGAAATTAGCGGTCATTGTCCGATAGTATTATGACTAGAGCGGTCACTGCAAGAAACATCTGGACAAACTAGAGTGTCAAAGCCGTTAAAACGAGTTTGATTAGTGCACAATGCCAGACTATTATCACTCTTTAGTACATTCCGTCGAACAACAAAAGGGCCACAGCTCTCGACACTTTTGAAAGGGAAATAACCAACACCATACTTCCTCTGCAACGACCATTAATCGGTTCGCTTCACAATCTGTTGTTGTTGTTGTTGTTGTTGTTCACAATCTGAATGTCCTATTGCTTTTATGTAGTCAGGAAATGATGTCCGATTAGTTTTATGATTTAGGACATTTTGTCCTATTGCCCTCTAATCCTAGGAACACCACTGTATGTGTTTTGTTGATATTTTATAATGGTGTTTGTATTCTATTTTGTTTTTTTAAACGGGGGTTCGATAAATTAGAGGACAGCATCAGTGTCCCCTGCCTGGGATGTCTTTATTGTAAAGTGACTGGCTTGTGGAGAGGCTGAGCTTTCAGTGTTACCACTAGGGTTGTTTCAGCAGATCTTTTATGCGGATCAGGGGTTGTCCGGTCCTGATTTGGCTCGGAAGAGTCCGCTGGACCTAAAGCAATAATCATGTAATGTAATGTAATGTACATAGGCAGACCACCGTTTCAGCCCGACAGTATGCGGACTGAACCCTTGCTAGCGCGAAGCGGTGTACAGAAAATACGAAAAGAGCGAAAAGGGCGAAAAGGACAGCGAAAAGAGCGAAAAGGGGAACCAAAAGAGCAAAAACAAGCGAAAAGGACCCCAAAATAGCAAACAGAAGCCTAATTAAGCTCCACACGTATTAAAAGAAGCGGTTAAATGAAGAATTATTGATTAATTATGAAAAATTTGCTCGATCGATTCGGGGATTTCCCTTTGTAATGGAGCCCATCGATCCAAGACCAGAGAAAAGAGGAATGTAAAGCGCGAAAAGGGGATTAAAAAAGCAAAAATGACACGTAATAAGCAAAATGGATTAAAAAGGCTTTCAGTGAATATCAAAACATGGTTTTAATTGGTACATGGATTGCATATCACTGATAAATCAGCTTGATGCGTCAGATTTGGAGGCAAAGTATGTGAAGGGACACTACTCCGAGACTGAAAATACAAGCCAGTTTGACAAAACCGGGCATAAAATGAGCGAAAATGGAAATAAGAGAGCGAAAAGGAGCCTAAATATGCAAAAGATATTCAAAAGAAGTTCAATGCCTATCAAAAGATGCGTTTAATGGGTAAATTGGATTACGTATCACTGAAACATCGGTAAACGGTTCGATTCGGGAATTTCCGTTAAGAGTCGCCAAGACGAGGAAAAAAATGAAATAAAGCAGCGAAAATGGAATTAAAAGAGCGAAAAGAAGCAAAATTAAGCAAAAGGGATTAAAAAGGAGTCTAATGCATATCAAAACATGGTTTTAATAGGTACGCTGGATTGCATATCACTGAAAAATCAGCTTGATGTGTCAGATTTGGGAGGTGGCAATTGTCAAGGGACATTACTCTGAGACAGAAAGTACCATTCAATTAGACTACAAAAGAATACAAAGAGCGAAAATGGAAATAAGAGCGAAAAGGAGCATAAATATGCTAAAGAGATTCAAAAGGAGTTCAATGCCTATCAAAAGATGCGTTTAATGGGTAAATTGGATAACTGAAATATCAGCTTTGTGGTGGGTGACGGGTAGAGGAGAGGGAGGGGGGCATTACAGGAACAACTCACTATAGATACTAAGATAGTATAACTGTAAATAATTCCAAGCAGATATTTATTTCCAAAAGTTATATATAATAAAGTATATTATCACCCCCTCTGCTTCCTCCACACTACCACCGGCGGTATGTTTATCTCCTGAATACAAGAAGAATAACACATATAATACAACACTTTGTAACGACAAAATGTTATCCCTCAATTTGTATATTCTTGATTTTGCCAAACTTTCAGTTTTTAAAAACCTTCTTCAGGGCATTAACTGTGTGAAAGTTTATTTATAATACCCTATATTAATATTAATTATTGTCTATCTACCTTGTTGTATTCAGGTTATATAATTAATATTGTTATCGGGTATTATATATATATATATATATATATATATATATATATATATATATATATATATATATATATATATATATATATATATATATATATATATATATATATATATATATATATATATATATATATATATATATATATATATATATATATATATATATATATATATATATATATATATATATATATATATATATATATATATGGGGTGGCGCAGTGGATAAGTCGCCGGTTTCCTATGCCGAAGGTCGCGGGTTCGATTCCCGCAAGGGGCGAACGTATGTGACTTAGGTACGAGACTATTGAGGTCACCGAGGGTTTTCTCCGGGCACTCCGGTTTCCTCCCTCCCTTCAATAATGGTACAGGACGCAGTCAATATAAAAATTTCAAACAATAAAAATTCGATTTTCTTTCCGTCTTCTAATAGCGATCTCCCTGCCTTTACACCACCTGTTTGAGTGATGGATGTGTGTTTGGTATGTGTGAGGGTGGATGAGACAGGTGAGCGTGTATGTTGGTATAGGTCGCCGCGCTTTGAGCCTGAATGATTTGGGGTAAGGCGCGTATAGCATCCTGTATTATTATTTATTATTATATATGTTTAGTGGCTTTTAAGTGTTTTATTGTATGTATATATACACTACATACAAACAGACGCTGCAAGCAAAACATAATTATGTGTGTGCTACCATTGTGCATTTTAGTCCAGATTTATTTTGTACAAAGAAATATTTTACCATGTTATAATGTGTAATAGAAAGTGTATTATTTCTGTATGCATGATAGTGGCAAGTGCTTGTGTGTGTTGGTTGCTTGTTTTTTTAACGTCTTCTTTACTTCTGCATCGAATTGATAAGATGCATAACACATACACTCCCCACAAAAAAATAAAAATTAAAAAAATCATAATTTAAAAAAACAAAGAAAACTTATTAAATAAATTGAGCCACTGGACAATCAATTAAAGCTTTTGCTAACATTATGCTTATCTTAACCTTACTCTCATATTAAAATTTGGAGCTAAATGAGGTTAATTAGTTATTCATTGCTTACAGGGTCCAGCGGACTGCAAAGACCTGAATAAGGACCACAAAATCAAGACCACAACTTTGCTAATGCCTAAAAGAGGACTCACCCCTGCTCCATATCATATATCTGCTGAAACAACCTTAGTGGTAACACTGAAGGCACTCCACCAGCCAGTCACTTACAATAAAGGCATCCCACGCAGGGGACGCTGAGGCTATACTCCTAATTTATCGAACCCCGGGTTACAAAAATAAAATATAATACAAACATCATTATAAAATATCAACAAAATACATACATATAAAATGACTACATTGCCAAATTAATATATCTTAGGACGCCCCTGCTGGTTAAGACATTGTACAGACCTTGTTTTCTTGAAGAGCTGCTTAAAAACGCACTTGTTCCGCAAGGCGTTTTCTGTGTAAATCGTATGAACAGTAATAATACTTTCTGAATGATGCTGTACATGATGTAGTGCAAATGTTGTGTTGATGCGTACGGACGATGTGTGTAAGCGGATTGAGTTGTTATTCTAATGAAAAATGCGTTGTCCTATCCTATCCTATCCTGTCCCGTAACCCGGAGGTCGTAGGGGCACCACAGATGATCGTTTAACCAGCATACTCCATCTTTCTCTGTCCTCAGCAGCCCTCATGGCTTCGCTCAGTGTCAAACCAGTCCATTCTCGAATGTTGTCCTCCCACCTCTTTTTCGGTCTCCCTCTTCTTCTACCTCCTTGCACTGTGCCTTGCAGAATAGTCTTTGCAAGACCTGATGATCTGGTGGCGTGGCCATACCATCGGAGTTTCCGTTTCTTCACCACTGTGGGCAGGTCATCGTGTTGTCCAATGGCTTGTGTGATGTTCTGTCGGACTTCGTCGTTGGTGATGTGTTGGGTATAGGAAATGCCCAGAAGTCTTCTGTAGCACCTCATCTCCATGCTTTGTATTCTTCGTTGGAGATCTGCTGTGAGGGTCCATGCTTCGCAAGCATATAGGAAGATGAAGATGACAAGGGAGCGCAGCAGTCTTACTTTGGAATGTAGACTGATGGTCCTGTCTTTCCATATGGGCTTCAACCTTGTCAGGGCAGAAGTTGTTTGTGCGATCCTGGAGAGGACTTCCTGTCGGGACACATTGTTTGATACAATGGCTCCTAAATATTTGAAGCTATGCACTGTGTTGAGGGATTGGCCTTGGACTTTGATGTCCGTGTTGATGCCATTGGTGTTGCTGGTCATCATTTTGGTCTTCTCTGCACTTATTTCTATTCCATAGGCTCTGGAGATGGTTTCAAGCCTCTGTACCAGCTGTTCAAGTTCTTGTTCCTCTCCCGCCAATCCATCAATGTCATCCGCAAAACGAAGATTGGAGATTGCTCTACCCCCTATGCTGACTGTGCCTTCATGATCTGCAAGAGCATCTGACATGATGCGCTCTAGGAAGATGTTGAAGAGTGTTGGAGAGAGTAGGCATCCTTGACGCACACCGATTGTTGTTCTGAATCAGTTCCCGATGGCGCTGTTGTGGAGGACTGCACTGATAGCCTTGTCATACAGGCTTATGATGACTTCAATAATTTTAGGGCAGATGTTGTACACTTTCATTGTTGCCCATAGAGCTGCATGCCAGACTCAGTCAAACGCCTTCTTGAAGTCTATGAACACATGATATAGATGTTGTTCGTGCTGTAGGTATTTCTCACAGATTATTCGGAGGTTGAAAATCTGCTCAGTGGTATTTCGCCCTGCTCTGAATCCTGCTTGTTCTTCAGCTATGATTTGTTCAGCTTGGGGTTTTAACCTTTTGAGTATTATTTTCAGGAGGACCTTGCTGGGATGGCTGATGAGGCTGATGGTGCGGTAATTTTCACATTCCTGGAGGTTACCTTTTTTGGGAAGAGTGGTGACAAGTGACTGGGTCCATGGTATAGGCCACTCCCCACTCTGCCAGATCTTGTTACAGATAATGGTGAGAGCATCAATCATCGCTTCTCCTCCTGCTTGTAGCAGTTCCGCGGGTATGTTGTCCACTCCCGCTGACTTCCCTTTCTTTAGCGATTGCACTGCTGCCTCAACTTCTTCCCGGAGAATTGGGAGGATTTCTTCTTCTTCTCTGTTCTCAGGAAATGCTAGAACTGATGGGTCTCCATTTGGTGTATGGTTGTAAAGGTCAGAGCAGTACTCTGTCCATCTGTCCAAGACTTCTTGTTCTTCTGTAAGGCATATGCCAGACTTGCTTTGGATCGTGGAGACTGGGCGGTTTGACACTTGTCAGCCGCTTCACAGTCTGGTAGGCCTTCTTGCTGTTGTTCTTTTTCAGACTGTTCTCTATTTCCTGGCATTGATCTTCTATCCAGTTCTCCTTTGCTGTGCGCATGCCTTTTCGGATGTCATTGTTGATTTTGCGGTAGACGTTATCTCCCTGTGAGGTGTTCTTTTTCTTTGTTATCTCTCTTCGTTTATCACACAGATCCAAAAGTTCAGGTGTGATCCACGGCTTCTTCTTTGGTCGGTGCTTGCCAAGGATCTCAGTGGCGGCATCTGTCACAGCTGAGTTGAAAGTAGTGGTCATGGTGTTGACATCTACTTCACCAGCCCCCAAGATGAGCAGTGCTGCAAATTTCCCTCCAATTGTGGCCTGAAATAGTTCTGCCACCTCCGGGTCTTGCAGTTTGTCCAGGTCGAACTTCAGTCTAGTGCACTTTGCTGTATTTACTCTCTTCAAGTGGAGCCGGAAAGACATCATCACAAGATCGTGGTCACTTCCGATGTCTGCTCCTGGAAAAGTGCGTGTCCTGCCAATGTTGATGCTTGATCTGAAGCGTTTCTTGACCATGGTGTAGTCTATTTGGTTGTGATGCTCCCCGCCGGGACTGTGCCATGTCCATCGTCTGGAGTTTTTGTGGAGACCAAGCGTGTTTGCCAGTACCAGATTGTTGTATCTGGCAAACTCCAAGAGTCTGAGACCCCTGTCATTTGTCTCGTTGTTGCAGTAGGGTCCACATGTGTCTCTCCAGTTGTGGTGCGCATCTTGGCCAACCTTGGCATTCCAGTCGATTTCATAAAAATCCTCCACTTCGCTGTCGTCATAGTCTGATGTTGGGGCATAGGCCTGGATGATGGTGATGTTGAAAGGGGTTGCTCTCAGGCGAATGGTAATGAGTCTACTGGAGACTGGGCGGCAACCCATGACAGTGGCTAGAATGTTCTTGTGGACCAAGAATCCAACGCCGTGTTCGTGCCTGTCATCTCTACCGCTGAAATAGAGCCTGTGGCCTTTGTCGGTCGTTGTTTCACCTAGGCCTTTCCAGCGCAGTTCGCTGATGCCGAGAACGTTCCATCGATAGTGGTCCAACTCGTGGGCCAGTTCTTCTAATTTTCCTTCCGCAGTTAGGGTCCTGACATTCCAGCTTCCTATGACGATGTTGTTTCTCGTGCGGATCTTGCTAAATTGTCCATCAGTAGCATACTTAACACCTCCGTCCTGGTGGCCAACGGAAGGCGCGGTCCTTGTGCCGGGCGACGACCGATCCGGTATGGAATTAGTGGATTGTGTCATCATGTAGTGTGTCTTGGGCAAAAAAAACCTGGCGCTGCCCAATCCTCTCCAGGCTGTTGGCCACAGCCGAAATCCACGAATACAGTGTGGCTCGCCTTGGCCCTGAGCACGTGGTCGTTGAACCTGTAGTAACGTGAGGTTCCTCCGCCCTGGACGGTGACTTCTGTGTAGAAGACTTTCGCCCAGTGATGCCGTGCTAACATCACCCCTGTTAGTCGCCTCTTACGACACGCCGGGAAACGTTGGGTCTATTCTATTTAATGCCCGAACCCACATTTTATTATTATTTGGCAGAAAGCGTCCAATATTCCCAAGCTGATCCAACAGATCTCAAACACAAATGAGTTTTATCCCGGAAGAGCTTTCAAGAAAACAGGTAGTCTATGTGACTGGTCTAGTGAAGAAGACAGTATAGTAGATTGATAGAACAGAGTATAAATGAGAAAGATCAAAGTAAAAAGACAGCGACAGTGGGAATTTAAAACTCTGATTTTCCAGATTTTTGTGTGTTTTGTTTTGTGCAGACCGAGCGTGTTTGCCAGTACCAGATTGCTGTATCTGGCAAACTCCAATAGCCTCAGACCCCTGTCATTTGTCTCGTTGTTGCAGTGGGGTCCACGTGTGCCTCCCCAGTTGTGGTGCGCATCTTGGCCAACCTTAGCATTCCAGTCGCCTTGCACTATGACTATGTCCTTCGTCGGCACTTGGTCAAGGACCGCCTGTAGATTTTCATAAAAATCCTCCACTTCGCTGTCGTCATAGTCTGATGTTGGGGCATAGGCCTGGGTGATGGTAATGTTGAAAGGGGTTGCTCTCAGACGGATGGTAATGAGTCTACTGGAGACTGGGCGGCAACCCATGACAGTGGCTAGAATGTTCTTGTGGACCAAGAATCCAACGCCGTGTTCGTGCCTGTCATCTCTACCGCTGAAATAGAGCTTGTGGCCTTTGTCGGTTGTTGTTTCACCTAGGCCTTTCCAGCGCAGTTCGCTGAGACCTAGAACGTTCCATCGATAGTGGTCCAACTCGTGGGCCAGTTGTTCTAATTTTCCTTCCGCAGTTAGGGTCTTGACATTCCAGCTTCCTATGACGATGTTGTTTCTCGTGCGGATCTTGCTAAATTGTCCATCAGTAGCATACTTAACACCTCCGTCCTGGTGGCCAACAGAAGGCGCGGTCCTTGTGCCGGGCGACGACCGATCCGGTATGGAATTAGTGGATTGTGTCATCATGTGTTGTGTCTTGGGCAAAAAAAGACCTGGCGGTGCCCAATCCTCTCCAGGCGGTTGGCCACAGCCGAAATCCACGAATACAGTGTGGCTCGCCTTGGCCCTGAGCACGTGGTCGTGGAACCTGTAGTAACGTGAGGTTCCTCCGCCCTGGCCGGTGACGTCTGTGTAGAAGACTTTCGCCCAGTGATGCCGTGCTAACATCACCCCTGTTAGTCGCCTCTTACGACATGCCGGGAAACGTTGGGTCTATTCTATTTGCCCGAACCCACACAGTCCCGGCGGGGAGCATCACAACCAGATCGACTACATCATGGTCAAGAAACGCTTCAGATCAAGCATCAACATTGGCAGGACACGCACTTTTCCAGGAGCAGACATCGGAAGTGACAACGATCTCGTGATGATGTCTTTCCGGCTCCATTTGAAGAGAGTAAATACAGCAATGTGCACTAGGCTGAAGTTCGACATGGATAAACTGCTAGACCCGGAGGTGGCAGAAATATTTCAGGCCACAATTGGAGGAAAATTTGCAGCACTGCTCATTTTGGGGGCTGGTAAAGTAGATGTCAACACCATGACCACTACCTTCAACTCAGCTGTAACAGATGCCGCCACTGAGATCCTTGGCAAGCACCGACCAAAGAAGAAACCGTGGATCACACCTGAACTTTTGGATCTGTGTGATAAACGAAGAGAGTTAAAAAAGAAAAAGAACACCTCACAGGGAGCTGATGTCTACCGCAAAATCAACAATGACATCCAAAAAGGCATGCGCACAGCAAAGGAGAACTGGATAGAAGATCAATGCCAGGAAATAGAGAACAGTCTGAAAAAGAACAACAGCAAGAAGGCCTACCAGACTGTGAAGCGGCTGACAAGTGTTAAACAGCCCAAAGTCTCCACGATCCAAAGCAAGTCTGGCATATGCCTTACAGAAGAACAAGAAGTCTTGGACAGATGGATAGAGTACTGCTCTGACCTTTACAACCATACACCAAATGGAGACCCATCAGTTCTAGCATGTCCCGAGAGCAGAGAAGAAGAAATCCTCCCAATTCTCCGGGAAGAAGTTGAGGCAGCAGTGCAATCGCTGAAGAAAGGGAAGTCAGCGGGAGTGGACAACATACCAGCGGAACTGCTACAAGCAGGAGGAGAAGTGATGATTGATGCTCTCACCATTATATGTAACAAGATCTGGCAGAGTGGGGAATGACCTACACCATGGACCCAGTCGCTTGTCACCACTCTTCCCAAAAAAGGTAACCTTCAGGAGTGTGAAAATTACCGCACCATCAGCATCATCAGCCATCACAGCAAGGTCCTCCTGAAAATAATACTCAAAGGTTGAAACCCCAAGCTGAACAAATCATAGCTGAAGAACAAGCAGGATTCATGGCAGGGCGAAGTACCACTGAACAGATTTTTAACTCAGAATAATCTGTGAGAAATACCTACAGCACCAACAACATCTATATCATGTGTTCATAGACTTCAAAAAGCGTTTGACCGAGTCTGGCATGCAGCTCTATGGGCAACAATGAAAGTGTACAACATCTGCCCTAAAATTATTGAAGTCATCAAAAGCCTGTATGACAGGGCTACCAGTGCAGTCCTCCATAACAGCGTTATCGGGAACTGGTTCAGAACAACAATCGGTGTGCGTCAAGGATGCCTACTCTCTCCAACACTCGTCAACATCTTCCTAGAACACATCATGTCAGATGCTCTTGCAGATCACGAAGGCACAGTCAGCATAGGGGGTAGAGCAATCTCCAATCTTCGTTTTGCGGATGACATTGATGGATTGGCGGGAGAGGAACAAGAACTTGAACAGCTTGTGCAGAGGCTTGACACCACCTCCAGAGCTTACAGAATGGAAATATGTGCAGAGAAGACCAAAATGATGACCAACAACACCAATGGCATCAACACGGACATCAAAGTCCAAGGCCAATCCCTCAACACAGTGCATAGCTTCAAATATTTGGGAGCCATTGTGTCAGACAATGGGTCCCGACAGGAAGTCCTCTCCAGGATCGCACAAACAACTGCTGCCCTGACAAGGTTGAAGCCCATTTGGAAAGACAGGACCATCAGTCTACATTCCAAAGTAAGACTGCTGCGCTCCCTTGTCATCTTTCTATATGCTTGCGAAGCATGGACCCTCACAGCAGATCTCCAACGAAGAATACAAAGCATGGAGATGAGGTGCTACAGAAGACTTCTGGGCATTTCCTATACCCAACACATCACCAACGACGAAGTCCGACAGACCATCACACAAGCCATTGGACAACACGATGACCTGCTCACAGTGGTGAAGAAACGGAAACTCCGATGGTATGGACACATCACCAGATCATCAGGCCTGGCAAATACCATCCTGCAAGGCACAGTGCAAGGAGGTAGAAGAAGAGGGAGACCGAAAAAGAGGTGGGAGGACAACATTCGAGAATGGACTGGTTTGACACTGAGCGAAGCCATGAGGGCTGCTGAGGACAGAGAAAGATGGAGTACGCTGGTTAAACGATCATCTGTGGTGCCCCTACGACCTTCGGGTTACGGGACAGGATAGGATAGGATAGGATTTTCCAGAAAGTGGGGATAGTATTTATACAGAATCCCTTCTCCCCAGAGAGGAATGGGGAGGAGTGGGGGGAGGGGATATCCAAATGACGTCCCTTTTTTTGAACACCCATAAAGTTTTGAGAGCAATATGATGACTGTTGTACTGATAAATCAGTTGTTGGAATTGGTTGTATTGTAGACTATTAGATTCGGTTTAAAACCAGGATAACTCTGTCTTTGTGAGAGGAGAACAAAATGGAAAAGGGTTATTTGTTGTTAAAGAACACAGAATGAAGAATTGTTGCCTGCTTTTATCAAGGAAGAACCTGGAGATTTGTCAGCGACGGCAAATATCATAGTTTTGGTATGACAAGTTAAAATCCTCAAATTGCACCAACGCATTGAAAATGTTCCACGAAACGAGATTAAATTGTACTGTGTCATTCTTAGCCAAGTATCTGTTTGCAGGCTGTTGTGAGTTTGTTGCTTAACTAGTTTTTATCAAAAAGCTACGTTTACTTTGTAATACGTTTTTGTTCCAGCTTATAGAAGACACCTTGGATGTCGTAAGTTATAAACTAAAATAATGTATTCTTTCTAATTTATTACAGTGTAAAAGAAGAACAACAGATAAGTCTGCGCTTTACTCGTAAAAGATGTGTGACAAAGGAAAAGTTGTTCATATACTATATTCAAGAAATTAATCAAACAAGTTTTATGATTTTTAACAGATTTTTACTTTGCTAAGTGACATTTTATAAACACACTAGGAATATGGCATTTGAATAAAACATTTCAGTATGAGAAAAATAAGAAACAAAACACCCAAGAACCCTCCTTTTTGGTTTTCATTAAACACAAAATTGTGAACAGCTACTAGGAAAAGATAGAGTTTAAAGGTTAAGTGAAAGACATCGTTAAATAAAAAGTAGCTCTAAAAGTAAGTGTCAATATAAAGTTTTGTAGTTTTTTTTAAAAGTAAAACTACCTATGTCTGCTAAAAGTGCTCTGGAGTACGTAATCACATATCATAATACATGCTTTGAAACTATATACACACATATAAGACAATTAAATTTGTATTGATTTCTTGTTTATAGGGTCCAGTTAACCTATTGCGATCATAGCTGCACCACACTCACACAAAAATGGTCTATCTCTTACAAGATCGGAAAAACATATACCCATACAAATTTATGATACTATGACCACTTTGCCACAAAGGTAAATAAAGCCAGGTAATGTTGAGGGTGTCAGCCCTTCTGCTTAGTTAGTTATTAATTGTTTATAGAGTCCAGCGGACAGCGCTCTTCTGCTTATTTTGTGAACCCCAAATTATAAACAAAATTTGTCAGCTCCAAATTACAAAACAAAGTGAAAAAATATGACAAATATGAATATTCAATATTTAATTCATCTGTATTTTATCAATCCCTTTCCACCGTTTTTTCTTAGCATTTTTATGATATTGTGGTTGGCATCCCTGTCTGTGGTGGCTAGGCAGTAAAAATTGTACACACCAGGATGATCTTTGGGTCTTATTGGCCTCACCTGCCTTATGAATCATACATAAAAAGGCAGGTGCGGCCAATAAGAACCAAAGATCATTCTGGTGTGTACAATTAAGGAAGGTGCTGCCAATAAGACCCAAAGATCATTCTGGTGTGTACAATTAAGGAAGGTGCGGCAAATAAGACCCAAAGATCATTCTGGTGTGTACAATTTTTACTGCCTAGCCACGACAGACAGCGCCTTTCCAGATTAAGAGCTGCTCAAGGCGCTGGCCGACACAGAATCTAACTCAAAGTAGCCCAAGGCGCCGCTTTCTTCCTAGGCGCATCAGCTGATCCCCAAACGATTGAACCCACTCTTGTGCGACCGGGGATGGTAAGAAAAAGGACCTAGTGCTTGATGGGTGCATATGTGGAACTGGTACTCACCCGTCTAGGACATGAGCATCAGCAGCTTTGAAGTAGATGGACAGTATCTAGAACAATCGCAAGTAGCTATTCAATTATTACGCTGAAGTGTCCTTCTTTCTTTGCTACAAGTAGCCGTCTTTATGCGATGTATTGCACAACGATCAATACTCAATCAAGAAGCTCTTGGGCTCAATCTGTTTTCCCAAGACTGATAGCCTTGGTCAGGTACCTGTAAACAATCCACTTAAATTCCATTTAGTGGTATCTGCTAAGGTGTTTTTGAGGTGAGTGGAGAAGTGGGAAAGGGTGCCTGCGATTTTTGTCGGGAGGGGGGGGGGACGTTTGTGTGTGGGAGTGGAGAGACGTTTGTGTGTGTGATTGTGTAGGTGCGAGAGAAAGAGAGGGGGAGAGAGATGGAAAGACAGAGAGAGACACACAAATAGAAAGAGACAGAGAGAGAGAGACAGTGAGGGAGAGAGACAGAGAGAAATTTTGATATGAGAGTGAGGTTAAGATAAGCATAATGTTAGCAAAAGCTTTAATTGATTGTCCAGTGGCTCAATTTATTTAATAAGTTTTCTTTGTTTTTTTAAATTATGATTTTTTTAATTTTTATTTTATTGTGGGGAGTGTATGTGTTATGCATCTTATCAATTCGATGCAGAAGTAAAGAAGACGTTAAAAAAACAAGCAACCAACACACACAAACACTTGCCACTATCATGCATACAGAAATAATACACTTTCTATTACACATTATAACATGGTAAAATATTTCTTTGTACAAAATAAATCTGGACTAAAATGCACAATGGTAGCACACACATAATTATGTTTTGCTTGCAGCGTCTGTTTGTATGTAGTGTATATATACATACAATAAAACACTTAAAAGCCACTAAACATATATATATATATATATATATATATATATATATATATATATATATATATATATATATATATATATATATATATATATATATATATATATATATATATATATAATACCCGATAACAATATTAATTATATAACCTGAATACAACAAGGTAGATAGACAATGATTAATATTAACATAGGGTATTATAAATAAACTTTCACACAGTTAATGCCCTGAAGAAGGTTTTTAAAAACTGAAAGTTTGGCAAAATCAAGAATATACAAATTGAGGGATAACATTTTGTCGTTACAAAGTGTTGTATTGTATGTGTTATTCTTCTTGTATTCAGGAGATAAACATACCGCCGGTGGTAGTGTGGAGGAAGCAGAGGGGGTGATAATATACTTTATTATATATAACGTTTGGAAATAAATATCTGCTTGGAATTATTTACAGTTATACTATCTTAGTATCTATAGTGAGTTGTTCCTGTAATGCCCCCCTCCCTCTCCTCTACCCGTCACCCACCACAAAGCTGATATTTCAGTTATCCAATTTACCCATTAAACGCATCTTTTGATAGGCATTGAACTCCTTTTGAATCTCTTTAGCATATTTATGCTCCTTTTCGCTCTTATTTCCATTTTCGCTCTTTGTATTCTTTTGTAGTCTAATTGAATGGTACTTTCTGTCTCAGAGTAATGTCCCTTGACAATTGCCACCTCCCAAATCTGACACATCAAGCTGATTTTTCAGTGATATGCAATCCAGCGTACCTATTAAAACCATGTTTTGATATGCATTAGACTCCTTTTTAATCCCTTTTGCTTATTTTTGCTTCTTTCCGCTCTTTTAATTCCATTTTCGCTGCTTTATTTCATTTTTTTCCTCGTCTTGGCGACTCTTAACGGAAATTCCCGAATCGAACCGTTTACCGATGTTTCAGTGATACGTAATCCAATTTACCCATTAAACGCATCTTTTGATAGGCATTGAACTTCTTTTGAATCTCTTTTGCATATTTAGGCTCCTTTTCGCTCTCTTATTTCCATTTTCGCTCATTTTATGCCCGGTTTTGTCAAACTGGCTTGTATTTTCAGTCTCGGAGTAGTGTCCCTTCACATACTTTGCCTCCAAATCTGACGCATCAAGCTGATTTATCAGTGATATGCAATCCATGTACCAATTAAAACCATGTTTTGATATTCACTGAAAGCCTTTTTAATCCATTTTGCTTATTACGTGTCATTTTTGCTTTTTTAATCCCCTTTTCGCGCTTTACATTCCTCTTTTCTCTGGTCTTGGATCGATGGGCTCCATTACAAAGGGAAATCCCCGAATCGATCGAGCAAATTTTTCATAATTAATCAATAATTCTTCATTTAACTGCTTCTTTTAATACGTGTGGAGCTTAATTAGGCTTCTGTTTGCTATTTTGGGGTCCTTTTCGCTTGTTTTTGCTCTTTTGGTTCCCCTTTTCGCTCTTTTCGCTGTCCTTTTCGCCCTTTTCGCTCTTTTCGTATTTTCTGTACACCCGCGCGAAGGTGTCAAGGGAAGTAACTAGCTGCAAAAGGTCTCTACTTGTAAGAAGATAAAAATATCTATTAAAAATAAAAGTTGTTAATCAAAGGGTGATTGTTATTTTTATAAAAGAAAGACATGAAAAGAGAAGTTGTTCTCGATTGCTTTATTGTGTCTTTTTTGTTAAATTTCTGGTGTTTTTGTTTGTTTGTTTTTTTGCGTACATGCAAAGGGACAAAATTGCAAACCTTCACGCGAGTTACTTTTCCTTGGCTAGCTTTCTTACTGACGTGTGGTCAAAGTTGTAATCGTTCAATTATAAACCTTGTCGTCTACCTGCTTGCTCGGTGGGTATAGGACTTTTTGTGTGTGTGTAGTCTTGTTATAACAATTCAAAGTCGCATGTGAAATGTCGCGGCTTGTAGCTCTTTTGCTTTAACTATCTACTTTCGATTATCGAAAGCTTTGATTGGCCTAGCAAGGACACTGCCCATTTTTTGTGACCTCGCAACGTGCTGTGAGTTGTGAGCACAGACCCAGAGGTAGTGCACTTGCTCGTGGGGTTAACGAGAGAGGGAGGGAGAAAGTACAAAGTTAAATAAAAGCCTTCCGAGCCTGTCTTGTGGTGTGAGGTCCGCTGTCTCGTATTGTTGAACCACTGCTGTCAGTTGAGGTCAGAAATAAATCTTAGTTGACCCTGGATTTGTTTGCAAGACAGCTAGATAGAAGGTGGTCAGTGAATGGTTTACAGTGAAGGTCGAAGTTATATAAGTATTTGCATACAGTATTTCTCTGATTGGTTGCAGTGTTTTAGTGATATTTATAGTTTTGCAGTCAGTATTTTTCATTACATAGGTGAAGACTAAAGTAAAAAATTTGCTTCTGAAACACACTGGATGCAGACAAGCACTGCTATACAATTGGATACTATTTGTTTATGATTATCAGTTTGATTTCCATTATCATTGTGTATAATCTTTTTATTAATGGTTTTTCTTTTATTGCATGCATAGGAATTGAAGACAAAGGCTTATCATGTCGTCGCTACAGTTTGTTGCAAGGAATGGTAGGCTGATTGCCGCTGTTCTCTGCCGAACTCAACATGCGGGTAATAGAGTATTTATTTATTTGTTGTTTTATTTTTTTTAATTGTTTTTGCACTTGAGATAGGGTACAGACTCAAATGAATGTGCATACATTTAGTTTTATCAGGGCTGCTCAGTTGTATTAGCGTTTGGACCTAAAGCAATAATAATGTAATGTAATGTAGTTGTATTAGCGTTAGACACCACACAAAATATTGTGGAGATTTCATTACCCCACCTCCCTCTTGTAGGCAAAATTCATCAGACAACTGATGCCTGGTAAAATTCATCAGACAAATGATGCCTGCCAGTGTGGCAAGTAATAAGTGTGTCAATCTAGAGGGCCAAAGGCTCATAACCTTGTGCCATCACTACTATACTATTATACTATACTAAGCAAGTTGGCGCCTAAAGTTAGTTCCTGTTTCTGGCCAGTATCTGGAGCCACTCTTTGAGCTGATACAGTGCCATTGAACAATTGGTTAAATTTATTTTACCTGTCGTTCTGACTACATAGGGCTGACGAACCATCGCCATGCTAGCGGGAGCACAGTAGGCTTTGTGGGACTGGGCAACATGGGAGGTCACATGGCCCGCAACCTTATCAAGAAAGGTCACTCTCTGGTCGTCTATGACGTCACCGCAGAGTCCATGAATGCCTTGAAAGCTGACGGTACGTTGCAATGCCTTTTGTGTGTGTGTGTGTGTGCAGAGCTCCCGATTGTGTACTATGAACAAAACTGAAACATTAATGTATTAACTAAAGTTGAGATATATGAGTTAAGGTGTATAGTTTGAGGAACAACAGTTCTTTATAATCATACAATATAATGTACAAGTTTGAAAATTTGACCTCGAACACATTTTAAGGTCATCTTGAGATCAAAGTTAATATTACATACTAAGTGTTTTAATGCAACTGTTTCATTTCAGGTTTCTGTTTTTTATAATCTTAATATTGGTATCTCATTTTCATGTATTATTGTAAATATGTTCTGTAAGGGACCTGTGAGTCATATGGGCTTTTCCCTCCTAGTAGTTTATTTATCTATCTCGTGCAATAAACATAAACTATACTACAGTTATAAAAATATAAGAACTCACCTAGCAAACAAACATAGGGACAAAACAGGTTTTAATCAAGTTTACAAATAAAAAATAATAGCAATACCCATTGAGTGAATGGGGACACACAGATATGAACTTGAAAGTGGACTTAACGAATGTATTTGAATGAGCTGGCCTAGTGAATTTGTGATGGTTATTTTTTAAAATTTTTATTAATATATCTCTTTTTTTTTTCTTTTTTTTAAAGAAAAAGTTTAAAAAAAAAAAAAGTTAATCCTTTATGGTTTATTTGCTTGCGTCATCTTTACCTTTTGATGTTATTGTTTTAGGAGCAGCACTGGCGTCATCTCCAAAGGAGGTAGCAACAAAGAGCAAGCTGATAGTCAGCATGCTGCCCGCTAGTCAACATGTGCAGGAAGTCTACATGGGACCCTCTGGTATATTCTCGTAAGTTGCAGTCATGTTTCAGGGTTTCTGAAAGCACTTGCCCTGCTGCCAAATGCGACTAACATATATTTTTGGGCTGCAGACCTAACATTACATGTAATTTACGGCGGTTATACCTGACAGCGCTATCCTTTTTTTCTCACTCAACTCATCCCTTTTCACTTTTCATTGTTGATGATAGATCTACGTTTGTCAGATTCACACGATTAAGCTCTTTTCTCTTGATCATCATGTGCAAACATATTTTCCAATTTTCGTTTGTGTGTGAAAGTTGTTAATGATGGTGATGATGTGATCTTGTAAGGCGCCAAAAATCCATGTACGTAGTGTTCATGCTCTATGCGCACTAAGACGGTGATTCAGCCATATTAAAACAAGTAAGTTTTTAGTCCTTTCCTGAAGCTTGGCAGAGATGGAGCTTGCTTCAAGCTCAGGGGAAGGGAGTTCCACAGAGTGGGTGCAGCATTTTTGAAGGAGCGCATTCCAAGTCTTTTTGGTTGTGTTGCTTGTGCGCACACTGGGGGTTTTAAGTCTACACTGAGTCCCTGACCTGAGTTCGCGTCTGGGTTGGTAAGGGGAGACCAGTTCTGTGAGGTAGGTGGGAGCAGTGCTCGTGAAGCACTGATAGGCCAGTGCCAGGATTTTGTAGTCCAGTCTTTTTTCAACGGGCAGCCAATGAAGAGAACGAAGTCCAGGTGAAATGTGCTCATTCCTTTTTTTTTGTTTTAGAACAATCCTTGCTGCAGTATTTTGAACAAGTTGTAGTCTCTGCAGTTGTGTTTTGAGTAGTCCCCAGAGGCAGCTGTTACAATAATCCAATCTAGAGAGGATGAGAGAAGTTGCAACTGATCTGGCTGTTATAAGATTTAACAATGGGCGAAGTCTGCCTAGCATTCTGAGGTAAAAGTAGCATGTCCTCACGATGAAACTAACATGCGTTGATAAGGTTAGTCGGCTGTCAATGTACAAGCCTAGGTTTCGCACTACGTCAGATGGTGTGATCTTGGCCTCTCCAATTTGTACAGAGTCGATGCTGGTTTTCGCTAGGTTGGTCTTAGACCCACACAGCAAAATCTGTCTTCAAGTCATTCAGTTTGAGCCTATTTGATGACATCCAGTTCTTGACTTCCTCACAGCAATGCTCCACCAATGTCACTGCCTCCTGTCCTGACTGTGCTGTAGGTCTGAATGCTGTGTAGAGTTCTGTGTCGTTGGCGAACATTTTTCGATTGAGGCCATGCCTTTCGACATGCCAGCTAGTGAACATTTTGGCTTGGCGGATTGTTGGCTTTGTTGGGTCACTAAAGGTAGCGGTCACGTTGAACATTCTGCAATCAAATGGGATGACGATGTTGAACACTTGTAGATTGCTACGTTCTTCATGTTCTGTGCGCTTAACAAAATAATGACGTACTCCCATCCAAAAGAAATAAAAAAGGGAAAATAAAATAAAAAAATGGAAAAGTGGGATAGTTAGTGTAAGGACGCATATTATGCACTGTTAAAGCCCTGCATCCCTACCTGCACACACATGCACACAAAAATCCTATTCCCTGAAAGAGATGCACAGCGAAGTTCAATTGATTGTTTTGTGTTTTGCAGAGGTGTGCAGAAGGGTAGTGTTCTGATCGACAGCAGCACCATTGACCCCTCGGTCTCTCAGCAGATGGCAGAGGAAGGGCAAAGATTGGGCGTCACTTTTGTAGATGCCCCAGTCTCTGGAGGTGAGTTGACTCTTCTTCTTCTTCTTCTGCCGCAAGCAGTATATTATTAACTCTTTCCCTGCCAGGCATGTTTCCACGTTTGTGCCAGACATTTCTCTGGCACCGGAAAGAAAGTTCAGTACCTTAGGCATTTAAGCTACTGTTCTTTCAATAATAGTTGTTAAATAGACCTATTTCATATCAAATTAAAGGTAAAAGAGTGAAGAATAAGAAAAAAAAACCACAAAAATGTTAATTTGATTACGTTATTGAAATAAGTGTTTTGAAAGCATGTTGATCTTTTTGAAATGATAAAATAAAATAAAAATATTTCTACATACCACAGTGATAAAAAAAAATCTGGAGGAATAATTCCAATCACAGAATCAGCTTCACACACCAGAAAGAAAATTTATTTAGGATCAAAATACACTTTACAGTTTGAAATTATATTGATTATTAGCACAGAGTTTGACACACTGTCGATTGTGCCCATCACAATGCTTAGTAAAATGCACAAAAAACACTCTAAACACGAATCAATTTGAAGAAAAAACGCGCGTGTCGATCGAGAACGAAAGTAGAAAGAGTTATCTCTCTTTGTTTAAAATAAAACCTGGATTGGACTGCGCAAAAAACCGGAACGAA
Source organism: Oncomelania hupensis (assembly GCA_036898135.1). Classification (NCBI taxonomy): domain Eukaryota; kingdom Metazoa; phylum Mollusca; class Gastropoda; order Littorinimorpha; family Pomatiopsidae; genus Oncomelania; species Oncomelania hupensis. Next base: position 35,126,619 of record CM072525.1, read on the forward strand.
ACTGAATACTGAAATCGACGATATATCGTCGATTGGCACAAACATGGCGGCTCAGATCGACGATATATCGTCGATTGGCAGGGAAAGAGTTAATATTGTTGTCGTTGTTGTTGTTATTATTATTATTATTATTATTATTATTATTATTATTATTATTATTTTTATTATTTATTGTAGAGGACTTTACCAGGTTTATAGCTGCCCATTATTATGATTATTATTATTTTTATTATTTATTGTAGAGGACTTTACCAGGTTTAGAGCTGCCCATTATTATTATTATTATTATTATTATTATTATTATTGTTATTGTTATTATTATTATTATTGTTATTTATTATTATTATTATTATTGTTATTTTTATTATTATTATTATTTATTGTAGAGGGCTTTACCAGGTTTAGAGCTGGTCAAGGCACTGGCCCTAAACAGGATCTAAATTCAGCCGCCTGATTCATTTATTTATTTAATTTAATCGTTCTTGTATAGCCCATTTTCCAGCTCAAGAGCTGCTCAAGGCAACCCTATGGCCACCAATTGCTGCTAATTTTAATGAAGCTCTTTACTCTCTTCCCTACCCACAGCCTTTACAACTTTGAAGAGGATTCATACTTCAAAAACTGTTTGTTATGGGGTGGAGTACTATTATAACGGTGGAATGACATTTTACTGCATGGATGTTGGAGTTAATTGTTTGGGGTTTCAATACCCAGATAACATTTGTCAGTAATAAAGTTGGTTTTAGAAACACAGCCATAGGTGAATTGTGCGAATGAACTGTGACTGTGAATTGTGACTGTGTGTGAATGGATAGCATCCACAAGGACATGTTTTACATTTTGACACCCCCTGAGAAGGCTTTATATACGTTTTCAAAATCTCTCACAATGACTGTGAATTGTGACCGTTCGTGAATGTGTACCCTCATCAAAGAGATGTTTTACAGGATGACATCTGGCCTCTGCGATTGTTCTCTGTACATTTTAAAATCTATTACTGTGACTGTGCATTGTGACTGTGTGTGATTGGGTGCCCTCGCCAAGGTGATGTTTTACATGATGACATCCTCTGATATGCACCCGTTTGTTTTCAAACCTGTAACTTTGTATGTCTTATGTGTTGCCACGCATTCAGCTGATTTTTAATGTGGTGATTTCGAGTTTCAGTAAGAGAGACACCCTCCTCCCCCCCCCTCTTCCTCTCCTCCTCCACTCCCATTTCAACTCTGTGTGTATGCCACCGCGGTGATATATTCATTCATTTATTTTATTTATGATTTGTGCACGTTGTGATTTTAGACCATAAAATAAAGAGCAGTTAAACTTATCAACGCTATTACAATTTAAAGACCTATCAACTAAAATTCCTACTCAAGTTTCACGGAATCCCATATCCCTTTGGAGGTATACATAAAAATACTCTTATGTAACACATACTTATATTTTTGTGTCATTCAGGCGTGAATGCAGCCAGAGATGGTGTGCTTACGTTCATGGTTGGCGGACCTGACAACATCTTTTCCCAGGTGAAAGAGCTGCTGGACAAGATGGGGAAAAACGTGGTCCACTGCGGTCCAGTGGGAACTGGTCAAGCAGCCAAAATCTGCAACAACATGATGCTGGCCATCTCCATGATTGGCACTTCAGAGACTATGAACCTTGGTATACGGTGAGTGGCGTAGAGCCTGCTTATGAGTGGTTATTATATAGAGCTTTTCAAGGTGCAGGCCTGAGAATAAGATTCTCTGTGAAGCCACCCAAGGTGAGAACTTGATGAGCAGTGTCTTAACGCCAGAGATAACTTGAGCGATCCTGAACAACCAAAGGGGGCCGGAACAGGACCTATATAGTGCTTGCTTTCTGGCACTGGCCTGCTTAGGACAAGGGCATCAGGATCTTTATTTAGTCTCTGAGTGATGGAACGCATGCTTGTGCAGACTATTCTTTGGTTTGTAATTTTGTTTGAAAGAAGTATAAGAAGAAGCAATCTTTTGGAGGAAAAATCTAGCTTTTTAAATATCATTTAATTTTTGGAACTTTGTCCTTTTATTAGCAGAACCACATATAATTCCAAGCATGAAACAAGGCTCATAGCCCAGGGGGCATTTTAGCAAAAATACTTGTTGTGTGAAGCAGAATTGCATAATTGCTCCTTTAATAATACAACGAGTTATATTTAAAAAGAGAAAAGTTATGTTCTTTGAAAACAGCACTGCAATGTGTTTGGCCGTTCCATAAAGACTGTGGTGACCATTCAAATAGGTTTGATAGGAGTGATGCATGGTTGTGAATATTATCCACAGTCAAAATCCAATGTTGAAATTTTTGCATTAGAGAAATTGGGTTTGGACCAACTTTTTTGCTTCAGTGAATATTTTCAGAAAATTAATTTGTACCCAGAATTATTCTGTATGGGTAAGGAAACAACATAATTATATTGAAAACTTCTTCTTCATCATCTTCTACTTCTTTATTATTATTATTATTATTATTATTATTATTATTATTATTATTATTATTATTATTATTATTATTATTATTATTATCATCATGATTATCATTATGTATTGTATAATTTCAGACTGGGTTTGGACCCCAAACTTCTGGCCAAGATCCTAAACATGAGCTCAGGGCGTTCATGGTCTAGCGAAGTATACAACCCTGTCCCCGGCGTTTTGGAGGGTGTACCTTCCAGCAACAACTATAAGGGTGGCTTTGGTACTGCTCTAATGACCAAGGTCAGTTTAGGTTTGCTTTAAGATTTTTTTTTTCTATTCTTAATCTCATCTGAAAGGGGTAGGATACCATAACAGAAATAACTTTGAAGATGGCTTGATCGGTACGATTCTATAAGGTCCAATTTATTTATTTATTTTTTTAATCTAATAGTTTTTATATAGAGCTTTTCCACCTTAGGAGTTGCTCAAGGTGCTAGCCAGTTCAGGTTCTTACTCAAGCCGCCTATGTCAAAAGCCTATAGGCTCTCCACAGTAAAATAAAATCAGGGTTATATTCTCTTGTTTCTTTGTCTTTTATCAGTCGACACACTTGAAACTTGGTTCAAGACAAATGTTCGAAAGTATGCGACAGGCTGAATGAAAGTGTTAAGTTACTTCCCTTTGCTTGTGAAGTTCTTTCTCTTTGTTCGTGTCTGAAAACTGCCCCGAGTTGCCTAGAAACGAAACATTTGCGATTGCTCTGCACTAACTATTTTTGCCTCTGGGCAACTATTTGCAATAAGTGAGTGCTTTTAAAATGGCACAGCACATGTGACTGCACAACAGCCAATTAAAGTGAAGTTGGCTGAATGTGAAAGTTACTGTCAATCGTACTGATGACACAACAATACTATCTCATATAATTACTAATTCATATTGATTGCATATAAACATAATTATTCTGTCAAATAACAAGTGTGCAAATACAAATCAAGATTGTAAAGGACAAAAGGTCCTCCCCGCAATTGCTATTTCACCATTGAACACATCGCCATTCGCAAATTGAAAGCCGACCACCTTAGCTGCCATCTTTTTCTCTTTGCAAACAACCTTTCAAGACCACTACAGAGTGCTCTAGAGAGCGCTCTGTTGTGGTCTCTCCAAAATAGTTACGTAGCATTACGTAACACTCTGGGCTAGGTAACTCAGGGATGGAATCAGCGAAATAATAAAAGCAAAAATAAGGCTGCTTCTTTCTTTCAGAAAGTTATCTTCCATTCAGTCATTCAAATTCTCCCTTAAAACTCAACGTCTTATTTTTCTACCACTGGGAAAAAAAGAACAAGGGAAAAAAATACGATGGAAAAAGTCAACAAAAAACGATGCGTAATCACATTTATAAATTATATAGTATTAAAATTATTTATTAAAATTGTAAGTTTGTGTGTGTCTGTGAGTAACCACGGTCTACAGAAAAGTTGTTTTGTCAGTCCTTACACGAGTAAGAATGTGTTTATAACTGGAATATCTTTTATGATTTTAGATTACTAATGGTTGATTGTAGTGTCATTGATTACTAATGGTTGATTATAGTGTCATTGATTACTAATGTACTAATGGTTGATTGTAGTGTCATTTTTGTTCCTTTAGCACATACGTCTTTAAATGTGCCTTTTGATTTATATTATAATGATGAGCGCTTGTGCACATTCCTTGTTTGAGGTAATGATGTGCTGCATTGTATTGTATTGTATTGTTTTGTACTGTATTGAGTAGGTTTGACCATCGCTTATGTACCTCCTCAGGAGTAAAATGAAAGTATTAGTTGTGTATTCCATATATGAGTGCCCCTCCCAACCCCCCCCCACCCCCACTCTCACTCCCCCTTTTTTTGTTGGTATTGACATGAAAAATTATCTATATTTTTTTTTTCAGGACTTGGGTCTCGCTCAGAACGCAGCAACAGCAACAAAATCCCCCACACCCCTGGGCTCTCTGGCACACCAGATTTATCGCATCATGACCAACAGTGGTTACGCTGGCAAAGATTTCTCCTCTGCTTTCCAATTTTTACAGGGCCAAGAAGCCAAGAAATAAAAAGACTGATTGTGATCATTTAGGATTTCAAACTCTGTTCTATATATTACTAAAAGGCCATAGAAAAAAAAATGATGATGATTATGATGATAATGACGACAATGATTATACTAAGGGTATTTATAAGGCTGGTATATTAATCTGTAGTGATATATAATTAAGAGTTGACAAAACTCAGGGCTAGATTAGTCTACTTGATGCAGTAGTCCAGTTGTTGGAAATGTGTTTGTCTGGTATTTGATTTCTGTCTTTGATTGTTTGTTTATTTTTTTAGATTTTTGATCTATCTCTTTTTCTCATTGTTCATTTCTTTGTCTGATTGTTGTATTATTTTTGTCTTGTCTTGTGACCGTTGATTATTTCATCAGATTTCTTGGTAGGATTGTTTGTCTGTCTGCTGGTTTGGGCCCTGTCCAACTCTCATAACACCTTCAGCTATAAACTAGACAGATATTCTTAATAATCTGCAACATTGCATTCAATACATTCTCGCGGCGTTCGTCGCCTGAGCAGGAGTGGCAGTCTTGCTCTGCGCAGGGGCGCTCTCCATTCTGACTGCGGACTTAGCCAATCTTCTTGCCATTCTTGAGGTCGAGACTACCGGCGGTCCAATGCCAGTCCGGCTTTGCTACCTGCGGGGAAACTACTAGGAGTATCGTTCAGTCCCGCAGACATGGTGGCATGAGATGAGGAGGACGCACCGTCCCATGGGTGGCAGTCCAGAAGTCAACATTGCCTCCATTGCCTGTGGGTGATTCCGAGACGTATCTCCGATTCAACATTCAACCTTCATTTTCTTCCTGTTGGGCTCCCCAGGCCTGGCGACGCGGACTTTGCGCGGAGGGGCCCGCCTCGCCATTTCTGCGTTTGCCTGGTCTTCGGCTGCCTACCCTTCTTTCACTACGAAAGGGCGACGCAGGGTCCCCTGTGGAGATTGGCAACCTCCGGACCACAGGACTTGACCGCCAGTGGTTCCCTGCGTCTGTCTTCTACCCTCACGCGGCCTACCCTTGGTCATCTTCACCTAGCCTCATCGGCATTCCTCTACACGAGCGAGTTCGGCGTACTTCCTTGGCACCCTACATCAGCATGACGTCTTTCTTTCATCGGCCTACCTTATGACAACTGACTACATCGCTATTTCCTTCTGTTGTCGCAGCGACTCCGTGCGCTCCTCTTCATGTGAACTTCCTACCGCTTCATGACTTCTTCTTTACCTCGATTCATCTTCTTCATCACGACTTCTTAAATCAACGGCTTCGATCCATCCAAGTCCCCTATACGCTCATGTGTCCGGGGACGGTAATCTACCTACTGAACTGAACTTAATAATCTGAGTTTTTTTTTTACATTTCTGTAAAAGACCGCATTTACCACTACAATGGCAGTTTTATGTTTGAAGTGGTGCAATGACGATTTGTTGAATTGGATTGAACAATCATTTGTGGTGTAATAGTAAATCTTGAACCTTAAAATGGTTGTTATATGGTCAAACGGCTTGAAGAAAAGAGATATAATCTGGCCTTTGGAGAAAACTGCTTCATTGGGCTAAGATGTTGACAGCTAAAAAGTTTGCATGCAAATTCATTTCCGACATATGGGTTGTTGTTGAATAACGTTATATTTGCCAGATGAACTAAATGGTTGTACTGATGATGTACAGATGGAGAAGAGAAAGAAATTATTTTTTGAATCTGTGCTGTTGTGCCTTGTTGTTGGTTTGCCAATGTTGTGACTTTATCGTCTTATGTACTGCCTGGCGTATGTAAAACTGCATTAGCCATTGCTGTGGTTGTAGCTTTGTTGTTTGGGTTGGATTTGCTGTTCTTTTTTGTTTATTTTATATCAATATTATAGATGTTGTAGCTGATTTGATTATGGTCTTTTGTTACTTTAGTGTTAAAGATATGCCAGAATCAACACTGTATTCCCGGTATCTTTAGGGGTTAAATTGATCTTTTAGGATTGTTGGATTTTCATTTTGTGTTTTTGGCTAACTAACCTCTATTATAGAAACCTAGAAACCACATAGTTTCTTTAATTCATTGTAATATTGATCTTAATCATGAACATTTGTAATGAGGAATTGTTGGTTATGGGGTATATTGACATTGTAGCATGTGTATTGGAAAAATATTGATATTTCAATTTTGTAATCAAAACTTACTCAGTTGCAACTTGAAAAAATATTTTTTGGGGGTGTTATTTTTTTTTAACTGTTATCATAATTTTTTACTAGTATGATTATAATTTTTGACTTGCTTTGTGTGCAACAATGTACATCTTTTTTTTCATACAGTGTTCATATTTTTGCAAGTATTATTTGTGAATTTTTCAGTATTTGTTTTACTCTGTTACCTTATTAAGTTATTTATTTATTTAATTATATATTTATCTTAATTTTTTTTTAGTCTTGTGACTTTGAATGTGAAGGATTGAGAATCTCCTCATTGTTGGTTGATAAAATTATATAAAGGAAACAACCACAACATATATATTTTATATTAATCTACAATATCTTAGTTGATACTGAGAATATCAACACTTTCCCATTTAATTTACAGATAGTAATCTAGTTAAGAAAAAACTTTAGTGCAGTCCTTGTAACATTATTTTACACATTTCTGAATTTTTGTTTCAAAGGTCATTAGTTTGATTTATCCAGATGTACTAATAATACTAATTAATCACAAAGACATTGTACATGGAGAATATGTTAATAATGTTAGTAATAAAGCTGGTGAAACTGATAGTATCCACTTAGTTTTGTTGGTATATTATTATATTATTATTTTAAGAAAAAGGAAGCCTCACGTCCCAAAGGTAGAACATTAGAAGTTGAGAAATGTACAAGTTGAAAAATGTAGGCTTGACAAAATTGAATGTGATCTTTGATTTTTTGTGTGTATGTTGATCATTATACAAGTCTAGGGCATTGTTAGAAGTATTTTTCCATGCTATTGTTGTAATGTTATTTCTGTTATATATATTTGAAGTCTCGGATGCACACTCGTAAGCTAGAAAATAAAGACATGTTTGAACTTGAAATGATAATTGTATTATTTTCTTCAGTATGACTTGGGTATAATAATTTTCACCAACCGGAGGGTTCTCTCAGGGTACTCCGGTTTCTTCCCGCCCTTAAAAAAACGGTATTGAATACGTTCAATCAACATTTTAAAAAAAAGCCATCGAATTTTCTTCCGTTAAAGGGATGTCTTCATATTGTTGCACTTGGAATACCTTTGAATAAAAGTGTGTGACAGTATACTGTATTATTATTATTATTATTATTATTATTATTATTATTATTATTATTATTATTAATTTTTATTTTATTTATTTATTTATTTTAATTATTATTGTTATTATTAAGCTACATTCAATCTTACCTGCTGACTAAGTCGAAAGTCAACCAATGGAGTGCCTAGACCATCTTTGAAGCAACACACAACACAATATGAATTTGTAAAATTTATTTCTGCCATTATTATTATTATTATTAGTAGTAGTAGTAGTAGTAGTAGTAGTAGTAGTAGTAGTAGTAGTAGTAGTAGTATAAAAACCAGACATCTTATTTGAAACACCTGCTCTTTGAAATTTTACGTTTTATTTTTATATATTGAAAAACTACTAAAAAACAAACAATTTTCTGGAGTCGAAATACAGATATCAACCTTGTGGGGCAACAGGAGCAACATCTCTTCAACGTTGATTGAACAGTCGTCTTATTCTCGCATTTGAAGACCTCGTTCATTAGGGACAAATGGCGAACAACAATCGCTTGTAATTGTTAAAACTGTTTCACCTCACGATCGCCATCGTTCATCGTTGATCAAAATTTCAGAAGCATTGAAAATGCTGTCAACGATTAAGTGAGCCCAACATCTTTGATTTGTGTGGTTCAGCTTTTATAGTAATAGTTCAATGTTCACGATCTCCATGAAATTGAGCTTTTCAAAACTCCAATCGTTTATCAAGTCAAAAAGTATGTTGAAACTTTTATTAAGAATCGGGTTGGTATTGCAGAGTTTACTAACATCGTTTGGCATAAAAATTTTACAAAGACATAATAATAAAAAAAAGAAAAAAGAAACAAAAACAAAATACTAAAAAAATTGAGAAAGAAAGCATTTGAGTTTAACTTAAAAAAAACACCGACTGAACTAAACTCTGTTTAAAGAAACACAAGCCATTAGGAGCAGCGAAAACTCTACATCACAGGCGTTTGAAATTGAAAGTAAGAAACAAAAGTATAGGCTTAGGAGTCCTACTATATATGAAGTAGTACGTACGAGGTCGAGTCAAAACATAATGCGATTTTTTGTATTTCAGGTGAAGCTTTTGATTAAAAAAAAAAAACCTGACATTTTTCGCAGTTATAAATGACTATATCCTTTAAGTTATGAACTATTTTGCTTCTTACTTTGCAGGTTTTTAGACTCCCAAGAAAAAATTCAAAATGGCTGCCCCCTTAAGAGTTGCATCAAAAAAGCAGTGATTGAGTTCCTTGTTGCTGAGGGGGGAAACCCCTGTGAACATTCACAGAAGATTACAAAATGTGTTTGATGACAATACTTTAGATTATAGTAATGTATGCAGGTGGGTCGTCTGAATGATAAAGAGGGTGGGAACGGTGAGCGTAGCCTATAAACCCCCTCTGGCCGTCCGTCCTCTTCTGTGAATCCTGCCAGTAAAGCAAAAGCAGATGCTCTGATCAGAGAAGACAGGCGCATAACTCCTGATGAGTTGGTAGAAACCTTGCAGTGAGCCATGAAAGTGCTTACAACATTGTCGAATCACTTGGCTTTTCAAAAGTATGTACCCGCTGGGTACCGAAAGAGCTGACTAGAACAGTCAACAAAATTTTACGAGTCAGGGACACATGCTCTCATTCAGAGGTGGAACATTGCTATTGAGAGAAACGGTGACTATGTTGAGAAGTAGGGTTGTGATCCACAGAGGACCAGCTTCATTTTGATATATGATACGTGTTCCTGTGTTGGTAATTATACCTGTCCTAAAGAAAATGGCATTACTTTTTGATTCACCCTCGTATTATTCCTTCTACGTGACGTACAGGGTAGCGATGCCAGTTGGGAGTGTCGAGATGGTTTAAGTTCGCAGTTCCACGAGTTTGCGTTGCTCAAAATTAATCACAACTGTATACACGAGTGATATTTCGGTAAATAGTCATGTAATCATTAGATTTTTCTTTTCTTTTTGCGTGTGTGTACATGTGTTACATCATAGACAATGGTTACACTTAGTAGCAGTCTGCCTTCTGTGGCAAAAGATAGATTTGGAATGAATTAAGGGTGGAGGTCCACATTTACCATACAACGTTTGCAGTGGGAGTCGGGTACATGTCTTTCTCCTTTATTGAAGGAGGGGTGTAATCAGTCTTAAACTACGATATTACTAGCTTGGAATGCCAGTCCGAACCCCCCCCCCCCCCCCCCCCCTCCGTAAAACAGGATAAAAAGTTAGCTAAAAACAGTAGCCTACATTATACCTATAAAAAGAACACTGACGCAGCAAAATAACATCTCACACACAAACAGGGAAGTGAGTGATGTCGATCTCATTGACTCTGTTAATATGTTGTTTTTTTGTGTTTTTCTTTTACATTGCGCCGTCAGTTTATCTTGACGTCTTGGGCATATTCTTTGGTAGCTGGTCACGTTATTTCATGAATAGATTAGAACCAGCATATATACAAGATGAACTAAAGCATGGATATCGCAGACAGATATAGGCTACTGTGCCCTAAGTGCAATATTCACCGCGATCGTTAACGGAGTTCAGCAAATGAGGACCCTTATCCTAGACTGTTTGTTTGTTTTTTTTTCTTTCGTACATCCAACTTCTAGCGCCTATGCCTTCACAGACGAACGAAGTAGAGATTGTTGAGATGTGCTCCTGAATGACGTTATGTGAACATTTTCATCTTAACCCCCGGTCCACCACCAGTTGCTGCCGCCGCCGCTGCTGCTGCTGCTGCTGCTGCTGCTCACGCTGGAGGATGCTTTGGTTTTGCAGCCGCCGGAGTGCTGGTGGTGACTTCCCGTCCCACTTCCCCATGACCATGACGATGAACTCTTGACCTCGCTTTTGGTATCGTTGTCATGGCTACCGGAGTCGCTAACATCTTTTCCAGTGTCAGTTTGGTCTGTTTTGACAGAAGAAACATTCAGCATTATCGTTAGTGAACCGATCATTGCAGCAGCATCATGCCATTACTTGTGTCAATGATATATGTAAGCTTATAATGATAAAATTGTATATTACATAATCATAATAAATCATAGGGATATTCGAATATTGCCCAAATGTAAAAAGGAAATTTTAAGCGTCATCACACTTACTCACGCGCACTGACACTTACTCACGCGCATGTACACATACATGCACACACGCCCACACAAATACACACACACACACACATACAAAGTCATTCTCTCCCCCCACCACTCACACACTCGAATGAACATTGAGGTTTAACATCTACACCCACCATTGGCGATATGGCAGACGGGGATAACCATCCCAGGTAAAGAAGGGTAGGGACCTGAATCAACCCTGAACCACCAAAGCAATCATACTGCTAAAATGGACAGTAGAAATGGCCACATTTTATATCGCCCACCACGGGATTCGAACCTGGGTCATCGGTGTGCCAGGCGAACGCTCTACCAATTGAGCTATGGCGGTGGGATCTCACACACTCGCTCACACTCTCACACACAACTGAAACTGTTATCGGTCATCGCACCAATCACGCTCCAGTAACTTCAGGAACACTAAATATATAATAACTATTATACACACACATAGACCTTCTGTCGGAAACACATGCACAAGGTTGCGTTTGCTTTATTAAAAGCTGACTGTTCTGTAGTTTTTGTTTTGTTTTTTAAGTTTTAAAGCTGAATTTCACGTACCAGCGATGTGGCCATGCAAAGGATTTCAATGGCTATGAAATGTGGTTCAATGCTGCGGACAATTTTGAAGGGCAATAGAACGCTCAACTGTTTATAGGTTGCTTAAATAATTCAACGATGAAGCGATTGTTCACCGTTTGGTTAAGAGTCCGCTGGACCTAAAGCAACAATTATGTAATGTAATGTAATGTTATGTAAGCCTACCGTTTGGTCTCGCTAATTCGCTGATACGCGTAACCCAGCCATTTAGAAAACACCAAACGCAAATCTAGTCGTTCACGATATTTTCGACACGACACGATAAACTCTGACAACGGGGCAGACTGATGTATGTATGTATGTATGCATGCATGCATGCATACATATCTATCTATCTATCTATCTATCTATCTATCTATCTATCTATCTATCTATCTATCTATCTATCTATCTATCTATCTATCTATCTATCTATCTATCTATCTATCTATCTATCTATCTATCTATCTATCTATCTATCTATCTATCTATCTATCTATCTATCTATCTATCTATCTATCTATCTATCTATCTATCTATCTATCTATCTATCTATCTATCTATCTATCTATCTATCTATCTATCTATCTATCTATCTATCTATCTATCTATCTATCTATCTATCTATCTATCTATCTATCTATCTATCTATCTATCTATCTATCTATCTATCTATCTATCTATCTATCTATCTATCTATCTATCTATCTATCTATCTATCTATCTATCTATCTATCTATCTATCTATCTATCTATCTATCTATCTATCTATCTATCTATCTATCTATCTATCTATCTATCTATCTATCTATCTATCTATCTATCTATCTATCTATCTATCTATCTATCTATCTATCTATCCATCCATCTATCCATCTATCCATCTATCCATCTATCTATCTATCTATCTATTAGCACACTATATTAGAATGGTATAGGCTATGTTGATTAGGTCCCGGCTATACTTTTGTGAACACAGCAAAAGCGGAGAAAACGCCGGCGACTGTGGTAAGTAGTGGTGATCATTAAGTTGTGGTCAGAAATTAATTGTTTCGGGTTTCGTTCTTCCGCGCTTTTTGTTGTAAAACCGCCGGTTGACCGGAGCGTCGTCCAGCCTGATACAAGGACCTTCCAACAGGAATCTGAGACTAGCATTAGGCGGAATTGTAAGGCAGTCCGGCGCAGCTGCAAGAGTGACCGGAGAGGCTGGCCCATGCTGACCTGCCGGAAGTGCGACGTACAAATGGTCTAGAAAAGACCACATTGACGGGAGATGCTACAGCAATACATCTGCTCATTTTCCCCAGGCAATAATCGACAACATAGTGTGTGAATCGACTCTTTACAGTCTGCTGGACACTGTAAGCAATGAATAAGTAATATAAACTAATCACTTCCTGCGTATGCGATTTGCTTCCGGTTTTGATCGTCGTTCTTGATAATTGGACTTCGCCAAGACGAAAGGCATGTCAAAATCTTTGTTTTCAAGTTTTCCATTTAACTTTCTATAAGGTCTACCAATATAAACCAACTAGAAATCTACCAACTGTCAGTGAGTCAGTCCACTGCAGTGAGCATTCTTAACGAAATCAATATGTTGGCGTAACAGTATATGGCCGATCATGTATCGTCAGAATTTATTCGTGTCTGTATTTTTTTTAAAAACCGATTGTGCGTGTGTGTTGTATTGTCTACATGTATCTCTCTCTCTCTATTCTTCCTCCTTGTATCAACATTAACCTTGGGTGTTCTGGTGGCTGGATCCTGGTGAAGGATCGTATCCGAAGCTGACTGAAAGCCCAAAGCCACTGGTCAGCTGGGAGAAAATCGTGTTGATCAATTCGGGTAAGCTGACGACCTTGATGACGGTAGCGTTGAGGTAGTAGCTCTCGGGCTCTCCGCTACTCTCTGGGTCTAGGGAGCATGAGTATGAGAGAACATTTTCATACCACATAGGTCAAAGGGTCAGCAGCGAAAGGTCAAGGTGTTCCTCGGTAAGGGAGATAAATACGTTTTAGGTAGCAAATTGTCTCTTCTAAAGAAGACCAAAGTTAAACAGAATAATATTTTCCCTGGTCATCTTTTCGGTAGTTGAGATGAGAAGCGTTAGATTCTTCTGTTGTTTTTTCTCTCTCTCAGGGTCGGCTTTATGAGGGCGTTTGCCCATCTTATATACCCTTCGCAGATTAACCTTCCGAGGTTCTACCCCCAAAGCCAGGGCCACATTTGAATTACAAGTGGGTTTACTAGGCATGGGATGTTTAAATGCGAAGTACGTAAAGCACTCTCTCTCCCTTCCCCCCCACTCTCCTACCTGTACCTCCCCCCCCACCCTGGTTTTGAGTCATGGTTATTATTAAATCCTAATTTCTATATCACTCCCTTCAAATCTCTTTACTTGGTTCCCGGTGAAGACTGGGCGCGTCCCTTGTTGACACCGATCACCGTGATCGGGGTATTTATGTTGTTTTAAGTAGACGATACGAGTTAAGGTAATAATAATAAATAAGAAAAAAAAAGTATTTATATGGCGCTTTTCCCTATTAAAAATCGGTTCAAAGCGAGATGATAACATGGACTCGGTATAATGAGTGGTGGAGATGGGATTCCCGGTTGTTAAACAATGCCAATCTTCAAACGGTAAAACGTTGGATGAGCCGTGCAGGGACTTTGACTCTGAAGATCAAGTACTGCAGTGCCCATACTCTCTCGAACGAGAGTATAAATAAACCGAGGTCTAGTCTAGTCTGTGCACCAATACCTTCTATCGTACGGGACTATAAAGATCCTGACACTCCTATCTTTGAGAAGTAAGTGATAAAAAAAACACACGAAACAAAACAAAACAAACCAAACCTAAAAGCATTACCTTTAATTGAGAGTGGGATTATCAAGTCAAGATTAGAATTAAGGTGGGATTGGGGTTGTTGGGTTTTATTCCTCACGCGTACTGGGTGGCACTGCTCTACATTGCTTTGCTTTCGCTGAGAAAGCATTACCCGAATGTCGCCGGCCGGAGTGACGATTGTGATCCCAATTTCCACCCCTACCTCACTACCCCTTCTCCATCCCCTCCCCCCCCCTAAAAAACCCACAAAAATTTAAAGGGCCATGTCAGGCTTATTTTGGTGTAAAAAACGCGTTTATTTGCGTTTTGGCGTGACTTAGGTTAACCAGACATGTGCATGTTGTAGGAAATTGTTTTCTCACCTTCCCTCACAGTGTTCAGTTTATTTCGGAATCGTTTGGGGCCATAATCGGACGAATTTTGTGGCTGAAGCGAAGCGTTTTCACCCTCCGATCAGGCTGCCATTTGATCTCGTACGTTTGCGAGGTTTAGAAAGTGGTGAATTGTGGGTAAAAATTCCGATGACGTCACAATACGGAGCATGCCTACACAAGCCTACAGTCTGCAGAGAGTGTGGTCTGCAGAGCTCCTTTGATTATGCTTTGTTGTTCTTGCTCGCTAATGTATATATTGATGAAAAGTTCATGTGAGAATCGTAATTTAGTACAGCTGTGTTTGTGAAGTTCAGTTTGAGCTTTACTCCTCACAACAATACATATGTACCGTGTATCATTCTGTATACATGAATGTGTTATGATGGAGAGACACGGAATTTTCACTTGTGAATCAAGTGTGATTACTAAAAAAAATAAATAATAATAATAATAATAAAAACAAATTTCACGAGAGAAATGCCTGTGCCAAAATGATGGGTTGTGTATTACAAGGTAGAATTTTATTGACTTCTCCTGTGTGGTGTCAGTGTTTCCCCCTCCCCCCTCCTCCCACTCCACTCTGTGGGGGTGCAGAGGGTTTCTGTATAAATAGTATCCCCCCTTTCTGGAAATTTAGTGTTTTAAATTTCCACTGTCACTGTCTTTCTTCTTTGTTCTTTCTCATTCCTACTCTGTTCTATCAATCTACTACATGTATCCTCTTCACTAGACCAGTCACCTACCTTTTTTCTTGAAAACTCTCTCACAACTCCTCATTTGGGTATGGGGTCTGTTGGGTCAGTTTGGGGATATTGGATGCTTTCTGCCAAATGGTCACCAGAGCTTCATACATGTGCACATATTGATATTGGCTATAGCCAAACTAAAAAAGAGGATAATCCTAATATATTAGTTACTGAGTTAAAAAAGCATATTGAAAGTAGGCTAATTACAAAAACCATATATGCATATTTTTACTGATGGATCAGTTTTAGATTCTTCGGATAGTGGATCAGCATATATTATTCCTGAAATAAATATCAGAAGGTCATATTATTTAGGAAAGGGATTTTCTATATTTACAACTGAGCTTTATGCTATTTTAGTGGCTTTACATGTACATTTCATCATGACGTCACCTTTAGAATTATTTTGTATATTAGTTTGGGTTGATTCAAAAGCGGTTCTGTATGCATTAAAACAGTGGAACTGTAAAGACAGACGGGAGCTTATCTATGAAATTAAACATATGATACACTGTGTGATTTCTAGAGGAATAAACATTGATTTCTGTTGGGTTCCATCACATTGCGGAATTCATTGGAATGAGGTATGTGACAGATTAGCTAAGGAGGGAGCACAAAGGTCATCAGATTCTATAACTATAACAAATTTGAATATGTGTAATCATGAAATGTTTTCTTTACTAGAAAAGGCAGTGTATCATGATAATAATATTAAAAATATATCTATACTGAATTGTTCAAGACCACTTTCTAAATTAATATATAAATTAAGAATGAATGCATTTAGCAATAAATACTCAGTAGATGTTAAATGTATATATAATACAAGTCTATCAGTACATCACCTTCTCTTTGACTGCTCAGTTTTAAGAGATATATTTAAAGTAAATGGACTGAACGTCGCTACTTTCGCTTCAGATTGCTGGTTGTGACGTCACAGCCATGGGCTTGCCGCCGCGGGGATTTTGAAGTCTCGCGTAGCAGACGAATTTGGCTTCTTTTTGAGCATGCATTTTGTGTAAAATTAGACTGATGCAACACAAAACCTGTGATTTACTGTTTGGATTTTGCATCTTTAGATGCTAACCTGTATATTTAAATCAACCCCAACTGCTTTATCTGACCTTAAAAAGAGCCTGTTATGGCCCTTTAATATAATATTGTTGATGAATCAGTGTGAGAAGCTGACTTTAGAGAAGTAGCCTATGGTCAGCGGCTTGAGCAGCTTTGAGGACAGTATAATTCTCTGCTGCTTACCTTTAGCGCAAGAAGGGCAGCAGTGGCCGGGTTGAACAACAGGGTTGTCGCAATTGACTTTCTTGCACTTTCCGAAATATGCCTTCAACACTCCCTTCTCTTCGCACACGTACCTGTCACCATCATCATCATCATCATCATCATCATCATCATCATCATCATCATCATCATCATCATCATCATCATCATCATCAACATCAACATCAACATCAACATCAATCATCAATCATCATCATCATCACCATCACCATCATCATCATCATCATCATCATCATCATCATCATCATCATCATCAGTAACAGCAGCACGGCAACAACATCATCATCATCATCAGTAACATCAGCATCAACAATATCATCATCTTCATCATCATCATTAACATCAACAACAAAAACAAAACTGAAAAATCCACAACAATGACATCGCCAGCAACACTAACAACATTAACAACATTACATTACATTACATTACATTACATTACATTACATTACATTACATTACATTACATTGCATGGTTATTGCTTTAGGTCCACTAGACTATTCCGAGCCAAATCAGGACCAGAGAAGTAAAAGAGGACTCACCCCTGATCCGCATAAAAGATCTGCCGGAACAACCCTAGTGGTAACACTGAAGGCAATCTACCAGCCAGTCACTTTACAATAAGACATCCCACGCAGGGTACGCTGAGGCTGTACTCTAATTTATCAAACTCCCGTTTACAAAAACAAAATAGACTACAAACATCATTATACAATAACAATAAAACACATACATGTAAAATGCCTACATTGCCAAATAATAACATCATAGGAAGCCCCAGTGACCATGCAGTTGGCAGAAAGCATCCAATATTCCCAAACTGATCCAACAGACCTCACACACAAATGAGGAGTTCTGTCCCGGAAGAGTTTTCAAGAAAAAAGGTAGATTACTGTTCTAGCGAAGAAGACGATAGTATAGTAGATTGATAGAACAGAGTAGGAATGAAAAAGAACAAAGGAGAAAGACAGTGACAGTGGGAATTTAAAGCAATAAATTTTCAGAAAGTGGGGATACTATTTATACTGAAACCCCCGGCACCCCAACGGGGAGTAACATTAACAACAGCAAGTAAGGGTGGTGAAGAAACGGAAACTCCGATGGTATGGCCACGTCACCAGATCATCAGGCCTTGCAAAGACCATTCTGCAAGGCACAGTGCAAGGAGGTAGAAGAAGGGGGAGACCGAAAAAGAGGTGGGAGGACAACATTCGAGAATGGACTGGTTTGACACTGAGCGAAGCCATGAGGGCTGCTGAGGACAGAGAAAGATGGAGTATGCTGGTTAAACGATCATCTGTGGTGCCCCTACGACCTTCGGGTTATGGGACAGGATAGGATAGGATAGGAAGTAAGGGTGTGAGTGGAGCACGACATGAATGGACATTTTAGGTTAACGTCGACACGCACCTATGGTGATATGGCAGACGGGGATAACCATCCTATGGATGAAGGGGTAGGGACCTAAATCAACACTGAACCATCAGAGCAATCAACCTGCTGAGATAGGCGGTGAAAAAAAAAGTCAATTTTTATCTTGCCCACCCTGGATTCGAACCTGGGTCGGTGGTGAGAGAAGGAGCTAGTTGTGATCTGAAAATGCATTACTCTTGTAGGGAGTTCTCAAAGGAGCTGACTAAAGCTGAGGAGAGATTTAACAGCTTTCTTCCCTCATTTCACCTCCTTTCCCCCTACCTACACTTCATCGACCTGGAAGGCTACGGAACTATATTTATTTATTTATCTATTTATTTAGGCCTTAACGTTGACTGGAGAAACCCCCGTTGGGGTGCCGGGGGTTCCAGTATAAACAGTATCCCCACTTTCTGGAAATTTAGTGCTTTAAATTCCCACTGTCGCTGTCTTTCTCATTTGCTCTTTCTCATTCCTGCTCTGTTCTATCAATCTGCTATACTATCTTCTTCACTAGACCAGTCATCTACCTTTTTTCTTGAAAACTCTTCCGGGGCAAGACTCCTTATTTGTGTATGAGGTCTGTTGGATCAGCTTAACTTGGGAATATTGGACGCTTTCTGCCAGGTGGTCGCTAGGGCTTCCTATGATGTTATTATTTAGCAATGTAGGCATTTTATATGTATGTGTTTTGTTAATAATTTATAATGATGTTTGTATTCTATTTTGTTTTTGTAAACGGGGGTTCGATAAATTAGAGTACAGCCTCAGCGTCCCCTGCGTGGGATGTCTTTATTGTAAAGTGACTGGGTTGTGGAGAGCTTTCAGTTTTACCACTAGGGTTGTTTCGGCAGATCTTTTATGCGGATCAGGGGTTGTCCGGTCCTGATTTGGCTCGGAAGAGTCCGCTGGACCTAAAGCAATAATCATGTAATGTAATGTAATGACTGGAGAAGGCGAACTCGTCTATATGTTCTCCGAGGTCCGTCATGTCTATGTTCCCTCAAGTTTATGTTATCTTAGGTTCATGTTCCCCAAGTCACTGTTCCCCCGAGGTCTGTGTTCCCTCAGGCCTTTGTTTTCATCCAGACATTTGTTGCCCGATGTCTATGTTCCACCAGGTCTATGTCCCCCATGCCCATGATCCTCATGTACTATTTTCTCTGGGTATGAATGAATGAATTAATGAATGAAAGATTTATAAAGGGCGTAAATATCTCCACGCCGGCGGGCATGATCGCAACGCTGGTGGGAGGGAGGTGGATAAACACACACACACACACACACGCACACACACAGTGGAAGGAAGGGTGCATAGATCATAACTTTACATTTTAACTTCTTCGCTATCGCTCAACACATTCTAGCAGGCAGACCAGACAATTAACATTTATGCAATACTTTCACACATTGGCTTATGGGTACAGGTTACTCACACGGGAGAACATTGACCCGTAGGAACAAAGACCACCTGCCGGAGTATTATATAGAACTGGGAGAATATCCACAAGGAACATAACCTTATACACCTTTGAGGGAACCATAAACCTAGATCTGAAAATCTTTGAGGGAACAGATCTGAAAAAAAAAATAAAAAACCGGGGTGGGGATAAGGGGTGGGGGAAGGACCTCGGGCGGACCCAGTGTGGAGAAGTACTCACTTTTTACATTCTCCGTCTTGGTGGAACACTTTGGACTCTCCAACGTTCAGGGTTTCCTCTCCCCCCTTCAGACTCAAACTACATTTTGGGACTGCCGTGGATGTGGTCATCGGGGCCTGGGTGGTGGTGATCTGAAAGAAGAAGAAGAAGAAGGAGAAGAAGAAGGAGATGAAGGGTGACAAATAAGGAAGAGAACAAAACGATGGAAAGAATAAGAACGACGAAGAAGAAGCTGCAGATGAAGGAAGAGGAAGAGGAGACGACGAAGAAGAAGCAGAAGAAGAATGAGGATGAAGACGGAAGAGGATGAAAAGGGAAGTAAAGAGAGTGAAGAGGAGGAGGAGGAGGAGGAGGAGAAAATGAAGAAGGAGGAGGAGGAGCGGGTGAAGAAGATGACGAAGAAGAACAACAAGAAGTTAGGAGATACGCAAAGAAAGAAAGAAACACAGAAGGAGATAAGATGTATTTATTTATTTATGTATTAAATCATTTTTATATAGCGCTTTTTCAGCTCAAGAGCCGCTGCTCAAGGCGCTGGGCTATACAGGATCTTATTCAAGCCGCTAGGGGAGCCCACTTGCAAGCTTTGGGCGCATAGTCTGACGCTTAGACGACTGAGCACAATTCTGGGCGACCGTGGATGGGGAGAAGGGATCTAATGCGTGCTGGGTTTATTTGTATAGCCTGCACTCACCTGTCTAGGACATGAGCGTCAGGATCTTTAATGTCCGTGCGATGGAATGCGTGCGTGCGCAGACTAGACCTCGGTTTATACTCTCATCCGAAAATGTTTTTATGTTTTAATCATTATATGTGTTTATTTATTTTTTTAACTCCAGGCCGGCTTTGAACCACTGACTACACTGCGAACGCCACTGAGCCAACGGGCTCCCCAAAACAACAATAAGATAAATAAATAAATAAATAAATTAATTAATTAGTTAATAAATAAAATAAATAAATAAATAAACCTTACAGGCACACACTGAGCGGTGAGAAGATCTTGCTCCCAGCCCAAACCACGAATGCTGGGGCAGGAACAGTAATGCGTGCCGTTTCTGTAGCCAGAGTCGTACCCAATTACTTCCCCTGTGCCAGGCAGGCGACAGTTGTAACCTACAAAATAGAGTTTCAAGTAGTAGTAAACTCCAGGCAGTAGTAGTAGTAGTAGTAGTAGTAGTAGTAGTAGTAGTAGTAGTAGTAGTAGTAGTAGTAGCAGTAGTAGTAGTATATTTCATAATCTTATACTGATAAGAGCAGAGCGTCAGTCAGTCCCACTTCGCTCGCGAATAACTCACGAACCGTTTGTCCGGTCGTGATGCTATTTTGGTACATTCATACGCCTCCTTTGTGGACAATTATTTGTAAAGCGATAGGTTCCGATTCCAAAAAACCGTTCGCCTCTTCACGAGTTAACATTCGCTTTTTCCATTGGTTTAAACATAATTGTTATTCAAGGAAGCAAAATAGAGCATTACAAAGAATACATAAGGGCACACAAAAGCGAAGTTTAAATTAGTGTTACCCTTGAACATAAATACAACATTGGGAGCAATTTTCTTAATTGACCGCATCCCACTCCAGTATCTCGACCTATGGTAGGGGAAGGAATCCGAAGGTACTCGGAAAAAAATTTATCTGGTGACCTGATAAGTCTTAATCGTAAGTTAAACTATATCTTTAATAAATAAATAAATAAATAAATAAATAACTAAATAAATAAAACATCACCATTAGGGCAACTGTAGCAGCACGCCCCACGCTTTCGCACGGCGTTGACGCACTGGGGAGATACGCACTCTACGTTGAGAGTGTGAAGACCAGCAACTTTGCAGCTGAAGATCGTACAGGTTCTCTCCCCTACAGTCATCTTTTCATTGCCCTGTTGCAGTTCCTGCGCCCAACCAAAACGAATCAGTCAAACCTATAAATCATTCAATCAATAAAACTCTTCAGTTTTCAATTCAATTCAACACATCTTTATTACCACAGGAATGGAAATATTGTACAAGTCTCATCACATTATGTTATATAATGGCTCCACACATCAAGACAGTTATAATGAACAATAATAAGACACAGACTAATATAAGAGGTTCAGAAAGCATAGAATCCGTACGCGCATCATCCGTACATAATTTAACTATGCATTAATTGAGCGATTAATTTAGCAGATCAACAACTCTTTCGAGGTAGAGATGTTTAATACTGATGACAATCCAGGCTGCTGGTCTCCAGTTGTTCATTATTCATGACTGCTGCAGTTATTTTGTAAGGCGACGACGGCGACTGCTAGAAGATGATGGTAATGTAGAGGATGATGATGAAGATGATGATGATAATGATGATGATGATGACGATGATGATGAAGACGACGACGTTAATATGGATGATAATCCGTATGCTGGTCTGCCGTTGTTAATGACTAATTACTGCTGTTGCTGTTTGTTTACGACGACATCCACCATGAAGAAGACGACGGCGACAAGGATGATGATGATGATGATGATGATGATGATGATGATGATGATGATGATGACGACGCCAACGACGATTATGATGATGACGAAGATGATGACGACGATGATGAACGCATGACAAAAACGACGACGATAATAACACTTTAACTGCTGCTGAAAGAGATCATGACAACGACTGATGACGATGACGATGATAACGATGACGGACGTCGACGACAATGATGATGTTTATACCTCCCCATTAGGTATGGTGCAGGTAGCAGCTGCACTGTTCGTGATTACGGACTTCGCCGTTGTTCCACAGACAGCCAGCAGGGCAAGGCACACCACGAGAAGAACGTGCTTCATTATTTTCTCTTTAGCTTAGTTAGTTCTGAAAAAGAAGACGAAACGTTACTTTACAATTAAAGTTACAAGGTTACATTCTATGCCTTTGACCTTGGTTAGTTCTAAAAGAACACGATAAAAACGTAACTTTACAGTTAAAGTTAGTCCACATTAAATTTGTGTGGTTGTTTTTGGTTGTTCAGCTTGGTGAGTCTTGTCAGAAGGACACGAAACGCATCTTTATGTTCCTTACATTCAGCGTCGCAGATTCTTTTTTTTTTTAAATTCACAATGAGTGTTTGTTACGTTGAAACGAACGAAAGTGTGTCTAAAGCGCGCACGATAGATCTAATCGTTTCGTTTTGCAAAGTATTCAATAATGGAGTTTATTTACCTTTGATTTGAGTTTGCACTGTTGTTAGGAGAGGCTTTGTATAACGTTGATAATTTGCGTTAGTCGATATTATTTGAGAATCTTCTGGATATGCGTGTTTACTCTTGATAGAATTTTCCCGATGGATATCGAAGGTCGTGAATGTTCCCGGAAGTAGAGAAAATGTGTATTGACGTAAGTCAGTGATGACGATCTTTAGTTCGATTGGTGGCAGTACGTCATTTCTACATTGTTCGAAATTCTTCCGGAAAAGAGAGAGGTTATTTAATCGTGTGCCGAATTGCTGTTGAGAGAGAAAAGTTGTTGATAGTGATTTGGAAAGTTGCTGTGAAAGTTGTTGAGTTGAATTGAGAATTGTATGCAGTTGTTGGTGTGTGCTGAATAAAAGTGGAAAACTTCATACGTCGACTTTGTGACTTGTATGCTGTTTGGACGGGCTGTGTGAATAAACGAATCTGAGTTACACAACTATCAGGAATTCAAGCATCGGGGCTGAATCAGATACTGATAGAAAACACCAACATCAAACGGAGTGTAACATTTTGGGGGTCAAGCCGCGATTCACGCCATAGCCAAGGGTTCAACTGCTACAACAAGCGAGTCAACGTTACGAGAGGCAGTCATCGAGGGTAGCCGCCAACGAGTTGCGTCGAGAGGGGCCAACATACTGGGACTACATCACCGATAGGTTCGGGTTGACTGCAAGGGCGTGTAGACGCTGAAGAGTTGCTTCGTGAGCGAACAACAGATCGGGACTACGTGGCTACCGTAAGACTACGTCGAGGGACAGTCTCGGAGCTACATCGCCAGTGTTACAGCGAGCGTCGAGCGGACGTCGCGTCTACTTCAGCACAGGAGCGTGTACATCAACACCAGCGTGGTGCAGCGTCGCATACGACGAGGACAGCGGGGCCTGCGTCAACGAAGGCGACTAGTGACAAGCATCAGCGCTACTGCAGAAAGCGTGCTGTTCTAGAACAGTCTAGAAAGGTACAGCACAGTCAAGAACTTTCTAGAAAAGAACTTTCCAGAAAAGAGCTTTCCAGAAGCATCAAGATGGCTGACTTCTGGCAGAAAGGGGTTGAACTGAATCTAAAAGGCAAACAGTTGACGGAGTACGTCAAGTCTCAGGAGAGAATACGAGAAAGAGAATTGGAAGAGAAGCGTCTAGAAAAAGAAATAGAACTAGAACAGAAGCGTCTAGAAGTAGAAGAGCAGCGTCGCCGTGAAGAACGAGAATTAGAAGAGCAGCGTCGCCGTGAAGAACGAGAATTAGAAGAGCAGCGTCGCCGTGAAGAAAGAGAAGAGCGGCGTCAAGAAAGAGAGATGGAAGAGAGACGATTAGAAGCTGAGCATCAATACCAGCTAGAGTTGGCGCGTATCCAGAACAATCAGCATGCGCCACAAGTCACCAACGACCATACGGCTCCAAAATTGCCAGCTTTCGTCGACGGGAAGGACCAGATCGACAGCTATCTGGCGAGATTCGAAAGGTTCGCCGAAAGCTCCAATTGGCAACCTCGAGACTGGGCGATTCGACTGAGTGCACTTCTGACGGGGCAAGCTCTCGAAGTTTACACCAGACTGTCGAACGATGACGCCAAAAACTACGACGTCTTGAAAGAGGCCCTGTTGCAGTGCTACAACTTTACAGAGAAGGGCTACCGTAAACGCTTCCGTGAATGCCGGCCTAAGTCAGACGAGACGCCAAAGCAGTTTGTGGAGCGCCTGTCGTCATATCTACACAAGTGGGTGGAGTTATCAGGCGAAACGAAGTCTTACGACAGTCTCCATGACCTGATCGTGAAGGAACAATTTCTCAATGCCTGTCACAAGGACCTAGCGACCCACTTAGAAGAACAAAAGCTGCAGACGCTTAAAGATGTGACTGAGGCTGCTGAAAGATATCTCATCGCTCATGGGAAAACCCTGGGGCCACCCAGCGCGACGAAACATTTTCAGAAGACTGCAAACCATGGGAACCAGATCCAAGGGAGCCAGACGAGCCAGAGGCAGACGGACTCCACGCCACCTCCCAGGGAAGGGCATTCAAGGGGCTGTTTCACCTGCAACGCTACAGACCACAGAGCGGCTAACTGTCCTCAAAACAAAAGTAGCGGACAGCGGAGCAGTACGGACAATTCAGCGGCGGGCAACCGGCAGAGGCGGTTCTCCAATCAACGGCAAACCAGTAGATCTGACCATCAAGTGTGCGGCGGGAGCGTCATTCTTCCGAGTGAGACCAAGCGCACAGCTACTCCTGCGGACGTGCAAGAGTGCATGACCGATGGCCAACTTCTCCTTGCCAACGGAAAATCCATCCCCGTCGTCGCCAGCGCAGCGGTGACCGTACAGAACATGCCTGTTTCCAAGGGACGCGTCGGAAATCATGAAGTGACTGTTTTAAGAGACTCTGGCTGCAGTGGGGTCATCGTCAGAGAAGACCTAATCGCTAAAGAACAGTTCACTGGCGATTCAAAATGGACACTTATGGCCGACAGCAAATGTGTGAGAGCGCCAGTTGCGAAGATTCATGTCAACACCCCTTTCTACGTAGGCGAAGTCGAAGCGGTTTGCCTGAAGAAGCCGCTATACGATTTGATGATCGGGAATATCGACGGCGCGAGGCGACCCGACGACCCCGATCCAGAGTGGAGTCCTGCCTCAACTCAACACGTCGAAGTTGCGGAGGAGGATCCATTGCCATTTCCCGATGGAGACATTACAGAGCTGCTACGGGACAATGTGGTTACTCCGGCTCAGCCCTGCCGACCAGAGATCGTCGGTGCTGTTACAACCAGGGCCCAGGCCAAGAGAGACAAGACGTCTACGCCACTGAAGGTCGCCGACAACTCCAAAGCTGCCATCGTGGACAGAGATAAGCTGATCCAGCTCCAGGAAGCTGATAGCACTTTAAACAAGTACAGGAACCGCCAAGACCACGTGACCAAGGGCAATGGCACGGTCTATTTTGAGGTGAAGGCCAAGATCCTGTACAGAATCTTCCAGCACCCGAGGGTCAACGGAGGTAAACCACTACGCCAAGTACTGGTACCATTACCCTTAAGGCGCCAGGTGATGGAAGTAGCGCATGACTCAATTATGGGAGGTCACCTAGGCATCAGGAAGACGTCAGACAGAATCCAGGCGGTGTTCTACTGGCCAGGGCTTCATGCGGACGTCAGCCGTTTCTGCCGATCATGTGACATTTGCCAGAAGACCATACCTCGAGGAAGGGTCCCGAAAGTGCCTATGCAGAGGATGCCTCTGATCGACCGACCTTTCAAGAGCGTGGCCTTAGACTTAATCGGCGAAATAAGACCTCCGAGTGAAGAAGGTCATCGGTGGGTACTGACTTTAGTAGACTATGCGACTCGGTACCCAGAAGCAGTGCCACTGAAGAAGATTGACACTGAAACTGTAGCAGAGGCACTGGTGGACATGTTCAGTAGACTTGGAGTGCCTGAAGAAATTCTGACAGACCTCGGGACGCAGTTCGTCTCTGACTGCATGAAGGAGGTGAACAGACTGCTGAGCATCCGGCATTTGACTACGACACCCTACCATCCAATGTGCAACGGGCTCGTCGAAAAGTTCAATGCTACGCTGAAGTCCACCCTGAAGAAACTGTGCAGCGAGCAGCCCAGACAATGGCATCGCTACATCAACGCCCTACTTTTCGCCTACAGAGAAGTACCGCAGGAGTCCACCGGCTTTTCTCCGTTCGAGCTGCTGTACGGAAGAACCATCCGAGGGCCGATGCACATCCTAAAAGAACTGTGGACGAAAGAAGTAGACACCACAGAGGTGAAGAACAGTTACCAGTACGTGTTTGAGTTACGGGAGAAGCTGGAGCAGACTCTCGAGATAGCCAGAGAAAACCTGAAGAAGTCCCAGTACTGTGGAAAGCACTATTATGATCGTAGGGCTGTGAACAGGAAGTTTAAACCTGGCAACAAAGTGCTGGTGCTGCTACCTACTGATCACAATAAGTTGCTGATGCAGTGGAAAGGCCCGTACGAAGTGGAGACCGTGGTGGGGATCAACGACTACAAGGTGAAGGTCGGCCAGCATTCCAAGATATACCACGCCAACCTCCTCAAGCTGTACGTGGAAAGGCCATCAGAGACTGTGCATGTGGCAACAGCAGCTGAGATCGACAACAGCTTTGATAGCGAGGAACTGTTGGAACTGGGAGACTTCCACAGCAAAGAAGGCATCGATGAGGTTAAGCTAAGACCGAGCTTGACGAAAGGTCAAAAGTTGGAGCTCAAGGACCCTAGGGGCGAGTTTCCCCATAGCTTCAATGATATCCCAGGCTCTACGACTTTGGACGAACATGAAGTCCACACCCAGACCTGGAAGGAGCATCTGCAGACCTTGAGGGAGCTGTCCCACCGTCCCGCAGAAGCCAACCTGACCGTGAGACCCAGCGAATGCATTCTGGGAGCTGACAACGTCGACTGCGTCGGACATCCGACGGAAGAAAAAGACAACGGAGGATGCACTGACTCCAGGAAAGCCCACGTGATCGTCGTCTTTGACCCTGGGCCGATGACAGCCGCAACTGACGAGGGCGTCGATTCCTTGCGAGCGAAAGAACATTGACTGTGTGGACGAACTAAGAATATTGGTAATGACAGACTTGAAAATGAAAAACGTTGATGGGGTAAATGAACTGTGAACATTGACAATATCCAGATAGACTTGAAGATGAAAACCATTGACTCTGTGTAGATAAGCTGAGCGCAATTACAGTATTCAGAAAGTCTTAAATTAGTTTCAATTGTGGACTTTGTTTGTGCATTACGTTTCAACGTTGTTGAAAGAAATTGGGTAAATTTCTTCTTGAGTGGGGGGTTATGTTACGTTGAAACGAACGAAAGTGTGTCTAAAGCGCGCACGATAGATCTAATCGTTTCGTTTTGCAAAGTATTCAATAAAATAATAATAATAAAAATAAATAAACTCCATTATTGAATACTTTGCAAAACGAAACGATTAGATCTATCGTGCGCGCTTTAGACACACTTTCGTTCGTTTCAACGTAACAGTGTTGCCTCACTGAAAAAACAACAACTCTAAAACATAACATCAACAAAGTAAGGTTTTGATAAATCTCGATCGATTGTCTCGTTGAGGTTTTTATAAATAGTATTAAGGTTGATACTGAAAATAAGAGCGTAGATAACTAAATTAAGAATCACCGTTTGCAAACTTAATTCGCATGGCAAGCGCTTATTGGTCCGATTTATACTCCCTCGGTCGACCAGGATCAGGGGTGGTTCGGCCAGCGCCTTGAGCAGCTCTTAAGCTGGCGCAGCGCTATTATAAGAACTCTTATCCTAACAGTAACCCATGTAATAAGATTTTGAAGCCTAACATGGAGAGCTTTCACAAGGATAATCGTGGAACACACAAGGACAAACAAAGCACTATGCAGACTACACTGCATTTGTACATTTACATATATTATTAACAGCGGCATAAATACAACTACCTCCATACTCGACGAGAGTCAAGAGCAGAACTGACTCAATCTCCAATTTTCAAACAGAGAGAGGTAGGGCGAGGAGACGAAACTCTTATTAATAAACGTCAATTATCTCAACAACCAAGGGTACTCATTGACACCTTCTTTTAACTAGGTGTAATTAGTTTTCCAATGTTAAAGAGCCGATGGCATTATATTACGACTAATGAATTGTGTTGTGTTGGAAATTATGAGGTAAATATACGAAGTTTGTTTATTAAGAAGATACCAGGGAATTGTTGCAATAATAATAATTGCTATACTCGCCTTATTCCTAGATCAGATTTAAAGAGCGGACAATCTGTAACCAACAAAAGCGGTTAAAACAAGTTAAAGACACTCCAACATATTCCACAAAACCGCATATTCATCACTTACAACATGTCGTGGTGTTAATGAAAGTCGCTATGAGAAGGAAATCGAATTCATTTTTTTTCTTGGGATGGGGGAAGGGAGGAAATAGGGAGGGGGGGGGGGTTACAGACCGCATCCAATAACACTATTAAAGAGAGGGATGACAGCGGAGTATTTGGAAAAAAAACCTGGGTGACATTAAAATTCTCGTGCCTAAGTCACCCAAGTTCGTCCCCTGCGGAAACTAAAACCTTTGGCATGGGAAACCGCCAACAAGCCAACTTCGCCACCATTTAGTTCAACAAGCAAACCTTTCTTTTCCCACCAACATGCGCCCACAATCTAGCTGTATGCGTGATGAGCCTAAACCCTTTAATTTGTTAAAAGTATAGGTAGCTTAGCAGTGGCTTATGCCATCGGTTGTTTGACACGGCAAAAATAACACCATTGTTGATCATAATTGCACGTTGTGGACGGGGTTCCTCAGAGCTTGTGACTTCGTAGGGACATAGATTCTACATTAGACAGGATTGGTATCTTCCGACAGTCGAAGCTACACTTCCATTGCGCATGCTCAGGCTTGCGAGTGCAAAAGGTACTTCCGCCTCGTACGAAGTTGTGAGCAGAGTTTTGAGCTATTTGTTTTATGTAGTGTTACTGCATTGTGGTATTTAACCAGAAATAGTATATATAGAGATGAGACACTGCTTCTTACCTCTCATGTGGTCGCTAAAACTGGATTATCTTTCCTGACAACGGTACGAGGGCTTTTGTAGCCCTTACCAGTCATGTAATAGATCGTAAGTTTTCTCCAAAATTAATGATCAGATTATTGTGAAATTTGGTACAGAAGTTGGTGGTAAAGACATAAAGAAAAAAAAGAAGTTTGGTTACACTCAGAACATAATTGTTCCGAATTTATTTTTTATTATTATTTTATTTTTAGGAAGACACTTGTTAAAAATAAATAAATACATATATAAATAAGTAAAGAAAAAAAGTAAAACATGGCAAGGAGGAGTCTGCAATATTTATTAATTAATTTTAAATTTTATTATAACCTTTATTTTTATGTTTAATATTTATTTATTATTATCATTATTACCTTTATTATTATGTCTAATAGTTTAATGTTTTATGTTAGTTTTGTTGATTTGATATTTATTCAAATTATTGTATTTTATTATTCTGTTGTTGTCTTGTCATGTGACTGTTTTCATGTGACTGCATATAATATACTGTAGCATACTATTGCGTGCATGGTGCAAAATGGTTTTATGGGCAGATTTACAAAATCGTTTGATGAGGAAGTAGGCACATAATTATAAGACCGACACCCTTTCACCCCAACCCAGATATGTCTACCATACCTCTTGTTCTGAACTGAAATCATTAACATATCTTGTAATTACTTTGAAACTTAAATATATTCACCTTTCCCCTATCTAAAAAATTGGCATGATATAGTACAAAGACAAAAAACTACAGTAGGTCCTTCCAACAAAAGGGCAGTTTGTGTACAATAAAAGTGAAAGTTTTATCTCTGTATTTTCTGGTGTTGCTGTCTTTGTATAATTTACTATACATTTCAATATCTATGTGCATAGTACATGTTTCAAACCATGTAGCGTTATATTTGTGTCAAGAATATTTCTATAAAAGACTGGCAAATAAACAGTGATTGGATATTGACAGTAGGCATATTGTGTCACTTCTAATCTGTATAACAAGCTTTCAGTTGTCTTTCTTTCTCTCACCTCTCCCCCTACCCCAATGTTGTTTCTCTCTGATACACACATCTAACACACACACAACATTCTATTTTTGTCATTTAAGTATTACTGTCTTTACTTTTCTTGTGACTCTTAAGAAATAAATTTGTGTTCAGTGCCCTTACTAAAACACTATGTACACAGCAAAACACAGGCAGGTAGTAAAAGTGTGTGTACATGTGACATACTTATTAACTATAAAACACACTGGAAATAACACACAATGGATAATAAGTACAGTTTTTGGATGGACACTAGACTCACTAACTCAAAAATCGCATTGCAACTAACACACAAAGGTGAAAAAGTACATTTATAGTTTTTGAATAACACCCGTGTATAAAAACACAATGAATCACTTGATATATTTTCTTTAAACAAGGTGATGGGGTAATGTCTAAAACAGCAGCAGGCGAATCAACATATTGATTGTGACTGCACGACCCAAGAAGAAGACCAGAAAACTGAAATAACTTAAACAATGTACTATATGTAACGGTCAATGATCTGGTCTCGCGACACTTCTTTATTAAAACTACAGACACATTGCACAAGCAGTTTTCTTATTTAGCACTAACAGTTTAAAAAAAAACTAGCCTTCATTAAATTTGAAACAAAATAAACTAGCCAAGATGCTGCGATACAGTACTTCGTGCAACCAAAAGCCAAATTCTTCACAAATTTTGTAAACATGGCTGT
Source organism: Oncomelania hupensis (assembly GCA_036898135.1). Lineage (NCBI taxonomy): Eukaryota > Metazoa > Mollusca > Gastropoda > Littorinimorpha > Pomatiopsidae > Oncomelania > Oncomelania hupensis. The sequence continues at coordinate 35,158,014 of CM072525.1, forward strand.
TTGGTATTGGTACAATACAAAAAGTCGTTAAAATAAATAGTTAAGTTTACACAGCAGAACAAATAATTATTATGAACATCATTTTCACCAATAGCCTTCAAACAACTCGGGGCTTACGTAAGAACAAGTACTGAGTTGGGATTACTGTTTTGCAATTAAACCCTTTTTCAGACGTGTCCTGAGTCCCTTTTCTCGTTTTGCCAGTTTAGCTTGACGACCAAACTCATCCATGAATATTTTGCACTTGTGATGTGCTCTTGTTCTAAAATACAAAAAGACAAGGTCTTTCAACAATTTTTCTTTAACAGACTCTTGTACTTCTATTGAGTACATCTGCTCATAGAACATGGTCAAAAGTGACCCATCTGCACATGCCTGAAAATAGTCAGTGAAAGACATACTGGCCTGATTGAACTCACTGAACTTTGAGCGGAATACAGTTTCCATCTGCAGAAATATGTTTTGTGACATTCTGGTCAATTTCAGCAACCCCCCCCCCCTGTCCAATACAGCAGTTAGAGTTCCTGGTTCTGCTTCAGAAGTACACATTCTGTCAATGCACATTAAAATGCTCTCATGATGGCTACGGTCTTTTAGTCTGTAGGCACGCTTCTTCTGTTTTTGCAGAAGAGCACCGCCAATGTATGCTACAATATCTTTCTCACTCTCCTGCACAGTACTGTCTATAGGAAGCTGTGCAGTGTTGACATCATATGATTTTAATATAAGTTCAAATGTTTCAAAACATATTAGAGAAGCAACCTCAGCAGGAACAAAGGAAGACAACTCTCCTATGACATGCTCATCTACAAGAGCAGCATACAATTTGCTCCAAGACTTTTCCTTGGCACTGCTTGGGAAACAGCCTTTAGGTACTAGGCACTCATTCAGGAACTGCATCCTCTGGAGAAGTTCACACTCTGAAATCACACACCAAATGGGAAAAAGTGTCAGTCTTACTTTTTATTAAAAAATAGTCACAGAATATGCACAAAGTAAAATAGAGGACTGGTCTTCAAACTCAACCACCTATCAGTTGGCCTTTGAAGAGTGTAAGACTCGACGCTCTGACAAGTTTTACTCTACTGGACCTTTTAACCACTTCAACGATTTTATCATTTTAGTCACAGAATAGATTAACTTTACACTGACTACCAATTCTGTAAGTTACAATACTGGATTTCTCCAAAGCTTTTGATCGTGTCCCCCACCAACGACTTCCCTGTAAGCTCAATCATTATGGGATCAGGGGACAGACCCTTGCCTGGATTCAGGACTACCTGACTTGTCGGAAACAACAGGTGGTGGTTGACAGTGACAGGTCTGAAGCTGGCCCAGTTATTTCCGGAGTCCCTCAAGGCACTGTGTTCACTGTTGGGCCCTTTGCTGTTCCTTCTCTTCATCAATGACCTCCCCAACAACCTTTTAGTGTAAGACTAGGCTATTTGCAGATGACTGTATTGTATACAATGAGATTAGAAGCAAACTTGATTGTAAAATCCTTCAAGAAGATCTTGACCAGCTAACCAAATGGGGAAAGACCTGGGGAATGGGATTTCAGCCCGAAAAGTGTAACATCATCAGGGTCACCATGTCAAGAACCCCAAAGACCCACAAATACAAACTTAAAGGCCACGTTTTAGAACTGACTTCTGCATCCAGGTATTTGGGAATCAACATCTCCTCAGATCTTAATTGGAAACATCATGTGGATGCAACGGCAAAGAAAGCTAGTAGTATGCGTGGCTTCCTATACAGAAATTTAAGAGCCCGCATTAAAAAGACAAAAGCAAACGCCTACAAAACCCTCGTGCGTTCCTGCCTCGAATATTGTTGTTCGGTATTGAGCCCATACCAAAAGTATCAATTTTTTAGCTGGAGATGGTGCAAAGACGGGCAGCAAGATACACCACTAGCCGCTACCATAACACCAGTAGTGTTACTTCCATGCTTGAGGAATTGGGGTGGGAGTCTATGGAGTCTAGACAGCAGAGGATCCAACTGACCACGATGTACAGTCTTAAATTATTTCCCAACTTCAGTTGCTGATATCCTTCAAACTAGCCTAGAGCTAAAGAATCTTTCATTTTGAGCTCCCCCCCCCTCCTAGTAAGTAGTGTTGATGATGGCTGGAGCTGTACTGGTTGGGGTATATCCCCAAGGGCTGCTGCGGTAGCAAGATTGATTCAGCTGGAAACGTGAACATGCTAGGTGACTTTTATTTTTTGGGGTTTGTGTGTGTGCCTGTGCGTGACACTGTTTAGGTAGGTATCAACGGTTTGATAGCTCAATGAAAGAATTCAGATTCAGAGCAACAGCAACACTTCTTACTAAATAAACATGTTGGAAGATGTTGCCCACAAAGTCATGTCTTGGCATGTCATCTGCTTTTGTGCAGAGCTTTACCACAATCCGCAAGGTAATTTCTTGTTTTCCATCTGTACAAGGTGTGTAAGCAAAGTAAGGATAACCTATCTTTCACATTTTTTTTTGTTGCTTTCAGCAGACAAGCTTTGTGTAAATTTTATATGAAAGCATACTGTCTCAATAGAATGCGCCACAAAATACATGTTAACTTAGTTGTAATCACAATACTTACTGTTTGCCATTTGACATGCACGCTGCACCTCTGATGGTAGGCTCTTTTTGGCGGCGAGTTTGTCACAAGCCTGCTGGATGATCTCCAGGCTCAACTGCAATAAATGAACAACAAAAGGAACAATTAAAAAATATTTTAAAACTGGAATAACTCATGATAAAGAAAATAAAACACAGAACTGCTAGCATTCAACTTTTACAATAAGGAGAAACAAATAAGGTATATACATCAAATGAATGCTAATTTGGACAAAAACAAGACCAAACAACACAGTGCAAATTTACGAGCTTAGCTCTTCATCAGGCGGACAAAAAACAAAAAACAAAACAATACTTCCCAACAGGATTAATTTTTTGGACTCCTGTTGGGAAGTATTGTTTTGTTGTTTTGTTTTTTGTCCGCCTGATGAAGAGCTTAGCTCGAAAATTTGCACTGTTTTGTCTTGTTTTTGTCCAAATTAGCATTCTTTTGATGTATACCTTATTTGTTTCTCCTTATTGGAATAACTTATGAAATCTTATGTGAGGGCATTATTTTATTTAATTATTCTATTTAATCGCTCTGTTTGTCCAGCTCAAGAACTGCTCAAGGCGATGGCCAATGCAGGATCTAACTCGACATTAGCATGCAGTACATTGCCCACACCTGGAAAACTTGCATTATGTGCACCAATAATATGGGTGATTAATACACTGTTATCTGTGAGTGCTAAAGTTTTAAATAAAATTGTAACAAAACATGACATATAATTTTCACTAAACATGCATAATTTCAAATATATACACTCCACAAAAAAAGCTACAACATAATTCAAATCTGATGTTCGTGTACTTACTGCTCTCGTAGAGTCTTGTGCTGCATGACACTGGCTGTCCTCAACTTCAGTCATTTCATGTTGATCGACCTCCTGCAACAATACATGAGGCGATGGGCCATTATGATTAACTGATTGAGGGAAAATAGATAATAGGCCTACACAATTTCAGCTTAGGCCTACTTAACAAACATACCTCTTTTAAAACCAAAGCAACCAAGTTTTCTTGCTAATGCCCTCCTCCTACTCATAATACAATCCAATCGAACATTTTCATTTCACCGGTACAAAATGTTGACAAACTCACAAAGATTGAAAGACATTACTCATTACACTAATTATTAGTCTTACGACTTAGTCTTGCTTTTCGTTCCACCTACCATGACTTCTCGCTGCCTTTCCAAGAAATTATTAATTAAAACTCGATTTCAGAAAAGTAGTTATATAATTTTAGTATGGTATTATTTTGATTGCCAACCACAGGTGTAAATAATTGCATACATACCCGAAAAACTTCCTCTAAACAGGCACTCAATGCGGGACATTTCAATTCTGTAGCCATGTTTTTGCGATGAACCGGAAGTGACGCTTGCACACCGCAAGCAAAACCCTGGCAGACGGAACTAGACGCAAAGCGAAGAGAGAGAGATACCAATCCTGTCCCCTCTAGAATCTATGGTAGGGAGTATGCCAAAGTTCCTATTTTGTGACTGTCTTGTAGGGAGAAATCTATGTTGTTCCCTTGAGTCTATGTTTCTCAAAGTCTATATTCCCTCTATATGTTCCCAATGTTTTGTATGCTCCATTAGGTCTTTGCTCCCACAGGTATGTTTTCCATGTTAATAATGATGATGATAATAATAATAATAATAATAATAATAATAATAATAATAATAATAATAATAATAATAATAATAATAATAATAATAATAATAATAATATAAAGGGCATTATCAAACATCAGTCTGCTCAAGACTCATCAAACACAGGCACACATACAGTACAATAGATTACAAAAAAAACAAAAAAACAATAAAAGCAAATTATTTTTTATTTAGATTTTTTATTTCATTTTATGATTTTCGACACTTTATTGTCCCTTTTTATCGAGAAATACTGGGCCGCCTCCCCTGAGGAAGGCGTAGTCCCAGCCTGTGGCGTACTAAAACCCAACCTATCTAATATTATTTTGTGTTTTCTTTTTCCATTAAAAGATTAAAAAATTAATAAGACATAAACATTGGAAGTAAACATCGCACACACAATACATTTTAAAAAATGTGACAGAAATTTGTGGCACTGTGCATATTAAGAGCATTGAGAAAGTGCACACAATGGTAGGTAGGTAGGTAGATTAACGTCCCCGGACATAATGCGTATAGGGGACAATACACACAATGGTCTGTAAAAGATTTTTACATGTACCACTCAGGACACAAAATCAATTGGTGGATGGCGAGTTAGGACGCTACCCTTTGTACATAAAGAGCTGCGCGAGATCTATCAAATATTGGCTAAAATTATTAGCAAAGAATGTTATTAAGGGTGGATGAGAACGACACAGAATGCTGGGTGACGAGGATCAGAACCGTACTGTGTAAACTTGGTGTTGCTGAAGTCTGGAGCCAACAAGGATTGGGTCGAGAGCGTGACTTTGATTTGGCGTTTAAAGAGAAACTAGCAGTCAGCTACAGTGAAGAATGGCTCAGTTCCTTACAAGACAGTGAACGATATAAATTGTATCGGGGTTTTAAGAATAGGTTAATATCTGAACAATACTTTTACTGGTTATCTGTTAAATTTGAGAGATGCTCTTGTCAAACTAAGGCGTGGGACTCTGTCCTGTAACAGCAATGCATTCCGCTTTTAGATAATGCCAGAGACAAACTATTTGTAAGTACTGTACCCACGATCAGTAAATGGAGGAGGAATATCATTTGGTTTGTGCCTGTCCGTTGAAAAGAGATTTTAGAATGAAATATTTTGGGAATGAATGGTGTGATACAGATTTCTTGTTAAATATGCTTTGTTGTGATTCACAAACACATTGACTACATTTGGCCGCTTATATCTTTTATGCCTTTAGCAAAAGACAACAATTCGTTATAGTTTAATAAACATAAATTGTTAGTATCTTATCACTAAACGAATTTTAAGTAGGGCGCAGTATGCATACCTAGTTCGCACGATGCTTCAGTGAACGTAGAACATTTTACATAACTATTTTAGTCTACTATTTTAGTATGAAGTGTCAGATTGTTACAAAACGTGAGTAAATGTAGGTACGTGTAAAAATTGGGCTCTGTAAGCCACAAAATCTTCTATGTATTTCTCTTTTATGATTCTTCTAGTTTGGGATAATTCACAATATGTTGTAACCCTTTTCTGCAGTACAGTATATACATAATAGTATCCAGATGATTTCGAATTTCCTATCCTATCCCATAACTCGGAGGTCGTAGGGGCACCACAGATGATCGTTTAACCAGCGTACTCCATCTTTCCCTGTTCTCAGCTACACTGATTGTTTCGCTCAGTGTCAAACCAGTCCATTCTCGAATGTTGTCCTACCATTTCGATTTTATTTCCATTAATTACATTATTATTTTGTCGAGTTTTTGTACATTCCAGTTTTAATCGTCTTTACATTGTAAAAAAATCAAACGATTTATATGCAATTTGTGTCAACTCTCTCTCTCTCTCTCTCTTTCTCTCTCTCTCTCTCTCTCTCTCTCTCTCTCTCTCTCTCTCTCTCTCTCTCTCTCTCTCTCTCTCTCTCTCTCTCTCTCTTTCTCTCTGTGAAACAAAGTGTTAGTGCACAAATGGATTGCACCATGGGAATAAGCACTTTAAGATCAGACACCCTTTTCCTCACCAAAATTAGCCATCAAACATAAGCCTAATCATATGCAACAGTTAACAATCGCTCAGTTTCCGTGATAGCCTACCCGACAATTACTGTCACTGTATTTTGTTTACCTTATGCATGTTATTGGTTATGTTACTCGTCAATTAGTCTTCAAGGTACAGAATCATACAGCGAAGCTGAAACTACACGAGTTGTACTCCCTTTTTGTTGTCTCAGCAGACGATGAGGAGGGGTGGTTGGTGAGTGTGGAACTACCCAATACTGCCGGATTGATTGACTGGTTTATTTCAAAGTCGGGCTGACCATACAAGGATTATCCGACTAGCCAATACAAAAACGTATTTTGAAAAACATAAACCTCGTTTTCCATACACGCACACACGCACATCAGCCACACAGACACACGCGCGCACTTCTGTAGCAGAAAGGGAGGCGACTGGTTCAAGCTTGAGAGAGAGGTTGTCTGTCTTACATTTGTTGGTTGGACTAGCCTTGGGTGGCTCCTGCTGTGCAGACTCCTTTGGAGTGGCCATTGGGTTAGGCTGGACAAGGCGACACGACATTTGTTCTCCCCCGGCTGACCATTTGTCTTCTGCTTTTGGTGGTGAGCAGAACTACATTGTCGGCAGACATTTTATGCAAGTCAGTGGCAGCGACTTGTATGGATTGTCGTGGCACTAGTAGCCGGCAACCCGGATTTTTTTTATTAACACGCTTCACCGCCTTGCAAGGGCAAATATTTTTATGTGATAGAGACATAAAAATATTTGCCTTTGCAAGGCGGTGAAGCGTGTGGTTAAAAAAAATCCGGGGTGCCGGCTACTATTAATACGGAGTGGACAAATGTCTTTCAGAAACAGTTACACCTAAACACTTAGCAAAGAACAGAGATGGGGAACACACACACACGCACACACACACACACAACTTGAAGGCCATACTGCCTAACTGTGACAGACTAGCCGAAGCTTACATGTACAATCGCCGAGTCTCAGCTACTCTTTGTGCTTCATGGCCGCACGTGTTATCAATTCTTATGTAGTTGTTATAGTACAGTGTCTTGAAAGACCTTTTTTCAGTTTAAAACAGGTGAACGGCAATGATTACGCCTGAAATATAATACCTGTAATTTAAAAGAACAACGGTAAGTTCATTGTTGTAATTTGTTTCCCCATGACGTAGGTTCTTAAGGTGAGATTTAACCCTAGATTAAAAAAAATAATAATAGAAAAACACCATTACACAAACAACTTATAAGATGAATCATTTACACTAAAATATGACTATTTGTTTAAAAAGTCCCGATTGGAAGGTGTTTGTTTTCTTTGGTTTAAACCGGCCTTACCCTAAAATTCGCATTATTTTACACTACACGATGATAAAGTGGGTTTTTCGTTGATACAAGTCAACCGCTAAAGTTTGAATGATCCTTTTGGGGTTCTAACAGGGAGTTATTTTCCCTGGTTTTAACGGTACAGCCGCGTGACCTTTGACCCTATTTCTGAGTGAGCCACGCGGCATGAGTGTGCGTCATTGATGTCTGAGATAAGGTAGGGTCTATTATCAACCTAAAACGAAACCCCTTACGAGCAATTGTTTTTTACGGGTTCTATCTCTTATTGGCTTTGGTAGCTGCTATTTCTAGCTCCAGATTGTTGGTTGGCTAGCTAACGATTTTTGCCATTAATAGGCGCAAAACCTACGAATTTTATTCATTTAAAAAATAAATATACTTTCTAAAGAGTTATTTTTTTGTGGTAAGCTTCTTTTTTAATGGGTAAACACTCACTGTGAATGTTAAACTGAGGCGTAGTCAAAGTGGGTCTCCTTAAATACTTACATAACAAACTTCAAGGCAAGGCAAGGCAAAGCAAGTTTATTCCCCAAAAGACCCATGTGGATAAAATGGCATACACAAACATGCAAAATAATTAAATATATAACATTTTTAATTGTGCACAAAAGGAGGAGAGGGAATTAGATTTAAATAAATTAAACAATTGTAATTGTGGGTAGCAACTATAAATCGTAACTAACAATAATTTCAATCCATCCACATTAATGATAAGATACTAAACTGTTTGTTACACACAACCTACAAGTATCAAACCATGCAAATAAAACTTTAAAATTTTTTCAGTATTAATTTCATTGGGCTTACAAGCGTTAATAATACCGACTTTCTGTTAGATGACAACAATTATTAAAATTTAATGGCAATGAGATGTTTATAATAATATGATTGTAATAATTCTCTTCTTGAATGACACAAGTGTGAACACGAAAATAAATAATTAAACTCATCGCCGAGATCGTCACTTTTACATTTCTGACATACGCGATCCTGTCTAGGAGTGTTAAAATATCTACCTCTCTGCACTGGTATTGTGTGGTTAAGTGTCCTACACTTTAGAACAGATATTGCAAGGTTTGTTGGTAGAATGTGCACATATTTTTCAAATTCAAAATGTACCATAAAACATTCGATAATTATATTATAAATCATTATTATTTATTTCCTCGAACCAACCTTGAATAAACCGATTATGTTGACGTTGTTTAATTGTACACTTAAAACCTGAAGCAGAAGACAAAATATTAGATAACCCCTGATTTAACCAAACATTTCCAAGTTATAGATTATTTGACTCTTTCCGCACGGATTCGAGGAATAAAGATTTATAACCTTTATTCAAATTAGCCTGAAACAACAAAAAAAAAAACTATGCATAACACTTGACATTTTGTTACTGTTATCAGGATGAACAAACTCATACCAAAAATTTAACATTCTTTGCTTTGCCTGTAACTCCAAAGCAACCTGCCCTAATTCATCAAAAATCATTTGAGAATGGTTAGACTTATCTAGCTTTAAGATTAGTTTATAAAAACGCAGTGGCAGTTTAGTGGCAAGATCACGCATTTGAAGGCACCATATCTCTTAACCATATCTCAGAATAAGGACTATATTTTTCTCAAACAAATCAGCTTGACATCAGCTTTCTAATTTTTCTTAAAAGGAAAAACATAGCTTTAGAGGCACGATCATATAAGTTTTTCTAAGCTGGTGTAAAGCTACCATTATAGTTAATTTTAATTCCAAGATACTGAAAATCATATACCACCTCTAATTTAGCGCCATTGTAAAATATAGTAGATTTCTGACTTTGCCCTTTGAGAAAACAACAACTTTAGTTGTAGGAGCATTGACTTTTAATTTGTATTTAATAAAATATTCGTGCATATCATTTAAAGAAGATTGTATTTCAGCAAAAGATTCATTTAAAAAAAAATTACGGTGTCATCGGTGTATAGCAAAATAACATTTTACAGTATTTCAGTATAGTTATAATTGAGAAAAATATCCGATGCTGCAAGCTAAACAGTTCTTAGACCAACTAGACTTTCACCAAGAAAACCTTTGAAATCATTCAAAAATACAGCAAACAATAATGGAGACAAATGTTTACCTTTTCCGACACCTTTTTACACGAAAAATAATCAGAAAGTACTTGTGATATTGCTTGATATTACACACTACAGGAAGAATTCTACAAGAGGTTGTAGAGTGAATGTATGATCAAAAACAGAATATCCACATCTAAATCTAGCCTTTTCTTCACCCCAAACAATATTAATCTTCAAGAAAGACCCTAATCTTTTATTAATTAAGCTTGTAAACAATTTACCAGAACAGCTCAAGGAAGATATTCCACGATAATTATTTGCATTGTCTTTATCTTACTTCTGCTTATAAAGAGGCTTAAAACTCACTAAAGTCCAATCCTCGGGTACTTTACCAGACTGTAGAACAATATTAAAGTATAGTTATCAACTTAATGAACTCATAAGGGACAACTTAATGAACTCATAAGGGACTGATATCAAAAACTCATTAGTTATATAATCTGGACCGCATGCATTGTTGTTGTTTTTAAAAGTGCCTATATATTCTTTAACTTCCTCCTCCGTGAAGGATTCACCAAGAACAGAATGTGTATTGGTGTCGTGCATTAGTTAGTTAGTTATTCATTGCTCGTGCATGCTTGTATTCTGGTCAAGGGTGTCATTATCAACATCGGTAACAGAAATTTTCGTAAAATGTTCACAAAGGTTTCACATTTTATTTTACCATATGTAGGCCTATTCCTTTTTTTTCTTAGAGTGTGTACTATTTAGAAGCTTCCAAAAGATTTTTGAATCTTTACTTTTCAATGTTCTAATTTTCATAATTAAATGACTATCCTATCCTATACCGTCACTCTGAGGTCGCTGGGGCACCACAGATGATCGTTATCGTTTAACCAGCTTACTCCATCTTTCTCTGTCCTCAGCAACCCTGATGGCTTCGCTCAATGTCAAGCCAGTCCATTCTCGAATGTTGTCCTCCCACTTCTTTTTCGGTCTCCCTCTTTTTCTACCTCCTTGCACTGTGCCTTGCAGGATGGTCATTGCAAGGCCTGATGATCTGGTGACGTGGCCATACCATCGGAGTTTTCGTATCTTCACCACTGTGAATTAAATTCGATTGATGTTTTTAAAATAATATTCTTAACTGTCTTCTATCATTTTTGCTTGCTTTGTGCTTAACTTTCTTAAGAAGTGATTTCTTTTTTTTTCTACAAGCATTTTTAATTTTCGGGAATTATTTCCTACTCTTTTCACATTCAGTATCAAACCAGGGAACATTTTCATTTTTTCTACTCTTTTTCTGAGTTTTTTTCTTTACTTTAAATAACCCTATCGCGTCGCTGCTTGCGTCATGAAATTGCATATATTACCGCACATATCATCAATCTCGCTTTGATGAGGTCAACAGAATTATTATTATTATTATTATTTAAAATAATCGTCAAGAGCAGAATTTAGTGATGTAGCTTCCGCCATGCAAATTTTTTTTTTTTTTTTTTTTTGCTGTTGTTTTAGAATTACAGCAATACTCCTTGGAGTCCACAACAGCGCGTCACAGCCTTCACATCTCTTGGACGTCATTTTCGACGACCGTCTGCAGTGTGTGTGGGTGTGGGTGTGTGTGTGTGTGTGTGGGTGTGTGTGTGGGTGTGTGGGTGTGTGGGTGTGTGTGTGTGGGGGGGTGCGTTTGCGTGTGTGTACGTGTGTGCGAGTGGGCATGTAGAAACGACGTTACTCTGACACACACATGAAACTCTACATGGTTTCTTTTGACTTTTTTTTGACGGCCCCGTTATTTTGACGTCAAAATAGTGCTCCGTAGAGTAACAGCTGTTTTAGGATTAGGGTTAGGTTAAGGGTCAGGGTTAGGGTTAGGGTTAGGGATAGCTACAAAAAATTCAAAAATGTCAAAATAATGTCAAAGAAATGGAAAGTGTGTCAAAATAATGTATGTTTTTTCACAACAGTCATCACAACGTCGTTTCTACAAAAATGTGTGTGTGTAGGTGTGTGTGTGTGTGTGTGCGTGTGAGCTTTCATCGCAATAATGTGGATTAACAAACACGCGCTAGTAATGTTTCATGTTAATCAACGTCGAAAGGGGTGTTACTACTTGGATGGGTGACCGTGATAGGAAGGCAACTACCAAGCGACACAAAAAGACAGAAACAAGCGCACGACTCCCCACTAAGCTGTGAGCGGGTATCTGGATTGGTTTAGAACCGGGACATGTAAAGCAGCGAGGGAGAGGTGGGATAGGCACCGTCATCATTAAGCTGGCCTAGAGAAAATAAAGGCCCTATACGCTTCCGTCCACAACGACCGAAAGGTTACATGGACACTTTTACCTTTTGCCTTTTGTGTCATGTTACGATGATTGCAATGCAAAGTCTGAGAATATGGTCTCATATATTTGTACGTTGTATAAGCGAAAACTTTGAAGTTTTAAACTTGAAAAAACTATTAAACTTCAGTACATAGACCTATTTTTGAAAGTAGTAGAAGGAGAAAGATATGAGAACTAGGAATACGAGAAGAAGAAGAAGAAGAAGAAGAAGAAGAAGAAGAAGAAGAAGAAGAAGAATATGTACAAGAACAAGAAAAAGATGTACAAGAACAAGAAGAACAAGGATAAGGAAGAACAAGATCAAGAACAAGAGGATGATGAAGATGATGATAACAACGATGACGATGGCGACGATGATGATGATGACGATGACGACGATAAGGATATTGGAACGAAGCTGCGTTAGACGAAGAAGTGTGAGGAGAAAGGAGAGATGAATACAGGGGATGGAGGTATAAGCAGGACATTTTTAAACATGCCTAGCTAGCGATGGACAAAACTGGTCTTGTAAAAGAGGCAAAGTTTTCACAGGCTGACAGCTTTCCCGTGTACGCCGCACTTTTTCAATTAACTTGTCGACGAAGGAAGAGCGGGGGAAAAAGGTCTGTGAAAATGTGGAGCATCGCCATCGCTCTGGTGTCAGCGCAAACCCGAAATTTAATTCTCCCAAACCGTTTTTTAAAGCACGGAGAGTTAAGCTGTCAACCCCACACCCCCAGCCAACCCCTAATCTCCCCTCCTCTTTCATCCTTTTCCTCCCACTATCTACCCATGGCTGCATTGAAGCCCGGTATTGCACAACTGTCTTTCCTATTCTTTCTCTTCCCCCCACCCACCTCTCTCTCTCCCCCTTTCTCTTTCAATGTAGTTTGATTTAAGGACAAAATCAAGGAGAAAAAATGCTGTTAGACAGTACTGTTCACTAACAGCGCGAATTACTGCATACTTTTGGGAGAAAATGATGAATGATACAGTAGATGTGGTCAAACTAAAAGGGCATTTGTGTGTATCTCTCTTTCTCTCTGTGTCAGTTGGTCTGTCTTTGTCTGTCTCAATGTGTGTCTGTCCCTCTGTCTCTGTCAGTTTTGTCTGTATGTGCGTTTGTGGGTTTGTATGTTTGTGTGTCTGTCTGTCTCTCTTTCTCTCCCTCTCTCTCTCTCTCTCTCTCTCTCTCTCTCTCTCTCTCTCTCTCTCTTGTTCTGTTTTAATTTCCGTCTCCTTAAGAATTATCTCCCTTATTCCTCGCTCATTTATCTCCCTCCTC
>CM072525.1:35173817-35196317 GCA_036898135.1 Oncomelania hupensis
ACGCTCACCCGTTCCAAACACTCCTACGTATGCATCAAACACATCTTCATTACTCAAACATAAGACTGCGAGAGGCAAGTCGACATCGCGTTGCGTTTATTTACATTAAATGTTAGATAGACTGCATCCAATACCATTATTGAAGGGAAGGAGGAAACCGGAGTACCTGGAGAAAACCCTCGGTGCCCTGAAACCAGCTCACTATCCACTGTGCTACCAGACCACCACGTGGAGTTCACTCGGGCCATGATGTTGGCAGTGATGGCGAAGCCTGCAGGAGAGTTGTCAGTCATGCCCCTAAATCGTAATTTCACACCTCGCGAGTAAAGCCGTCTTCCCGCACAAACTCCGTGTCTAAAATAATGTGATTTGCTTATCCAGAGTTTCAAGTCCTACAGCGCAAGCTGTACAGACGCAGCTTTAGCAAGAATAGATCAGGTCCATACAGCGCGGTTAATAATAATAATAATAATAATAATAATAATAATGTTCGTCATTTGTAAGGCGCCTTAGCCTAAGGATCAAGGCGCTGGCCGATACAGGATCTAACTCAAACCGCCCGAGACGCCCACCCGCAGCCTTTGGGCTGCATGGTCTGACGCCCGGACAACTGAGCACAATCCTGGGCAGCCAGGGATGGGGGAGAAGGACCAAGTGCATGCTGGGTGTGTTCTTGTTACCGGCACTCACCCGTCTAGGACATGAGCGTCAGGATCTTTAAAGTCCGTTATGATGGAATGTATGCGACACACAGACTAGACCTCGGTTTATACTCTCATCCGAAGGAGTAGGAAAACAGGAGTAAAGTGTCTTTCCCAGGAACACAACACAATGGTCCGGCCAGGGCTCGAACCCGGGACCTTCAGATCCGCAAGCCGAAGCACTACCATTAGACCACAGTGCCTCCCTGGTTGAGACTAGTCGAGGCCTACTTTGATCCCGAGAGAGAGAGAGAGAGAGAGAGAGAGAGAGAGAGAGAGAGAGAGAGAGAGAGAGAGAGAGAGAGAGAGAGAGAAGGCCTAGTCGAGTTTCAGCTACTGCTGTATCACTATGTGCAGGACTAATGGTTATGACAGAGCCCACCCGTGTTTTGTCTGTCAGAATGCAGTGAACGCTTGCCCTGCACCAGACAGTCGAATTTGGTTTAAAACAAATGTTCTATTCAAAGAAAAGACCTAATAACAAACAAACAATGCTTTACAGGGTAGGCAAGAAGCGGACTTACAAAATAAGCCCATCCTTTGTAAATACAATTGAACAAAATAATAATAATAATGTGACAGGCAACAAATAGCAATAAACACCATTGACAAATTAACACGTAGTCCAATTTATTGCAATGCAGATGTCATCATGCAATGGATTTTTGTTAAAGTAAAAAAAGTGTAATACTTATTTAATCATTCTTGTTTGCGTGACATTCCGTATGATGAAAAGAACCACTCATTCCATACCGGATCGGTCGTCGCCCGGGTCATTAAGGACCGCGCCTTCCGTTGGCAACCAGGACGGAGGTCTTTAAGTGTGTTACTGATGGATAACTTAGCAAGATCCGCACGAGAGACAATATCGTCATAGGAACCTGTACTGTCAGGACTCAAACTGAGGAGGGAAAATTAGAAGAACTGGCCCACGAGCTGGAGCACTATCTATGGAAAATTTTAGGTATCAGCAAAATGCGCTGGAAAGGCCTAGGTAAAACAACGACCGACAAAAAGCACAAGCTTTATTTCAGCGGGAGAGATTACAAGCACGAATACGGCGTTGAATTCGTGGTCTACAAAGACATTCTAACCACTGTCATGGGTTGCCGGCCAGTCTCCAATAAATTAATTACCACCAGTCTGAGAGCAGACCCTTTTACCAGCACCATCATCCAGGTCTATGCCCCAACATCAGACTATGACGACAGCGAAGTCGAGAATTTCTGTGAACATCTGCAGGATATCCTTGACCAAGTGCCGAAAAAGGACATAGTCATAGTGCAAGGCTACTGGAATGTCAAGGTAGGCTAAGATGTGTACCCCAACTGGGTAGACACCACTGCAACAACTAGACAAATGACAGGGGTCCGAGACTCTCGGAGTTTGCCAGATACAACAATCTGATACTGGCAAACACGCTTGGTCTCCACCAAAAAATCCAGACGATGGACCTGGCACAGTCCCAGAGGGGAGCATCATAACCCGATTGACTACATCATGGTCAAAAAACGCTTCAGATCAAGCGTCATCATTGGCAGGACACGCACTTTTCCAGGAGCAGACATCGGAAGTAACCCCGAAATCGGGATGATATCTTTCCGGCTCCACTTGAAAAGAGTGAACACAGCAAAATGCACCAGACCGAAGTTCGACCTGGACAAACTGCAAGACAATGAGGTTGCGGAGATATTCCAAGCCACAATTGGAGGGAAATTTGCACCACTGCTCATTTTGGGAACAACAATCGGCGTGCGTCAAGGATGCATACTCTCTCCAACACTCTTCAACATCTTCCTAGAGTGCATCATGTCAGATGCCCTTGCAGATCACGAAGGCATAGTTAGCATAGGGGGTCGAGCAATCTCCAACCTCAGTCTTGCGGATGACATTGATGGATTGGCTGAAGAGGAACTAGAACTTGAACAGCTGGTACAGAGGCTTGACACCATCTCCAGAGTCTTTGGAATGGAAATAGGTGCAGAGAAGACCAAAGTGATGACCAACAACTCCAGTGGCATCAACACGTACATCAAAATCCAAGACCAATCCCTCAATAAAGTGCATAGCTTCAAATATTTAGGAACCATTGTATCAGGCAATGAGTCCCGACAGGAAGTCCTCTCCAGGATCGCACAACTGCTGCCCTGACAAAGTTGAAGCCCATTTGGAAAGACAGGGCCATTAGCCTACATTCGAAAGTAAGACTGCTGCGCTCCCTTGTCATCCCCGTCTTCCTATACACTTCCGAAACATGGACCTTTACTGCAGATCTACAACGAAGAATACAAAGCATGGAGATGAGGTGCTGCAAAAGACTTCTCGGCATCTCCTATACACTGCACATCACCAACGACGAAGTCCGAGAGACCAAAACATGCTCACAGTGGTGAAGAAACGAAACCCCGATGGTAAAGCCACTTCACCAGAGCATCAGGTCTTGCAAAGGCCATCGTGCAAGGCACGGAGCAAAGAGGCAGAAGAAGAGGTAGACAGAAAAAGAGGTGGGAGTATAACATTCGAGGATGGACTCGCTTGACACTGAGCGAATCCATGAAGGTTGCTGAGGAGCGAGAAATATGGAGTACGCTGGTTAAACAATCATTTGTTGTGCCCCAACGACTTTCGAGTTACGGGATAGGGTAGCCTAGGACAGGAAGCTTGTCTCTTGAATATACTTACATAATTCTTCAGAAATTACTTCATTCAATTCAAGTTTACTGAGGAGCAGCTGCGTCATCAAATATGGGAGTGCATCGTTGTGAATTTCATTAACTCAGGAGGGTCTTTTTAACACCCCCCCCCCCCCTCCTACTCACCCACCCCACTCAACAAAAATAAAAAAGAAAAAGAAGAAAAATGGGTGAAATTAATTATTATTTAGTTATAGAAACAGGGGAGGAGGAACACGAACACACAGGACAGTCAATGTGATTTAAGTTTACCGCCTTTCTCTCTCTCTCTCTCTCTCTCTCTCTCTCTCTCTCTCTCTCTCTCTGGGTACGCCTGTATCGCTCCACAATCGCAATAATGCTCTGGTGTTTAAAGCTTTTTGAATCAGATACCAGCAAAAGAAAGTAGGTTGAAGTCATTGAAGAAACACATGTCATACTTAAGTCACTAAAATTTCCAACACTGAGATAAATCACTATACTAAGCATACATATTTCCATTTTAAAAAATTCCGTCAAGCTGATGGTCAGGTTTTTTTTTTTAGAAAATGTGTGCTAAAACAAGGGATGTGTCCCTTTCAGAGAATTACTGACATTACTAGAACTATTTATGGAGTTCGCCGAATCCCTGTGTAGCTTTCAGTAAATTTGTGCAAACAGGTGTGTTATTTTCAGAAATTTCATGAAATTACTACAAAATGTATAAAAATAATTTTAAAAAACAGTATAAATCAATAACTTCATGATATATCTTAAAAATCTGGAATTTCGATTTAAAAAACTTCAAACTGCAACCTAAAGTTTTTTCTCCTTTAAGGAACTCGTTAAATATACACGTTTTGTGTTGACTTCTGTTCAGAGAGGGGGAGAACAGGAAATGCTTCGCAGGTTTTGACCGCAGATACTCAGAGCTTGCAAAGCACCAGGATTTAGATCGACAGCTTAGCATGCAAGCTCGGATTTGAAGGGATTTTGGCACCGTGGCTGACATGCATTCACAGCTACACTCTTTGGAACGCATCAAAATTGCGCGTTGCCCAAACCTCTAGAACGTTTCTCTAGGAGACATCGTGCACTAAAGGGAAACCATGGGCCACGACCATTCACTGCACGTGTCCAGCACATACACACTCTCATACTCGCACAAACACACGCACGCATACACGAGCTTGCGTAGTCTCGCGCCCACCCTTAGCATTCATGCACCCACGCACGCGCAAATCAGCTTTTTGCCCTTTTACTAAAATATCCTATCTTGAAGTATAAATGCCTAAAAGAAATTGTCAAAATTGCCGCCAAGTCAAGACACTGGTCACAGTCCTATCCTATCCTATCCTGTCCCGTAACTCGGAGGTCGTAGGGGCACAACAGATGATCGTTTAACCAGCATACTCCATCTTTCTCTGTCCTCAGCAGTCCTGATGGCTTCGCTCAGTGTCAAACCAGTCCATTCTCGAATGTTGTCCTCCCACCTCTTTTTAGGTCTCCCTATTCTTCTACCTCCTTGCACTGTGCCTTGCCGAATGGTCTTTGCAAGGCCTGATGATTTGGTGACGTGGCACCTACGCATGCGCAAATCAGCTTTTTGCCCTTTTACTAAAATATCCTATCTTGAAGTATAAATGCCTAAAAGAAATTGTCAAAATTGCCGCCAAGTCAAGACACTAGTCACAATACAATACAGTATTAGAAAATTAGAAAAAAAAAAGTCGTAGGCCACAGTTGCCAAGGCAAAGCTTCGCGGACAGGTCACTCAGTTCATGAACCTGGAACTGTGCATGCGTTGCACCCCTGAGCATGTTAGTGCCGGAAAAGTTGAGGATGGAGACAAAGTGGCAGATAGGGAAAGGAGTTGGGCGCAAGGATTATAGTTGATGTAGCCGGAGTGTCACAAAGAAAGGGGTTGGGGGGAATGAGGGTAAGCTCTTAATCTCTCGCACTGTATTGCCTCCCTTGTATAGGCCAATGTTGTGATGATATTCAAGAGATTAATGCTAGGAGTCACTAAATAATGAAAGACAGTCAAAGTGCAGACGAGAAAGAGGGTAGGCTAGACTAGCTAAGAAATTCAAAACAAGGGGGAAGTCCAGGTGATACAATTTCTAACTAGGCAATTTTATTAAATAGAATTAGGTCGTCTGTGTTGAGTAATCTAGGGGTGAGTCACTGGATATTGTCAATAATAGTTGGGAGTATCTTGGAGATCTTCTGGGTGGGCGCTCTCAGGAGTACTAGGGCTACTGAGGACTGCTATCATCACTGGGCAGGAGGATATCTGGATTGTTCAGGCTAGTTGGCCAGAGTCTCTGCGATTTGTGATGCTCGTGGGGTGAGAACTTAGCTCGTTTTGCGAAGGGCGGTGGTTGGTCCAGGATAGTCTGGACAGTCGGTTCAGTGGATCGCGTGGGTTGCCAATGCGGGTTAGTAGGTCAGTTTCTTGAGTAATCGACTGATGGTGCAACTCTCTGGTGCAGGCAGGCACAGGCATGGTTTTCAGCTTACGTTGCTAGCTGGCTGGAGAGTGATGAAACTGGGTGAAACGCTTCGTGTTGACTCCCTGGGTTGTCAGGGGCCTGCAGCGGGTCGGCGACTTATAGCTGGTACAGGGCCGGGGTATTCGCGCCTGTACAGGAGCCCGTCTGTAAAGCAATACAGACTCTGTATCAGCTGGGTATGTGTATCCTGGGTTCAGCGCCTGTTGGCGCGCGTGCCCATCAGATTTCAAATTGGTCGGACCGGTCATGGGTTGACTGGTGCATACCAACAGTCCATCAATTGCAACCAGGGTTATGGGGCTATTGTGGAGTTTACCGGCAGCCGCTAATATAGGATACCTTCGGCGCCTTAAGATGGGGTGGCGGACAACAGGGGCAGATATTTATACAGTGGGAACATGGGAGAAAAGCAAATGGGGTAGGTACAGGACAATGGGGGTTGCAGGCAAGGGCTGTACTGGGGGACTTTAATCTATGTGGAGGGACAGCATGGCATGGGATATTTACACATGGGGCTAACAGAGAGCATACAAGTATAAATTCAAACATGGCATGAGTCATATACAAGGCAGATGATATATACAAGGAAATAATACATGTCACAGCAACACATCAAGACAAGACTATAAACACGAAGGTACATATCAACAGGACATACGAACATGTTGGGCGATCGACGGGTGATGGGTAAGCTACATGACATAGAGTAAGTTTCCTCTCTTACCTTGACTAAGACGGGTCGAATCACAAGGGTACTGCCGTAGCTCAGAGGTCGCCGGTTGATGGGACGTGTCTAGGACAGGTTGTTGTGGCTTCGGAAATTTGAGGCTTGCGTCTGACGGCGGATCTGGCTGTGTGCGAGGTTTTAACGGTGATCCCCGAGGGGCGGGGCTTAGGCGGATTAGCCAGCGTGCGTGGTAGGGATGACTGGATGTGTGGAAGGGATGACTGTGAGCGGCCTGCGTCAGAGGCTCGATTGTCCGCACGTCACACGGAGTAATTGAGAATAAAGTGTGATGCATTCGGAGAGATTACAATGGAGTATATCTACATAGAAATGCGAAATCAGCTGTAGTGGAAAGTAATGTGGGTTTTTTTTCGACAATTTAGAAAACAACAACAACAACAACAACAACATCATTATTATTCTCTACGAATTGCTTGAAACATCGTCTCTCATTGGTCAGGTATCATGATATCCATATGATACTTTTTTTTACGTTACTTTCTTTCCAAATGTCACCTCCCACGGGCGGCCATTGTGTTACTAACAATGACGGTATACCTCCTATACAGAGGGGCCCGGTCATTTATATATATAAAATTATACGACGGTCTATGAGGTCATATTTATTTTTTCTTGTAGCCACAGGTTTATTGATTGTAACACAATTTCCCCTTGAGAGAAATACACAGAAAGCTATACCCTACTCTATTAAAACCAATATTTTTGTATATTCTGAATCATTAAAAAAAAGGTTTATTTTTTCCATATAGGTGAAGACGTGCCTGCCTTTTCTGCAGAGAGGGTCGTATCATGTGTTCTCTTAATCTCAGTTCTCGCAAACCGGATTGCAAATATTTGATCCACAGATGCGGAAAAATATTTATCCTGTATAATTGGCATCGGCTTGGACCACCGACGTTTTGCGGCCGGGGTATTAAATAGCAGAAGCAGGAGAGAGAGAAAGAGACAGACAGACAGAAAGACAGACAGACAGAGAAAAAATAAGGGGGAATAAGTGGTGGGTGTGTGAGGTTGGGGGTGTTCTTTGTAAAGCTTTGGTAATGAAGACAGTGTTTCAAATGTGTGTGTGCAGTGTGTGTCTGTTGATTTGTGTTATTTTCTCCCCATTCTAACCCCCTTCCCCTCAACCCCCCCCTCCGCCGACCTCCTCACCAAACTGCATGGGCCGAAGGCATAACAAAAATGTCAAAAGTCATCTCTCTCTCTCTCTCTCTCTCTCTCTCTCTCTCTCTCTCTCTCTCTTTTTTAATCTCTGACTGTAATGTTTAAAATTGGCCCAGATAAAACCCATTCCAATAAAACCTATCGTATCAATACGATTCAACAAAATCTGTATTACCTCTTACAAGGAATTAATGCAGACATTAAACCTTGCTCAAATAAAGTACTGACATTTAAACTTGAGATACATAAAGTATAAAATGTCCCGGAGTCTGTATTAAAAAAAATGGCATAGGTATGGATGAAGGAAAGGGGGGGGGGAGAGGGGGGGAGGAAGGAAGATAGAGTTTGAGAAAAACATGGGGTTGGGGAGGAATGTGAAGGATGTGGGGGTGGGGGAGAAAAGGGAGGAGGTGGTTGGATAGAGCAGGCGATTGTCCCAAAGGGCAAAAGGCCCATTCTTTACTGGGTCATCCGGATAAAGTACAATGGTCTAACGGAAATCACTGTCAGCTCCTATACAGAGGGGCCCGGTCATTCCATTCCATTATAGTGCAGCCTGGAGATTTAGGGTCCAGTGAAGGCGACCCTATGCTTGAATCTGGTGTGTGAATATTCAATTCGGTTCAAAAGGGCACTTGCAAAAACGTATCTTTTCAACAAATCAATCCGACTCATGTTGCTCCAGAACTGTAAATGTATGTAAAAACAAACAAACAAACAAACAAAAACCTTATTTGTTCGATGCGCCAAAAGGCTGCAAGTTGGCGCCTCGCGCCGCTTGAGTTTAAATCCTGTATCAATCAGCGCCTGAAGCAGCTTTTGACCTGGAAATGCGCTATATAAGGGCGGTTCATACATAAGTCTGTGTAAACCTTCATTCAAATGAGCAGCCAAAACGCATTTCTCAAACAAACCATTCTGACGCATTATTATACAGAACTGTCAGAACTGTAAAGAAGTGTTTTAAAAATGTTATGGCTGACGCCTACTCTTTGGATCTTTCTCCTACTCCCCCCCACCCCCCACCCCCCCACCCCCCCTCACACACACACACACACACACACACACTTTGCCCCATGCATGAAAATCTATTGATGTGGACACGGACCTATACAAAGCCTCTTTTTCTTCATAAACATCATCATCATCTCACATCATCATCATCATCATCATCATCATCATCATCATCATCATCATCATCATCATCATCATCATCATCATGGTTTGGGATGGGAGACCACTGCGGCTCTAGTGAAGGCAAACCAAGTCTGGCAGGGACGTTTAAGTTTCGAGAGCATTGGCATTTTATGTGGTTGTCTTTGTTTCGTCCTCTAAAAAAAAGGTAAAGGTAGTCCCATAGCCTTGTGGCCGTAGGGGAGCGTGATGTTGGAGATCACACTTATCTTGGGCCAGCGTAATGAGGGTGATGCCCAACTCTCTCCCTCGCTGCTTTACCTTCCCCACCCTCAAGAGAGTAGGTACTCAATCACAGTTGAGTCAACTGGGGGCGTTGTTGTTTGTCGCTTCACACCTTAGCGGTCACCCATCCAAGTGCTAACCGCACCGGACGGTGCTTCACTTTCGACACAGTAGCGAGTGCTCCAACCACTGCACTATCCGACACCCTTTAGAAATCGTCCTCTAGAAATCTTTAATAGGACATCACTGACTTCAACAGGAAGATGAGCGTCAATATGTTCTCTGTGAGGATATTAAAAAAAATGAACGTGTTTTATAATATTACACGATCAGGGTGTTGAAACAAGTGTAAGTCCTGTTATCCAATAGCCTCCTTGCCAATGAAACTAGCTATTAATATTCTGTTGAATTTGACTTAGTGTCAGTCTTTTTTCGAAAGCTATAGCGATTCCATTGATTGCATGCGCTTTGAAGTAAGCGTTAGATAACATTAAAATGGCTCGGTTTATTTAATAAGGTATTCCATAATTCCATCTATCTATCTATCTATCTATCTATCTATCTATCTATCTATCTATCTATCTATCTATCTATCTATCTATCTATCTATCTATCTATCTATCTATCTATCTATCTATCTATCTATCTATCTATCTCTCTCTCTCTCTCTCTCTCTCTCTCTCTCTCTCTCTATATATATATATATATATATATATATATATATATATATATATAGATATAGGTGTATATAAGGCGGAATGAGAGGCGACTGATTATGCTTGGGAGAGATTGTCTCCCTTGAGGCTGCCATTTGTTCGTTAGTCTGTCCTTAAGTGGCTCCTGCTACCTGCAGAATCCTTTGGAGTGGCCCTTAGAGTATGCAGGACAATGCGACACGACATATGTCTTCTGCTTTTAGGTGTGAGCAGGACTACATTGCCGGCTGGCATTATATGCAGGTTTGTGGCAGTGACCTACAGAGAGTGTTGTGGCACTAGTAGCCTGTAAACCGGCGTGTTCTGAAAATGCTTCCCCCGCCTTGCAAGGCAACCATTTTCTTACATCTCTCTTACGAGACATAATGAAAAATAACGGATCGGATTGGTCCAAGTTTGCATGATTTGATGGCCGAGAGTCAAATACTCCGCTCGTCTAAATGTATCTTGTGTATTTTATTGGGTTTGTGTGTGACTGCGTGCGTGTGTTCCTTGAAGATCTTATCACACCGATGAAGAGTACGTTAACAACGTAATCAACTAACCATCAAAAGCTGTTCAAAATTGACTTGGCTAATACCAGGTCCCAAAGGAATGGAAAATTTATGTTTTTTTAAAATATATCCGTTAGAATATTTTTATTTTCGAAGACAACGAGAGAGGATTTTATAGGAATGTTAAGGTGCACCGCACGTACACAAGCTGTTCATTCCACATTTGACTACGCAATGTCGAACAGAAAGCGAAACTTACCGTAGGACTTATTCCCACTTTCGTGTATAGTCGCTCTCTCTCTCTCTAGTGGTGAAGGGGGTTTGGAAAAGAATAAGAGATGGCAAAGAAGTTTTTTTTTTAAATTTCTTTTATTATTTACCACTTACAAGTTACATAATACAAGTTAGATAATACAAGTTAGATAATACAAGTTAAATAATCCATCTTCTAAAATATTTCCTCCAAACTGTCTGCCATGTGTTGTTGTTCCCCATCACCTCCCCAAAGTTTTTGTACATAAAGCTGAATAAATACAACCTTAAAAAGCACTAATTCGAAGGCTTTGTTTGCTTTTAGTGAAAAGGGGTTTACCCTAAAATTCGCATTGTTATTAAATTAAACAATAATAAAGTGGGCTTTTGTTGCCCAACCTAACCTCTAAAGTTTGAAGTTTCCATTTCGGATTTGACAGGGAGTGATTTTCCCGGATTAACGGTACATCAATACCATAGCCGTGTGACCTTTGACCCTATTTGTGAGTGAACCACACGGCTTGAAGAGTGCGTCTTTGGTGTCTGGGGCAGGGTAGGGTTTATTTTATCGACCTAAAACGAACAAACCTTAACGAGCAATTTGTTTTTCTCCACGGATTGTCCATTACCGGCCTCGATATATGCTAATTCTAAAGCACGTCCCCAGAACAGGGAAGAGGAAGAAACCCTCCCAATTCTCCGAGAAGAAGTTGAGGCAGCAGTACAATCACTAAAGAAGGGGAAGTCAGCGGGGGTTGACAACATACCCGCGAAATTGCTGCAAGGCGAAGGGGAAGCGATGATTGACGGCCTCACCATTATCTGTAACAAGAGCTGGCAGAGTGGGGAGTGGCCTACACCATGGAACCAGTCGCTTGTCATCACTCTTCCCAAAAAGGGTAACCTCCAGGAGTGTGAAAATTACCGCACCATCAGCCGCATCAGCCACCCCAGCAAGGTCCTCCTGAAAATAATACTCGACAGGTTGAAACCCCAAGCTGAACAAATCATAGTTGAAGAACAGGCAGGATTCAGGAAAGGGCGAAGTACCACTGAACAGATTTTCAACCTCAGAATAATCTGCGAGAAATACCTACAACACCAACAACATCTATATCATGTCTTTGTAGACTTCCAGAAGACATTTGACCGAGTCTGGAATGCAGCTCTGTGGGCAACCGTGGGAGTGTATAGCATCAGCGCTGGAGTTATTGAAGTCGTCAAAGGCCCATGTGGCAGGGCTACCGGTGCGGTCCTCCACGGCAGCGCCATCGGGAGCTGGTTCAGGACAACGGTCGGTGTGCGTCGGGGATGCCATCTCTCTCAAACACTCTTGGGTGTCTTCCTAGGTCGCGTCGTTTCAGATGCCCTTTCGGATCACGGGGGCGCAGTCGGCGTGGGGGATGGATCAATCTCGGCCTCCGATTTGCGGATGACATATTGATGGATTGACTGGAGAGGAACTGAAACTTGAACAGCTTGTACAGAGGCTTGACACCATCTCCAGAGCCTATGGATTGGAGGTGGGTGCAGGGAGGACCATTGTGATGACCAACGGCACCAGGGGCATCGGCACGAATATTGGAGTCCAAGGTCAATCCCTCAACACAGTGCAAAGTTTCAAATAGTTATTTAGGAGCCATTGTATCAGACAATGGGTCCCGACAGGAATTCCTCTCCGGTATCGCACAAACAACTGCTGCCTTCACAAGGTTGAAGCCCATTTGGAAAGACAGGACTATAAGTCTACATTCCAAGGCAAGGCTGCTGCGCCCCCTTGTCATCTCCATCTTCCTATACGCTTGCGAAACATGGACCCTCACAGCATATCTACAACGAAGAATACAAAGCATGGAGATGAGGTGCTACAGAAAACTTCTGGGCATTTTGTATACCCAACACATCACCAACAATGAAGTCCAAAAGACCATCACACAAGCCACTGGACAACATGATGACATGCTCACAGTGGTGAAGAAACGGAAACTGATGTTATGGCCACGTCACCCTAGCATCAGGCCTTGCAAAAACCATCATGCAAGGCACGGTGCAAGGAGGCAGAAGGAGAGGGACACAGAAAAAGAGGTGGGAGGACAAATTCGAGAATGGACTGGTTTGACGCTGAACGAAGCCATGAGGGTTGCTGAGAACAAAGAAGGATGGAGTACGCTGGTTAACCGATCATCTGTGGTGCCCCAATGACCTTTGATTTACGGGATAGGATAGAATAGGCTAGGCTAGGCTATGATAGGATAGGATAGCTCAAGGATGTTGGCTAGCCGTTGCTATTATTGACGCCTAATCTAAACAAAGCCCTAGGCGTTTTACAAAGTCAAAAATTTACAACTAATCAAAAAGAAAACATACAAAGCAAGGAAAGAAGATAACGTTTTCACTGATAACCACCATCTGCAAAACACACACACACAGACACACACACACCCACGCACGCACACAAAAAGTTTTTTAAGATGTAAAGAGAAGAGAGAGAGAGAGGCAGACAGACAGAACAGACATATAGACAGACAGACGGAGAGACAGACAGACAAAGACATACAGAAACAGACCGAGAAAGACATAGACAGAGAAACACACAAAGAGAAAGAGAGAGAGAGAGTGAGAGAGAGAGAGAGAGAGAGAGAGAGAGAGAGAGAGAGAGAGAGAGAGAGAGAGAGAGATTATATCCACCATTCTAACAAATAAACTATTTGGAATTTTGTGTTACCTCCGATTATAATGGCATTAGGAACTCGTACATTGTCATTGAATTCGAACTGCACTTCCGATTCTGACGGGGCCAGCCCTGGCAAAAGGAGTGTTTAAGTGATAAGCATTAAAGTTGTTGTGTTTGAACCCTCATAGTTTAAACCACAAATAAAAGCACTAAACATTTTTGAATAGGTTGGCACTAATAATTGATTTAGCGTAGGATTATACTTGTTCGGAAACGCGGAACGTTTGGATCAGCAAGAAGTATTGCTCATTTCCAACTAGACAGCAAGCTATTCTGATGTCCTCTCAGACACAACCACCCTCATCCACGCAATTTTACATCGCTATAATAAAACTGCGTTTTTGTCACACACACACACACACACACACACACACACAACAAATACACACACCCATCCAAAACACACACACACACCTACACACACACCCACACACGCACACACACACACACACACAATGATATACACTCGTGTACAATCTCCATGGTAAAATTCATCAACATCGGTTCAATGGTTGGTTGTTTGGATGGGTGATTTGTTGGTTTGGTTTTTTTTGTGTGTGCTTCAGTTGGTTTGGTTTTTTTTGTGTGTCCTTGAGTGTGTGCTTGTATTTGCATGCGTGTGCGTATACGTATGTGTGTGTGTGTGTGTTTGTATGTGTGTGTGTTTGTGTGGTATAGTTCGTGTCCCTATCTGTGCAACTAGTGAAATTTACCTTTGACCGTATATATTAAACGTTGGTTATATAAATTAGTAAACTGATAGTGGTAATAAAAGAAAAGACGTTGAATAAAAGAACTGAACTAAACTGCTTGATAAGGAAGAAATTGAAAAAAAAGAAAAACAAATTAATGCATAATATAAGGCGCAATTGATTTAGACACAGATTACGTATGCTTTTATTACATTACGTTAAATTATGTAATTCACCTAGATGCATGCAGTCCTCTAGCAAAACAAAACAACACCTTCACCACCCTACCTCCCCACCCAACACCACTCCACTCCCCCCCCTCCACCAAATAGAAAAAAAGAAATCCGAACATCAACCGTCTGACCCAGTTTTTTCCTTTATTATTGTTCGTTTTACAAAGCTTTGGAATTTTAGTTTTTATATTTAATTACGATCGAGTCTTTTGATGGCAACTTACTTGCGTGTAAGCTTATTAGTCGATGATTTACGAAGTCTGCTAGCCTATTTACTCTTTAAGAATTCTCTTCCTTGTTGCTTGTTCTTGGTATTCCGATCGAGAGCCTTAGTTTACGCTCGGAAATGACTTTGCCAGACATTGCAAAACTAGGATCGGCTCGTTGCGCACCAAATAACTGACTCTATTTATTAAACAAGTAGGCTAAGTTCGCTTTTTTCTTTTGATTCCGTGTAAGAAGAAAATAATTCCAGTTGAGGATGCCTTTAGAAAAATAAATAAAATTAAATTACTATAGGGTTCTTCAACAAAAAGGAAGAAGAGAGAGAGACCGAGAGACAGAGACAGAGAGAGAGGCAGAGTGAGACAGAGAGAGAGAGAGATTTCAATAAGGTCATAGCCCCATATGAAAGGGTGGGCACATTACAGAAATAGCCACCCTCGGTATAGTAGAAAAGAGATCAAATCTTATTCAGATACTTCTCTCAAACGCTTAAATGCAAAACACAAATAAAGAGCTAGATTTCTTAACATTCTCATACTTCGTGTAGACACAAGCAAGCTTAATTAAAAAATAGAAGGGTTCCTATGATATTTAGGTAAGATTAAATCACTTCTGAAGTCACTCAATTATGGACAACAAAGAACAACATAGGCTTATATATAGACATCTATATATCTCTCTCTCTCTGTATATATATCTAAGCTTCTGTGTTATTTGCTGTCTGAAACGTTCTATAAAAAGACATACTTTCACTCTGCTGTAGATAAGAAACCATAGCTACCCAAACACATACGTACACTTGATGCCCAAGTAACTTTACCCTTACTATCTAATTTATAGGGCATTCTGTAACATTTAGCAGGGAGACGGTTTACATCCTTACGTACTAATCTAAGGCAATATCGAATACAAGCAGCATAGGAGTTTAGGCCTACATACAAAGGAAATCTTCCTAATTCACCATACACGACATCGTTTACAGTACTGCTGTGAACATTTACAAAACCTTTTAATTGCAAATAAATGTACCTTTTCTATTTCTTTACTCTTGTCCAACCCACAGATTGCCGCACCATATTGTACGATTGGTTGCACCTGTGTAACAAACAATTTTACAAAGATATCAAAGGAATTATTTTGAAACTTATACATACTACATAATACACTTATGGCCGCTTTTTGGCCCTAGATATAAAATCTTGACAGGCAAAACTAAAGCTCAATCTTGTACTAAATATATATATACCAAGATATTTATGCATTCTCAACCAATCTTCTTTCGTATCCATAGAACCAACTTTCCCTCGCTCCCAAATATCCACCATTTCTAAACACTATTATTCTAGTCTTGCTCATGTTCATTTTTAATTTTAGGCGTGTGGCTGCAACGTGCACATTAATGAGCTTAGTCTCTAAACCAACACCTGTTTCAGCCAACAAAACACTACCATCAGCAAAGAGTAAAATAAACAACTGAATCAAATCAAAATTAATAGTGAAATCATGTTTACCATTCTGCATTATTTGAAGCGCTAGTTCATTAATAAAAAAAGAAAACAAAATTGGACTACACACGTCTCTCTCTTTTACCCCTCTAGTACACTTAATAAAGTCAGTAAAAAGTGTACGACATCTAATTTTCGCCTTAACATCAATTTATATATACTTTTAATACAAAAATACAACTTTCCTAAGATACCGTTTTTCATCAAAACAAGCCACAATAATTTCCTTGAAATGGAGTCAAATGCTTTTTCAAAATCTACAAAAGCGACGGTTATTTTTCGATGTTGTATCAATTTTTTTTACAGCAGCCATAAGAGTAAAAAAAATATGAAAGAGAGAGAGAGAGAGAGAGAGAGAGAGAGAGTGAGAGGGAGAGAGAGAGAGAGAGAGAGAGAGATGAATGCTGAAAACAAAGATGTGAGAGGGTACCTATTTCCCATTAGAGCTGGAGAAAAGAATGGATACCTGCACCACCACCAAGCTGGCCCACAGTGAAGCCTTAACCATTACAATCCCCCGTACCTCTTTGCCTTAACACTGAAATATACGAGAAAATGTTCCTATGTTTGAAGTGCAGCGAAGATATTCTTACAAACGGGACACTTTTTTCATCCTTTGTTATTTTTATTTTTATTTATGTTTTAATATTTTTTTAACGATTTCAGTTTGCTAAAGTGATTTCCTTTAATGAAAGGTACAGCATCGATTAAAGTGTCGAATGAAAAAAAAGTTAAAACACGAACACATGTGGAAGTAACGTTTTGACAAAAACGAGTTAAATTTAATCAGAAGCATGGAACAATGTATTTTCCAGTAGTCATAAAACACTGAAGATCGATTCCTGTAGTAGTTGTCCCTTAATTGCGTTAGTTGTGCGCTGGAGTCAGCAAGTCGACGTCTTATCGTGTAAGTAAGGAGACAGTGAGGGTGGAACAAGGGATTGGCGGTGTAGGCAAGAGTGGAGGGGAGAGGGTGGGGAGGGGGCGAGGCAAGACGATTCGATTCGATCCTGGTTTTTGCTAAGTGCTTTTAACATATTTTATTTACGTTTATTTTTCTTTCTTTGCGCCGTGTTACGAACCAGAGAATTGGATCTGACACATAACTCTCCCGCGGCGTGAAACAGCGGTTTTCGCCACACAGACCGCCTCATTTGCCGACCTAATCTTATCCCACCACCGTTAAGGCCGCTTCCGCGTGTCACCAAGCATGACAGTAAGTCCTTTGAAACGCCGGTCACGCTGGCTTGACCATCATTGATTCATTGATTGACCACTACACGTGTTACAGGAAAAAGTGAATCCTATCCTATCCTATCCTATCCTGTCCCATAACCCGAAGGTCGTAGGGGCACCACAGATGATCGCTTAACCAGCATACTCCATCTTTCTCTGTCCTCAGCAGCCCTCATGGCTTCGCTCAGTGTCAAACCAGTCCATTCTCGAATGTTGTCCTCCCACCTCTTTTTCGGTCTCCCCCTTCTTCTACCTCCTTGCACTGTGCCTTGCAGAATGGTCTTTGCAAGGCCTGATGATCTGGTGACGTGGCCATACCATCGGAGTTTCCGTTTCTTCACCACTGTGAGCAGGTCATCGTGTTGTCCAATGGCTTGTGTGATGGTCTGTCGGACTTCAACGTTGGTGATGTGTTGGGTATAGGAAATGCACAGAAGTCTTCTGTAGCACCTCATCTCCATGCTTTGTATTCTTCGTTGGAGATCTGCTGTGAGGGTCCATGCTTCGCAAGCATATAGGAAGATGGAGATGACCAGAGATCGCAGCAGTCTTACTTTGGAATGTAGACTGATGGTTCTGTCTTTCCAAATGGGCTTCAACCTTGTCAGGGCAGCAGTTGTTTGTGCGATCCTGGAGAGGACTTCCTGTCGAGACCCATTGTCTGACACAATGGCTCCTAAATATTTGAAGCTGTGCACTGTGTTGAGGGATTGGCCTTGTACTTTGATGTCCGTGTTGATGCCATTGGTGTTGTTGGTCATCATTTTGGTCTTCTCTGCACTTATTTCCATTCCATAAGCTCTGGAGGTGGTGTCAAGCCTCTGTACAAGCTGTTCAAGTTCTTGTTCCTCTCCAGCCAATCCATCAATATCATCCGCAAAACGAAGATTGGAGATTGCTCTGCCCCCTATGCTGACTGTGCCTTCGTGATCTGCAAGAGCATCTGACATGATGCGCTCTAGGAAGATGTTGAAGAGTGTTGGAGAGAGTAGGCATCCTTGACGCACACCGATTGTTGTTCTGAACCAGTTCCCGATGACGCTGTTATGGAGGACTGCACTGGTAGCCTTGTCATACAGGCTTTTGATGACTTCTATGATTTTAGGGCTGATGTTGTACACTTTCATGGTTGCCCATAGAGCTGCATGCCAGACTCGGTCAAATGCCTTCTTGAAGTCTATGAACACATGATATAGATGTTGTTGGTGCTGTAGGTATTTCTCACAGATTATTCTGAGGTTGAAAATCTGTTCAGTGGTACTTCGCCCTGCCATGAATCCTGCTTGTTCTTCAGCTATGATTTGTTCAGCTTGTGGTTTCAACCTGTTGAGTATTATTTTCAGGAGGACCTTGCTGGGATGGCTGATGAGGCTGATGGTGCGGTAATTTTCACACTCCTGAAGGTTACCTTTTTTAGGAAGAGTGATGACAAGCGACTGGGTCCATGGTGTAGGCCATTCCCCACTCTGCCAGATCTTGTTACAGATAGTGGTGAGAGCATCAGTCATCGCTTCTCCTCCTGCTTGTAGCAGTTCCGCTGGTATGTTGTCCACTCCCGCTGACTTCCCTTTTTTCAGCGATTGCACTGCTGCCCTCAACTTCTTCCCGGAGAATTGGGAGGATTTCTTCTTCTTCTCTGCTCTCGGGACATGCTAGAACTGATGGGTCTCCATTTGGTGTATGGTTGTAAAGGTCAGAGCAGTACTCTGTCCATCTGTCCAAGACTTCTTGTTCTTCTGTAAGGCAAATGCCAGACTTGCTTTGGATAGTGGAGACTTTGGGCTGTTTAACACTTGTCAGCCGCTTCACAGTCTGGTAGGCCTTCTTGCTGTTGTTCTTGTTCAGATTGTTCTCTATTTCCTGGCATTGATCTTCTATCCAGTTCTCCTTTGCTGTGCGCATGCCTTTTCGGATGTCATTGTTGATTTTTCGGTAGACATCAGCTCCCTGTGAGGTGTTCTTTTTCTTTTTTAACTCTCTTCGTTTATCACACAGCTCCAAAAGTTCAGGTGTGATCCACGGCTTCTTCTTTGGTCGGTGCTTGCCAAGGATCTCAGTGGCGGCATCTGTTACAGCTGAGTTGAAGGTATTGGTCATGGTGTTGACATCTACTTCGCCTGCCCCCAAAATAAGCAGTGGTGCAAATTTCCCTCCAATTGTGGCCTGAAATATTTTTGCCACCTCCGGGTCTTGCAGTTTGTCCAGGTCGAACTTCAGCCTAGTGCACTTTGCTGTATTTACTCTCTTCAAATGGAGCCGGAAAGACATCATCACGAGATCGTGGTCACTTCCAATGTCTGCTCCTGGAAAAGTGCGTGTCCTGCCAATGTTGATGCTTGATCTGAAGCGTTTCTTGACCATGATGTAGTCGATCTGGTTGTGATGTTCCCCGCCGGGACTGTGCCATGTCCATCGTCTGGATTTTTTGTGGAGACCAAGCGTGTTTGCCAGTACCAGATTGTTGTATCTGGCAAACTCCAATAGCCTCAGACCCCTGTCATTTGTCTCGTTGTTGCAGTGGGGTCCGCATGTGTCTCCCCAGTTGCGGTGCGCATCTTGGCCAACCTTGGCATTCCAGTCGCCTTGCACTATGACTATGTCCTTCTTCGGCACTTGGTCAAGGACCGCCTGTATATTTTCATAAAAATCCTCCACTTCGCTGTCTTCATAGTCTGATGTTGGGGCATAGGCCTGGATGATGGTAATGTTGAAAGGGGTTGCTCTCAGACGGATGGTAATGAGTCTACTGGAGACTGGGCGGCAACCCATGACAGTGGCTAGAATGTTCTTGTGGACCAAGAATCCAACGCCGTGTTCGTGCCTGTCATCTCTACCGCTGAAATAGAGCTTGTGGCCTTTGTCAGTCGTTGTTTCACCTAGGCCTTTCCAGCGCAGTTCGCTGATACCTAGAACGTTCCATCGATAGTGGTCCAGCTCGTGGGCCAGTTCTTCTAATTTTCCTTCCGCAGTTAGGGTCCTGACGTTCCAGGTTCCTATGACGATGTTGTTTCTCGTGCGGATCTTGCTATATTGTCCATCAGTAGCATACTTAACACCTCCGTCCTGGTGGCCAACGGAAGGCGCGGTCCTTGTGCCGGGTGACGGCCCGGGCGACGACCGATCCGGTATGGAATTAGTGGATTGTGTCATCATGTAGTGTGTCTTGGGCAAAAAAGACCTGGCAGGGCCCAATCCTCTCCAGGCTGTTGGCCACAGCCGAAATCCACGAATACAGTGTGGCTCGCCTTGGCCCTGAGCACGTGGTCGTTGAACCTGTAGTAACGTGAGGTTCCTCCGCCCTGGCCGGTGACTTCTGTGTAGAAGACTTTCGCCCAGTGATGCCGTGCTAACATCACCCCTGTTAGTCGCCTCTTACGACACGCCGGGAAACGTTGGGTCTATTCTATTTTGCCCGAACCCAAAAAGTGAATAAAAAGTGAATTCAAATAATTATACACGTGCATTGCTTAAAATACAAAAAAGTTGGAGAAAAAAAAAGGTTGGAGTTTTTCTACGAACAGTCGAATAATCCACAGTATCCTGAAGAAGAAGAAGAAGAAGAAGAAGAAGAAGAAGAAGAAGAAGAAGAAGAAGAAGAAGAAGAAGAAGAAGAAGGAGGAGGAGGAGGTGGAGGAGAAGAAGAAGAAAAAGAAGGAGACGAAGAAGAGCGTGTACACAAATATTGTAGACAATTCATGAACGAACAAGAGAATAAAATCAGGTAATATAATTATGTGCAACATCGCTATTGCTTATACGTTTCAGTCAATTAACACAGCACACTATGTAGCCGATACAGGTATTCGGCGAGTCTAAGCAAGGCTGTGTCAACACAAGAATTGCCTAGCAATCGGTATACAGTTTTAGACAGACTGCCATTCAGCAATACTAAATGTTAGTGTGCTCACTCCCCTTCCCTCCCCCTCTCCCCTCCCCTCCCCCCTCCCCCCATTTCCAAATGGCAATTATACAAGATAAGTAGATCTTGTTGATCGGGCAGGCGCCTGTTATTAGACACAAATAAACACGAATTTATCAAAGTTATTTGGGTGCCTATTAACGCCATAATTTTGAAAGAGGTTATAGTTTGGTTTAATTTTTTTTAAAGGTCAGTAGGGCAATATTCACTGTGAGTTTTGAAAGGATCTGTGTCGCTGAATTGTGTGATCTTCCGGTCCTTTAATCTTTTACAAGCACACATGAATTTATCGATTTATGTTCATATTAGCATAGTACTTTTGAAAGAGGATATAATCTTCACTGTGAGAGTTGAAAGTACCTGGTGACGCTGTACTGGGTGATCTTTTGGCACTTTAACTTAATATTTGTTCTTCCGGTGACGCAACACTCGTTGTGAGTGTGAGTGTTAAAAGCGTCGGTGACGTGACGCTGAAAGTGTTCAATCTAGTAACTGTAAAAGTTAGTTTTAGTGTTATCTTGCAACATTAATGACTCAAGACACTTTCTTACCCAACGAGTTCAAATATACACAGGATTTTGTTTTGGTGATTTGGTAAAACATTCAGTCCTTTGCACAACACATTTCCACTCGACATGAAGACATTGAATAATGTTATAGGAAAAAGTTGTTTTAAGAAGTCACACACACACACACTTAAACACACACACACGCAGACACGTATACACCCACACACACACGCACACACACCCCCATACACAAACACACATCCACTCATACACACACTTTTACATGGGTATTTAAATTAAGACATAATCATATAATGCGCATTAAAGCATCCAGAAATTGCACAAGCAGTGCATTGGAAGACGGATCGTTCGAAAGCTAGTGAAGTTTAGCTTTGGCCGTATTTGAACGCACCGTAGAAGCAAATTTGATCACAGATTTTTGAAGTTTATACAAAAAATTAAATCACATAATTTTGCCTTGATAATTCAATGTATTTTTGGTTGGTTAGTTAGTTACTCATTGTTTATAGGGTCCAGCGGACTGAATTGGAAGTTTAAATGCTTAGTATTTCTTAGGCTAACTAAATGATTATTGCATAATTATCATATTCGTTTATGTAGCCGAGCTCAGTATTTCATTCCCGACTCTCGGCCACGCCCTAATTGAGGACACGGCCCCTTTCGAACTGTTATTTGTCATTATCCCTCATAAGAGGGACGTAAAGAATTGTGGCCTTGCAAGGCGAGGATGCGTCTTGATAATAAACCGGATTGCCGGTCACTAGT
>CM072525.1:35201317-35218817 GCA_036898135.1 Oncomelania hupensis
ACTGCTGAACTTTAACTAGTTGTACAAACAAACAAACAAAATGGCATGACCTATATGCAATAAAACAACCCAACATGACGTAAAAATGTAAACACATTTTGATCATAATTACAAACTTTAAAAATCTCATGAAAAGGTACTGAAACAAAATGTCTTTCTCTTTCATCAACCAGATCAACACAATCAGACATTAAATGGCGGACGGAAAAGGATTTGTTACATGTAAAGCGTGCTTCTCCTTTCAAAAGGAAACAAGGGGTAACATAAGTGTGCCCAATACAAAGCCGGTGTAACAGGCCGGAATGTACCCCTGGCTACTTTATACCCTGGGTATAATGTAGCCTAGGCGGGTTTAACCCCCTGGGTATAGATCAGCCTAGGCCAGGTCATACCCCTCGCGCCCGGAATATACCCCCACCTAACCCTAACCCTATCTATCTATCTATCTATCTATCTATCTATCTATCTATCTATCTATCTATCTATCTATCTATCTATCTATCTATCTATCTATCTATCTATCTATCTATCTATCTATCTATCTATCTATCTATCTATCTATCTATCTATCTATCTATCTATCTATCTATCTATCTATCTATCTATCTATCTATCTATCTATCTATCTATCTATCTATCTATCTATCTTTCTATCTATCCGTCTGTCTGTCTATCTATCTATCTGAGTGCATCAGAACAATTACAACACATAAATTAAAGAGTAACGTGAAGGATAAGGTCTTCCGTAGTGGGGGGCGGAGGGTGTTATAATGGGCAGGAGAGGATTAAACGAGCCTAGGCCAGATAATACCCAGGGTTATAGTCTGGGCTAGGCCAGTTTATACGGGGGCATAGTCTGGGCTAGGCCAGTTTATACCCTGGGTATACTTGAAGCGGGGTATAATCTGGCCTGCTACACCGGGCCAAAACAGTTTCTTCATTGCGAGTGGACGCAAAGTTAGGCAAAGAAGCAGGCAGATCTGAAAGAATTTGAAATAATTTGTTATTAATTTGATTAGACCATTCGGTCGGCCAGAGCGGTTTACACTAAGAGCCAGTCATGCAACGCAGATCAGAGCACGGGACAAACTGGAAAATCTCTGAAGGAAAATCAAGATGGGGAGCTTCTTTTGCCGCTTTGTCCACTGCAATATTGTGGCGGATGCCCATGCAGTCGACTAGGTACCCACATGCAAACTATCATTCTACCTTCAGACACAAGCTGTGTGTGGAGATCATGAATCTCCGCCAAAATGGGTGCGATATCTTTGTCGTGGACAGAGCCTAAAGTGAAGAGAATCGGATTTGATTAAAAATGAGGATCGTTTGACTGATAAAAACGCTTCAAAGCTAAATGAATTGCCTTGAGCCCAGCTGTATAAACAGAACACAAATCAGGAATACGCTGTTGCAAGGGCTGGCCGAGGGATGGAAAAGGAAGGAATTAAATTAGAAAGGAGCGACAAGAATTAACAGAATTAAAGATATCTATCCAAAAGTGTAGTTTGTCCTTGAGTAGCTCCTTGTTACTTAAAGCCAGTCGTATCAATTCTGTTGCGGTTGCTGCTGCTGCTACTGATGACGTTGGTCAAAATCAGAATCAGAATCTGTAACATATTTTCTCGCAGTGTATATCAATCATAGACAAAAACATTCCCATGGCGCAGTCAGTATGGAATGAAACATCAATTCATTAAAAGCCTAAGCATCTAGATACACTTGAAAGGTCATGACGAGGACGACTACGACGATGCTGCTGCTGCTGCTGCTGATGATGATGCTGATGATGATGATAATGATGATGATGAGTGTAAGGCTCTTGGCATGATCGCATCTTACTTTACCTTAAGCAGTCCCATCCCCGCGATGTAACATTTCATCGCTTCATAAATCGTGTCCAAGTCTGGCACCTGCTTATCTCTAAAGTCTTGAGCCCTATCAGTTCTTTCTTCACGCAATAACATTCTTCAGTCTGTTTTTGTGTGTGTCGTTGCCTCCATCATCATCATTAATAGCAACAACAGCAGCAACAACAGAAGTAGCTGCATCAACAGCACTACCATCAGCAGCAGCAGTAACATCATGACCATCATAACAGCAGCAGCAGTAACACCAACATAAGCAGCAACAGTAACGTCGTCATCATCATCACCGGCAGCAGAAACAGTAAAATCATGATCCCCAGCAGAACATCGAATGAACTTTGAAGTTTAACGGTCACAAGCACCATTGGCGATACGGCAGGCGGGCTAACCATCCCAGGGAATATGGGATAAAAACCTCCATTAACATTAAGCAATTAAAATTAAGCAATCATACTGCAAA
Source organism: Oncomelania hupensis (assembly GCA_036898135.1). NCBI lineage: Eukaryota > Metazoa > Mollusca > Gastropoda > Littorinimorpha > Pomatiopsidae > Oncomelania > Oncomelania hupensis. The sequence continues at coordinate 35,203,643 of CM072525.1, forward strand.
GAGGTTTACTAAAAAAATTGACTTCTTACCCACGGAGGATTTCGAACCTGGGTCATCGGTGTGCCATCGAACGCTCTACCACTGAGCTTCGGCGGTGGGCACACAAGTCTCAGCAGCAGCAGCAGCAGTAAAAGCAGCAGCTGTAGAAGCAGCAGTCGGGTAGTGGTGTTCGGCAGAGAGACATCGTGGTGTGCTGGGGAGAGTTGGAAGGGGGAGAGTGAAGGAGGGAGTGATTGATGGACCAGTATGGGGGCTAGATAGACGCTGAATATGAACGGCCCACCCGCGCCTGTGTTGCCAAAACTGCCCGCACAAAGTGGGGTAAGAAAATGGAATGAAATGAAACATTAAGAAAGAAAAGCAACAATACAAGAACGGCATCAACAGATAACTTAAAGATGGACTGGTTGCAGAACACGACGGGTGTAAGGAAAGGATTGAGTGGGAAGCCGCAGGAGGATGGGGAGTGGAGGATGATGTGAATATTGCTTTTAAAACAATAACAACAACAACCTCTCTCTCTTTTCTCTCTTCCCCCCCCTCTCTCTCTCTCTCTCTCTCTCTTTCTCTCTCTTATATATATATATATATATGACCGTAAATAAAACAAAATAATATACCTTGTTTCTGGGTACATATATATATATATATATATATATATATATATATATATATATATATATATATATATATATATATATATATATATATATATATATATATATATATATATATATATATATATATATATATATATATATATATATATATATATGAAAACGCAAGAAAAAGTAAGTTTCGTCACCAGTCCTCTAGGCGACGAATTAGATCACGCTGTATTTGTTTCTAGGTCAACTGTCTTTTACGAACCGTTTGAGAATATTATCGAACCGTTTATTGACGCCGGATAGTGTCCTCACTTGGTTTCATACAATTTAAGAATCCAAGAAGGCAAATGGGTTTTTGGGACGTAAAAAGCGCATTTTAGTAGAGAAAAGGGTTAGGGCAAGGGCTAGGGATACGTAGATCTACAACTAACCCTTACCCGAACCCTTGTAGCAAAATTCCGCTCTTTCCGTCACTTTTAAACAGTGATTTAGCATGATCCCACAAACAAGGAGTTTCTCTCTCTCTCTCTCTCTCTCTCTCTCTCTCTCACTCTCTCTCTCTCTTTCTCTGTCTATCTTCTTCAGGCCGACCAAGCACAAAGGACAAAAAACCCAATACTTCTCAACAGAACTCCCAGACAGAATAAAACCGTTTTATTGTCTGTAGAACTTAAAATGACAATGATAAAATATTTAAAAGAATTCAAAAAATATAGAGTACACCAGAGTTTTATTTTTTTTAAATAATTTAAAAAATAAAGAGTACACCAAGGTCTCAAACAGCTACTCCAAACACCAGAACAGTGATTTATAGGTTTCGTTTGCTCACGTGTTTCATTTGAATTATAATCTAAAACTATGTAAGCTTATTGACGATCACAACATAATTATCAAAAGAAAAGTAGTTTAGATAGAGGACACCAATGTTTTCAATGAATACTCTTACTGATAAACTGTGATTTCTAGGTTTTTAATGTTTGGTGTGAAAGGAAGAGTCTGTCATTATTATTGCCTTTGAAAAGAAACAATTACATTATCTTAAACACTGACATAAGAAACATTTGTTTGATTAAATACATACATGCGTGTATACGTATATACATTTGATGGTTTTAGCATGGTTCCGTAATCTGACCTCTCCTGCCGCACGCATTCTGTCATGGTGGGCAACGTCAAGTCCGCCCCCTCTCCGTGGGAGTACGGATTGCCACAAAGCTCAGTTCTTGGCCCTGTCTTGTTCACAATGTACACTCAACCACTCAGTTCTGTAATTGATGCTTTCCAACGTCTTTATCATTTCTTTGCCGATGATTCTCAGTTGCATAATGCTGCTTCTCCTTCAGAGGTTCCAGCTCTTGTCCAGGACATGTCTGAGTGCATCAGCTTCGTGGCCAGCTGGAAAAAAACAACAAACAGAAAATGAATGACGAACAGACAGAACTCATATTGATTGGTTCACGGAACAGACTGCAGCTGGCCTCTATTCACTTAATATCTGTCTTAGACCATCAAATCAAATTTTCAAAGTCTGTCCGAAATATGCGTTTAAATAAATTAAAAAAAATTGCCTGTAATCTTCAAGACAAAAACAAAATAAAGTACGGAACATTCTTTAAATTTAATAATAATTCTCAGAATTCTAACCTAAATACACAAACATATATATAAACAACGACAATTATGAATGAATTTAAAGAATGTTGGTTAATCTCTCTCTCTCTCTCTCTTTCTCTCTCTCTCTCTCTCTCTCTTTCTCTCTCTCACTCTCTCTCTCTCTCTCTCTCTCTCTCTCTCTCTCTCTCTCTCCCCCTACTCCCTCTCTTTCTCTCTCTCTCTTAATCTCTTCTTCTTTTCCGTTTCTTCTCCTCCTGCGAATTTTCTCCCAACTGTTGGTAATACAATTCGTGAAATTTCACGTTAGAATGTAGAAGGTGCGCATAAACTGCTGACGTCCCAGACAACAAATAGACACCTTTTATTTATTTATTTATTTATTTAATCGTTCTTATATAGCGCTTTTCCAGCTCAAGAGCTGCTCAAAGCGCTGGCCGATACAGGATCTAACTCAAGGCGCCCGAGACGCCCACCCGCAGCCTTTGGGCGCATGGTCTGACGCCCGGACAACTGAGCACAATCCTGGGCAGCCAGGGATGGGGGAGAAGGACCTAGGTGCATGCTGGGTGTTTTCTTGTCACCGGCACTCACCCGTCTAGGACATGAGCGTCAGGATCTTTAAAGTCCGTTATGATGGAATGTATGCGATACAGACTAGACCTCGGTTTATACTCTCATCCGAAGGAGTAGGAAAACAGGAGTAAAGTGTCTTTCCCAGGGACACAACACAATGGCCCGGCCAGGGCTCGAACCCGGGACCTTCCGATCCGCAAGCCGAAGCACTACTATTAGACCACAGTGCCTCCATATACCTTTACGAAATGAAAACAAAACCATAGACTTTCGAAAAGGTTCTCAATGACTAACTGTAGTCAAAACTTAGAAACAAGAGATGTTACTATTGGGCATAGAGATGTCCTGTTAAAGCTATTAGCCCTAGACAGTACAACATTGGCTTGTCCCAGTTGAAAACGCGTAACGATAACTTTGATCTCATCTTAAAGTTTAGTTCCCGACTTCTCGTAGTCTAAGCTTATAATTCATTGCAAAGGCATAATATGTACACTGAAACGCCTCAAAAATGTACAAAGTACACATGGTCGAACAGTAAATCTCTATTATAAAGGTGTTTATGGCTTTGGTAAACAACACTACACTTGCATGAAACAAAATGCATTTGCGATCTTTACAATAGTGGAAGTTAACGTGCAGATGCAGCCACATAATTATCGGAAAATGAACTAACAAGAAAAAGAGTCATTATTAATATTATAGAAAATCGTCTCCGATTTCATCTCTCTGTGATCACAGCAACCTAAAATGGTCCACAAATGGCCCATAGCCTGGCACTTGATCTACTCATTGTCATCTTGCGTCTTATTGTTTTACGTCAGTTGAGCTGGCTTACGCGGTGTCAGTGGACGGGCCACTATAGGCGAGAGAAGATGACCATCGGCTTCACAAAGTTGTACCTGATTTGTACAAAAAACGTTTTTACGACTGAAAGACTATATAGGACGAAAAATACACTTTTAGTTTGACCTTTATTTCCTAAACAATGCCGAGACGTACAGTTGCATAATACTGGTTTCGGCGAAACAACACAAGCCACCAAACGGATTTAACTGAATGAAATGTATAGTTCTTTTCCGACTGTAAAAAAAAAAAAAAGAACGATTCTGCACTTTAGAAAGATATAGCTAGCCATAGAGTTTGTTGTGCCGTGGACAGCCAGCCATATACGGGCGCCAAATGACTGGAAGGCATAAGGGACGAAATGGAAGAACAATGGAAAAGACGATTCAATCTTCCTTGCTTGACTTTCATTCACCAGATTAAACAAGACGGCAGTCGATACGACCATGAATTCCACACAACACGAAATGAGTTTAATTTCTGTATTTGTCTCTGTCCGGATTTTTTTCCCCTATTTCTGTGTGTCCGCTTCTGTCTGTCTGTCTCTGGCTCTTTTTCTATATCTCTCTCTCTCTTGCCCCTCCCTTGTTGTTGTTTCTATTTCTTTTTGTTGTTTTTGTTATTCATGTTGTTGTTGTTGTTGTTGTTGTTGTTGTTGTTGTTCTTCTTCTTCTTCTTCTTCTTCTTCTTCTTCTTCTTCTTCTTCTTCTTCTTCTAACAATTGTTTAGTTTGGATTTTATTGACAGGACTGAATTTAGTGATTTGATTGAAGAAAGAGAACATATTTTTAATACATCAGTTTTAAAGAAGACTTTTAAAGAGGTGTCATGTGAAAGTTTGTTTGAGTATTTAAGTGTAACAGGCTTGTTTTTTAAGATTTGAAATATTTTATAATATTTTAAGATAACGTCTCTCTGGTCCTGATTTGGCTCGGAAGAGTCCGCTGGACCTAAAGCAATAATCATGTAATGTAATGTAATTCTCTTAGTCTTTAAAGTTGTGCCCTTGTTGTGTTTTAGCAGCTCTTGAGCTGGAAAAAGGATATATATATAAATGATTAAATAAAGCAATATTTTAACAAAATATATAAGCTTACGCCCTGTGAGACATACACACGGACCTCGCAAGACTGGTATCTTCCTAGTTCTAACTATTTTCCCATTCTTTAAACAAATTTTGTCCTTGTACTTAAAGTTACTAAGTTTCATACTACAACGTCAAATAAATTTTTAAAAAAAAATACAGCGAGTGTTGCCCCTTATGGAAAATGAATAACATTAGGCATACATACGCACTTCGCAAGACTGTCATCTTTCAAGTTCTAGCCATTCTCCTGCTCTTTAACGTTTGTGTCGGCGAGTGTGGGCCCACATTTACACAATTAAGATTAGAGGTAACATACCTACATACATAAGCCTACATACATACATACATACACACATACATACATACATACGGACTTCGCAAGACTGGCATCTTCCGAGATCTAGTTATTTTCCCATTCTTTAAAGTTTGTACCGGCTTGTTCTTAAGTATGGGGTAGAAAAGATGCACACAGGCCGTGAAGGGAAAACTAATAAGACTGGCAAGACTCTTCACTTTATTGAGAGCTTCTGGAAAGGGTGAGAACCACTACTATAATGACAGGCTTGCCGGCTTGACAAGAGAGAGTGGGGAGGAAAAGAGGTTCGGGTAGATAAGAGAGAGAGAGAGAGAGAGAGAGAGAGAGAGAAGACGTTTTATTGAATAAACAATATACTGTTCATTTCAAGGCCACATTAAAACACAACACTGTAACGCCTCAAAAAAATGTACAAACACAAAAGTACTCGTCCAAAAAATCAGCCCATGATTTAAATACCATTAAGACAAACCAGTAAAAACTTTTCTGCCATTAAGTTAATGTTTAACACACACACCCACACCCACACCCACACAAATGCCCTTTAGTTTTAGGCTACAACTCCCATCATTCATCATTTTCTCCCAAAGGCATGTTTTAATTCTCGCTGTTAACATTTTTCTCTCAAATTTATACGTATACTCTCCCTTGTTTTGTTCTTAAATGCAGTATTTCCATTGAAAGAGAGATACGATAAGTTAAGATAAGATAAGATAATATTTTTATTTTGCAAGGGTAAAAGAGTACGCGCTGGGTGCGCTTTTTTACGTATTGCCCTTGGGGCTTATAACAAGAACTATTAACTACAAAAGATTAACATTACAACGTTAACGTCATGGAACAATTAAAAAAAAACACCAAGGTCGTTGTTAAATAAAACTTCAAATCAAATTTTTCATATCCATCAATAAATAATTGAGAGAGAGAGAGAGGGGGAGAGAGAGAGATAGAGAGAGAGAGAGGGGGGGAGAGAGACAGACAGAGAAAGACAGACAGAGAGAGTTAGTTAGTTAGTCTTTGTTTATATGGTCCAGCGGACTGCAACGAGCCGAATCAGGATAACAATTTGGCTGAAAGAGGGCTCACCCTTGATCCGTATAAAAGATCTGCTGAAACAACCTTAATGATAACACTGAAGGCACTCCACCAGCCAGTCACTTTATAATAAAGGCATCCCATGCAGGGGACTCTGATGCTATACTCTAATTTATCGAACCCCTGTTTACAAAACAAAATAGAATATAAACATCATTATAAAATATCAACAAAACACATACATATAAAATGCCGACATTGCTAAATAATAATATCATAGAAAGCCTAAGGAACTATTTGGCAGGAAGCGTCCAATATTAGCCCAAGCTGACCCAACAAACCCCATACACAAAATGAGGTGACTGGTCTAGTGAAGAAGATAGTAGATTGATAGAACAGATTACGAACGAGAAAGAACAACTAAGAATGACAGAAACAGTGGTATTTTAAAGCACTAAATTTCCACAAAGTGGGGATACTATTTATACAGAAAACCCTGGCACCCCAACGGGGTCAAAGAGAGAGATAAGATACGATAAGATTAGATAAAATAACAATTTTAGTTAACAAAGGTAAAAGATTAAGCACTTGGTGTGCTTTTTTACATCCTGCCCTTGGGGCTTATAACAATAACAATTAGTATAACTTCATAACAATAACATCATAATGTAACAATATACTCAAGATATGCGAACGCGCGCACCCACCCTCCCCACCACACATACACAATCACATACACACGCACACAACTTATGTAAAACTATCTAATTAAAGTTATGAACATAGAACTCTTGCTAAGTAGCTGATTCACTACTTTTAATGTGCTGTAAAATATGGTTTCTAAAGGATGTGTATTTAGTGAATGCACTGCGGAGAACTGGAAAGTTATTCCACAAAGTGGAACCTGAATATGACAGACTGGTTTTAAACAGATCAATTCTTAGAAATGGGATATTTAGTTTGGTAGAAAATTTTGCAGTTTTCCTAGAAAAAAGAGAAGGAAGATAAAAGTGGTGTATTACCAGAAAGGATCTTGGGCATGAAAATTCCTTTATTAAATTTTAATTTGTTGACAAGAGGTAGTATGTTGATCTGTTTAAGAATAACTATTTTAATTGCACGTTTGTGAATCCTAAATAAAGGCTTCATGGCATTGCTACTAGCAGAATCCCAACTAGTTGAAGAATAGTCAATAAATGGTTGAATATGTCCCAAATAGAATAGTTTACGAGACTGCAGATTAAAGTACTGTTTAATCCTTGATAATTGATAAGTCCTTCTGGAAATAGTTCTACTAACATTTAATAGATGTTGCAACCAAGACAAATTATTGTCTAATGTCACGCCAAGAAGGTTATGGCATTGTACGTCTTCAACTGTTTTCTGGCAAAGTTTTAAGGGAGGGAGTTTCATAGAAGAACTGTGCCCTTTTTGTCTAGTTGTAATTAGCATGGATTTTAGTTTTGTCTGGATTAAGCGTCATGTGATTAAATTCAGCCCATTCCTGTAGTCCGTTTGCCCCTATTTGTAAAGAGATATATAGAGAGAGACAGACAGACAGAGACAGACAGACAGAGACAGAGACAGACAGACAGAGAGACAGACAGACAGAGAGACAGACAGACAGAGAGACAGACAGACAGAGAGAGAGACGGACAGAGAGAGACATACAGACAGAGAAAGAGAGACAGAGAGAGAGGGAATGCAACCTGTTTGTTTTTAATTAGGGATAAAGATTTTAGACTAATGAGAAAGTCTAATCTTCCTAGAGAGAGAGAGAAAGAGAGAGAGAGATTATTTTCCATGATATTTTCTTCTTCTTCTTTTTTAAGTCAACGCTGGACGGAAATAACAGAAGACGTAGAAATCACAGAAACCCTTTGAAACTGGAAAAGAAGACAAAAATCAGCGATCATAAAAATAAGGGTCTACAAGAATCTGTTCGTACAATCAGTGCCTCAGAATAAAGTGAGCCTGTCTAAGTCCCGCAGGTCTGCTTTCCTAGGGCTTTGCTTTCTTATGTCTCCATTCTCTCAGGTCTATCTATGTTCCTTCAGGCCTAAAAGCTCTCTCTCTCTCCCCCCCCCTCCCCTTAAGGTGGTTTTGAGCCAGGTCTATGTTTCCCCAGAACTCTGTCCACCTCTCACCTCACTCCTCACTCTCATCCCCCCCCACACACCCCCAAGGCCCAGTTATCTGTTTTACAGGACTTTGTTCCTAGGGGTCTCTATTCCCGAAAGTCAATGTACCCTCACCCTCCATCCTCTCCCCCTCTCTCCCCGCCAGGCCTCTCATCTCCAGTGTCTGTTTCTCCAGGACTTTGTTCATCCGGGTCTATAAGATTATAATTCCCCCAGGTCTGTTCCATCCTTGTACCCACCTCCACCCTCGTAATTATGGTTGTAGGTCTATGTTTTTTCTGGTCTATGTTCCACTTGCCTCTCATGTTCCCCAGTGTCTTTGAATCCAGGACGTTGCTAATTAGGGTCTATCAGCTTATTCAATCCAGGTCTTTTCCCTCATATAATTATGGTCGTAGCAGACCTTGGCTTGGGAACAAAGACTTGAACAGTCTTGATGAGATATGAAACTGAGGTAACATTGACTTGGGGAATTATAATAATAATAATAATAATAATAATAATAATAATAATAATAATAATAATAATAATAATAGTTATATTATTATTATTATTATTATTATTATTATTATTATTATTATTATTATTATTATTATTATTATTATTATTATTATTATTATTATCATTATTATTATTATTATTATTATTATTGTTGTTGTTATTATTGTGATTATCATCATCATCATCATCATCATCATCATCATCATCATCATCATCACCATTTCTCTACCGAAGCTAGACATAGCTCTAAGCGCTGACTTGAGCACAGAGCAACTTTAACTCTAAAACAACTTACAGGGAAATCCCAGGAACTGCTTGTGTTAACAATTGGAATATAGACAGGAGGTAACATTGGGCTGACCTCAAGATCAGATTGACAACATTTAAAAACAACAGACAAAGAACAACATCAACACACAAAAAACACTCACCGAAAATCCGCAAACCAAACACAAAAATACCACACACACACACGCACACACACACACACACACACACACAAATACACGCACTCACTCACAAAACACACACACACACACAACCACCCCATATAAAACAAAACATCCCACCCTGATAAATAAGCACTGTAGTAACGTTCTGAGGGAGTGGTCTGTCATACCAGGTTGGTGGAAGATGAATCTATATACCTGCTATGAATGCTGATAGGAGTTAAGTGATGAAACCCGGTAAGAACGCCAACTGGCCAGCGCGTTGAGAAAACCCCAGATTGACAGTGATTAAAGGGTCGCAAAAGAAGAAGAAGAAGAGATTTTCATCATGGAAAAGCCACGTGCTGCCGGCCGTTAACGCATCTGTTATTCTGTGACAATGACCTTAGTTCAACTTGTGGTCGCATGCATTGAACTCCAGTTCACCTCAGGCAGGAGGAGAACGTCAACCCAACAACCGAGCGTTGATCGTGTCTCAATGGCTATGAAATGGGACGACGACCAACGACGGACGACACTTTCAACGCGTTGGACATTCGTTGAAAGGGAAACAGCACGCCGTTTGTCCAACTGAACTGCTTGCTACCTTTGGGGAAACGAATCGACAGGAACAAAGGCAGTATAAAGCCTCTAGTCTGTGTACCCATGCATTCTGTCGCGCGGACTTCAAAGAAGATCCTGACGCTCATGTCCTAAACAGATGAAGTACCAGTTACATAAATACACCCAGCCAGCACTAACCCCCTTCTCCCTTCACACCTCCACACCTCCACCCCCACCTCTTACCCCAGCGCCCTAACACGTCTTCTTTTTCCTTTCCCCGATCGCCCAGACTTAAGCCCATGCAATACGAGCGTCAAATCTACTGGACTTGACGCGAATCGGAGCAATTTTCGACTTCGAAGTCGGAATTTCATTTTGACTTGAATCGCGCAGTGCCACACGAAAGTCGCACATCGAGTCAAAACTCGAGTCATAGGGAGGCACGGTGGTCTAATGGTAGTGCTTCTGCTTGCGGATCTGAAGGTCCCGGGTTCGAGCCCTGTCCGGGCCATTGTGTTGTGTCCCTGGGAAAGACACTTTACTCCCGTTTCCTACTCCTTCGGATGAGAGTATAAACCGAGGTCTAGTCTGTGTCGCATACATTCCATCATAACGGACTTTAAAGATCCTGACGCTCATGTCCTAGACGGGTGAGTGCCGGTAACAAGAACATACCCAGGATTTGGCTGCAGAGTCCTCAATAAGCTGAGGGTGGCAGCCCCCAACGAAAGAAGAAGAAGAAACTTGAGGGTTATTGGTCTTGAAGTTTTGCTGTACGCGTGTTGTGATCACGTGATTGGCCAAAAGGTCCGAATCACACAATCGGTACTCGCGGAATTAGAACATGTTGAAAGTCGGCAATCGGAGCCAATTCAAAGAATCTGGATTTGCGATGCACAGAGTGCCACACGACAATCACGGGATTTTGTCTTGATTTCATGAATTGGATTCAAGATTTGACGCTCGTGTGGCATGACCATTATGCGCAGTTGTCTGAAGCGGTAGACGATGCGCGGCAAGGTCGCAAATTGACGCATTGGGAGGTTTGAATTAGATAATGGTTCGGCCAGCGCCTAAAGCAGCTCATGAGCTAGTGAACCTCTCTGTTAGAACAACCCTAATAAACACTGTCAATGGAAATAGGTATCGGTCACAGGAAAAACGGGAATGTTGTAGTTTGATATCCGATACCTATTTCCATTGACAGTGTTTATTAGGGTTGTTCTAACAGAGAGATTTACCAGCTCAGGAGCTGCTCAAGATAAAGATCAAAGGAGACTAATTATTAGGATGATGGGCGTATGGGGAATTCCCATGTACGCTATGTGGATTCCGAATCGTACTTCATTCCTATCTTCCCCGTGGCAGATCCATTTAGAAAAAAAAAGATAGAAGAAGGACAGAGAATGGAAGTTTTAAATTTTTTTTTTTAAAAGACAGCGACAAAAGAAGTTACATAAAAAGAAAAGATAGGGAAAGGGGCTTAAAGATTTAAAAAAAAAGAAAAGAAAAGAGAAAGACGTTTTAAAAGACAATAGACACAGCTGAGTGTGAAAGGAGAAGATTTCGGGGAAAGAATTCCTTTTCCATTCCCTGATCCCTATAAAAATCCTCTAACTTCCCTACCGACCCACACTCACGCACCCAACACCCCCCTCCTACCTAAAGTAAGGAGACAGAATGAGAACATTAACATTAAACCCTGGCTAGCATCTGTAACCACCACCTTTTCCATCTCACCGCACCCATTCGCTTGGTGTCACAGTGGGTTAATGGTTTTCCTATGCCAAAGGATATGGGTTCCATTCCCGGATCCCGCAAGGGACAAACTTATGGCACTTAGGTCACGGCGACTTTCAGTTCACTGAGGGTTTTCTCCGGGTACTCCGGTTTCCTACCTCCTTTGTAATAACGGTATTGGACGCCGCCTGTCTATAACATTTCACAACGTTAAGAAATGTACTCGAATTTCCTTATAATCCCGTCTTTTATTACAGATTTTTCTTTACACCGCCACGTGTTGTCATGTAAATGTATGTGTGTGTGTGTGTGTGTGTGTGTGTGTGTGTGTGTGTGTGTGTGTGTGTTCGTTACGTATGTAGGAGTTGATTTGTAACTGCGTGTCGACGAACTACATTCATTTTTGTGTTAGAGGTTCTTTTAATCTGCTGTGTTTTAAGTCTTTCCACCTTTTTACTTGTCTTTCTGAAGTAGAAGTGACTGTGACCTGTGTGCGTGTATGTTGGTGACAGATCGCCGCGCTTTGAATCTGATGTAGGACTAGGGCGCGTATAGCATTCAGGTATTAGTATTAATCCCCCAAACAGAAGAAGAACAACAAGAAGACCAAGAAGAAGAACAAGAAGAAGAACAATAAGAACAAGAAGAAGAAGAATTCCCCTTTGTAATGTTTTTAAAAGGTTCTTTTTTTTCTTTTATTTGTAGATTCATATTCATAATTGTAATATTTATTTTGTCAGTTGTTTTTGTCCATATTTGAGCTAAAGCAGTTACTCGTAAATGTTTTTCTTGTATGCGTATTTTACTGTGTGAATAAGCTTTGAATATACTGTTTTTCTTTTAAATTGTGGCTACGCTTGATTAGTCACCCCTCTTCCCCCTCTGCCTCCCCACCACACACCTTGTCAAACGCAGTGAGCATGTCCTTAACCAGAAGTGGTACTGCGCTATACAATAGTACATTATTATTATTCTTATTATTCCTATTCTTCTTCTTCTTCTTCTTCTTCTTCTTCTTCTTCTTCTTCTTCTTCTTCTTCTTCTTATTATTATTATTATTATTATTATTATTATTATTATTATTATTATTATTATTATTATTATTATTATTATTATCAAGAAGAAGAAGAAGAAGAAGAAGAAGAAGAAGAAGAAGAAGAAGAAGAAGAAGAAGAAGAATGTCACGGACCGGTATTATAGTTATTCTGGTCCGATGACATTCTATTATTTTAGTTTGTTTTCTTGTAAGAAGATATTTGTAGCTGCTGTGGAAGCTACATTTTGATTGGTTGAGCTGAACACACGACAGCTCACTAACGTACATAAACAAATCTAGTAATTTTATTCTTTTCTTGACTCTACTAAAGCTAGATGGTGCGGACTTCTCGCAGCCGTGTCCCGTTATACATTGTTTTATTATTTGAAAAATGTTGTATTATAAATGTACATGTAATAGTATTATTAAGCGATGATACTGTGTTGATGATTTAATAAAATTAATTATAAATAATTCTTGATATTATCGCGAAGGATGGAGTGGTGAGGAGACGAACATGGTGGTTCACTTAATGTTGAATAGCGAATTGAATTCGGACAATTAACTGATTTGAAGTTGAAACTACAACTGCAGTACAAAGCATTCATTCCATTTGTATGAATGAAATTAATTGGTGTCATTGACATAATAATTAGTTGTTCTAATTAGTTGTAGAATGTGAGTTTGTTGTTGAACTGCATTCGATGTGGATAAACCTTTATTGTATTGTGGCATTGGTCCCGTCACAGAGGAGAGAGAAAGAGAGGTAGATGTAGATGTAATGGTCCGAAGAAGGTTTGTGTATCTATAAACCTTAGCTGTCGTTAACTTCTTTGTCTGGCACAAGTTTTAAGCTGCGGGTCCTCAAGAATCAAGAAGAAGACGAAGAAGAAGGGGAGGAAGACGAAGAGGAGGAAGGACGAAGAAAAAGGCGCCGAAGAAGAAAAAGAAGACGAAGAAAGAGACTTAGCAGAGGAGAACGAGGAAGGGAGAAGGAGACGGAGAAGAAGAGGACGATGAATAGACAAGCAGGCTGAGGAGAGGGGGACGAGGAAGAGTGAAGCGGGAGAAGAAGGAGAAGGGGAGAGAGATGAAGGAGGCAGAAGAAGAAGACAGCATAGACGCATAATAGGCTAAAGAACGAGTCATCGCCGTATCAGACGATGCGCGATAGAATGTATGTATAATATAGCTATCGTTTATTTCCTCTGGAGACGGTGATTAGGAGTGCATTATTGTTTGTGAGTTATTTATATAATTCTGTCAAAGGACTTATTAAGAAGAAGAAGAAGAAGAAGAAGAAGAAGAAGAAGAAGAAGAAGAAGAAGTAGAAGAAGAAGTAGTAGAAGAAGAAGAAACAGCGAGAAGACCATGCATCCCCACCAAGGCAAATGCATACAATGCGGATAAGATCAAGAAGAAGAAGAATCCTGATCTATCAGCGTTCCATAACATAAGGTTTTTCCTATACAATAAAAAGAAGAAGAAGAAGAAGAAGAAGAATGAGAACGTGGCCAGCACTTGAAAAAATTGGAGGCTGAAAGAAAAAAAAACAGAAGAGAAACTAAAACAAATAAAAACAAGGTGGCAAGACTTCAAATGTATTTCCAGACATTCTCAAACATGGCCGAAAAAAAACGCATTTTCAAAAGTGTTAATGTTCTTGTCGGTGTTGGGCTGGACTTATCCTAACGAAACAAAACGAAAAAACTCCAACGCTACTGGCCACACTATCTAAAGTATCTGCAAACCAAAAGTTATCAAAATTGGTTCAGAAAAGTGCTAGATACAGCGCAAAACCATTCAGAAAATGGTGAAACCAGTATGACCTTGACCTTTGAGAAAGTACAAATAGAAATTCTGAAGCATGGTTAGTAGTAGTTCAAAGTATCCGCAAAGTACAAATGAAAAATTTCGGTTCAGTTATTCTCGAGACACAGCAACAAATGTGTTTCAAACAGAACAGTGGCATTCGGACCGATCGACTGACCCACTGACCGGAAACCGGACTTCTACTGAAGGATGGACCGTGATCTGAAGAACTGTATACCAAATCGCAACCAAATCGTTTAAGCCGTTTTTGAGAAATTGTGCAAAACGTGCGTAGCAGCAAAAATGATTCCAGTGACCTTGACCTTATAGGTAGAGCACATTTGATGGCGCGGGAGGCAAGCCACTAACACAGATAAACGTTTCAATGAAGTTTGGTTAAAATCCGTTGAATGGTTTTAAACGTCCCGACATACCGAGCGACCAACAGACCAACGACATTTGGCTCGTTTTGATTTTCTTCCCCCCCCTCCCCTTGCCCCCGACTATTTTAAAGTATTTTCAGATGTCTGAAAATGCAAAAAAAATCCCAACGACAAGAATAGAATTTTATATGAGAAAATACAATTAGACGGAAAGGAAAGGAAAAACATAGTAGGGCAAAAAGAAATGTAAGATAAACAAGCGAAGAAGGGGGTATTGGAGGAAACCATTAAGAAGACGAAGACGAAGGATTAAGATAAGATAATAGATACTGGAAACTTCTAAAAAAATTCTTGAGGGTGTGGTGGGGTGGGGTCAGAGATCAGAGAAAGGGAGAGAGAGCGAGAGAAATGGAGAGGGAGACAGAGAGAGAGAGGGGGGGGGAAGAAGGGTATTAGGGAGAAAGAGAAGAGGAGAAAGAGAGAGAGAGAGAGAG
>CM072525.1:35223817-35291317 GCA_036898135.1 Oncomelania hupensis
TATCTATCTATCTATCTGCTTTACCTACACTCTGTAGACGTGTCAGTAAACCTGTTAATGTGTTGCAAGTTAAGAGTACACCTAGTGTCAGCGTTTTATAGGTTAGAGAATGGGAGTATATCTATGTTTCCCATACTGGCTTCATATTCCCACAGATCTATGTTTTGACCCCTTTATATTTCTACAGCTCTATCAATCTATGTTCTCACAACTCTTATGTCCTCACAACATTTTGTTTCAACCTCTCTGGGTTCCCACAGCTATATACAGGCCAATCCCACAATTCTTGTTTCAACGACTCTTTGTTTCTGCAGCTCCTTGTTCCAACAGCATTTTGTTCATGCAGATTTATGTTCCATCAGCCCTATGTTCCCGCAGCTCTACGTTTCTTTAATTCTATGTTCCAACAAATTTATGTTGCATTAACTATACATAGGTCTACCACAACCCTTTATATTTCAACGGTCCTTCGTTAATAATGATACATGTAATAATTTATTTTGTATAGCGCAAAACCAAACTTAAAGCTTGCTCTAAGCGTTCGCACTCATTCACACACAGGGATACTCAGATTGCTGTTCCTGCAACTCCTTGGTCCCGCAAATCTATGTTCCTCCAGCTTTATGTTTCCACAGCGTTATGCTTGGTTCAGGCAGTGCTAGTGTTGCGGACAAACAGGTCCCTGGAAGTGTTTGAGAACATGACAACTAAAACACAGAGCCATGCACGAGGAACACAGAACCTAAGAGGAACTTAGAGATGTGTGGAACATAAGGCGTGACCCCATTTGGAGTAGGCCGTATGTCTTACCAGCCTAGTGCGATATCCTGTCAACATTTAAAGGTCAGCGACCGCGTGATGGATGAGATTTTAACGACTAGCGATCGTGCACAGTGGGACGTGCTGTACCGTTAAAGGAATCGACGTTTGGTTGTCGTTGCATGCAGGACTTCAACGGAGCAACGTCTTAAAAGACAATTCAGAATAATTATACAAGATACCAGATGATTTATTGTATCCATTTCTTACACAAGGACATTTTACGCGTGGACTACATTACACGAATATACTAATTTCATTTGATGGGCAGCTCATTCAACGCATTTAAGCTATTAAAAATATCAAAATCTGTTAAGCTAATTTTGAGATAACGTGGAAAAAATTTTTACAAAATGATGGACCTTACCGACTTTGACCTTTGAGAAAGTGTAAATATGGATGGCTCAAAGGCTCAAAAATAACTTGACCGATTTTGATTATTTTTAAATGCGGACATTTTAACTGTATCAGTGATACAGTTAAAATGTCCGCATACAGTTAAAATGTCCGCATTTAAAAATAATCAAAATCGGTCAAGTTATTTTTTTTATATGACACAAACACGCACATCAACAGAGCAATTGGGTTTGGAATAGAATAATCAAATACTGACCAACTGACCGCTACAAAGTGATTGCTGATGAGGTGAACTACCTGTATTTCAAACACATCAAAATCGGTTCAGCAGTTTCTAAGATTAGCCAAGAATTGACTCCAGAGGTATAGGAAGAGCAGATACGGTGAAACGGCCAGGAGGCTGTCCACTAACCCAGGCCATGTTCCATGGGAAGTTTGGTCAAAACCTTTTCCGTGGGTCTTAAAATGTGACGTGCAACAGACAGACGGAACGACCGACAGATATACAGCCCGACCGACTGACTTTTGACTCGTTCTGATTTCTGACCAATTCAAAATATTTCCGTATAAGTCTGGAAATATACTACTCAAAATAATACAAGGGCCACTTGGACATATGGGTCTCTCTTTAAATCAGGGGGCATGGTTAGAAAAGCAGCAAAAGCGCTGCCATTTATACCCAGAAAAAAGCTCCGATTGTTGAATTGAACTCAGAAAATGCAAGCCTTTCGCGTGCAAATCACTGTTTGATGTTGAAAATTTTGCTTTATTAGCAAGACAACAGTAAATTAGGGTCATTTTTTTGTAAAAATTGGGTTTGTTTTTCAACTCAGTGCAGAAAGTTCAAAACTCACACATGTGATTACTTGTCAGAATAAGATTGTCTTGAATGTTACTGTACAGGATAAGTTTTGAAATAAGCAATATAAGCGATATTATTGATAGCAGCAAAAAATAATTAAACTAAATGAAATATGAGAGTGGCCCTTCAATTATTTTGAGTAGTATATAAAAAAAACACTAAAGTGGCAAAGTAGAACAACCGGTGTTTAAATGTCAATCACAGAGTCTCAACGTATAAGTAATAACTGTTTTGGGCAGAGAGATAGCATGAAGCGCGTTAGTTCTTACACATAGTGCACTGAATAGCTTTCTAGGAAGGACTCATTTCCCCCTGTTCCAATGCGTCTGCTTACTGATCGCTCAGCTTCCGGTTGGCTGAAATAAATATACGTCAGCGACGTTTTAACCGCAGTCCATGTCCGGACATGAATTTCTGCAGGATTTGTCATTGGGTGTGTACAGGTTCCGTTGCAACATGCAATATCACCATTCGGTGTTCAGCTTGTCAGCTTGAAGACCAGTTCCGTGTTGTAAACATCTTGTTGACACAGCAGTCAAATTAACCTATACAATGCAGCCAGTTTTCCTGAAGAAGGGAGTGAGGAAGATTAACGTTAACCTGAACCCTACATTGTTTGTGTGTGTATGTGTGCGGGTGTGTGCATATGGGTGTGTGTGTGTATGCATATGGGTGTGTGTGCAATTGTGTGTGCATGTGTGTGTGCATGTGTGTGCGTGCATGAAAGTGTACTCGTGTAAATTAATTATTAGAATGCGTAGAGATGCGTAGAGGAACAAGCAGGATTCTGGGCAGAGCGAAGTTCAACTGAGCAGATTTTCAACATCTATGTCATGCAGTTCTGTTGGCAACCATGAGAGTGTATAACAACAACAGCTCTAACATTATTGAAGTCATCAAAATCCTGTTTGACGAAGCTACCAGTGCAGTCCTCCACAACAGCGCCATCGAGAGCTGGTTCAGAACAACATTCGGCGTCCGTCAATGATGCCTACTCTCTCCAACACTCTTCAACTTCTTCCTGGAGCGCATCATGTCAGATGCCCGTACAATCAGCATAGGGGTTAGAGCAATCTCAAACCTCCGTTTTGCGGATGATATTGATTGATTGGCTGGAGAGGAATAAGAACTTGAATAGCTTGTACAGAGGTTTGAAACCACTTCCAGAACTTTTGGAATGGAAATAAGTGCAGATAAGACCAAAATGATAAACACCAACACCAATGGCATCAACACGAATATCCAAGTCCAATCCCAATTCCTCAACAGGATGCATGGCTTCAAATATTTAGGAGCCGTTGTGTCAGACAATGGGTCCCGACAGGAAGTCCTCTCCAGGATCGCACAAACAACTCCTGCCCTGACAAGGTTGAAGGCCATTTAGAAATACAAGACCATCAGTCTACATTCTAAGGTAAGGCTGCTGCGCTCCCTTGTCATCTTTATCTTCCTATACACTTGCGAAACACGGACTCTCACAGCAGACCTACAACGAAGAATACAAAGCACGGAGATGAGATGTTACAGAAGATTTCTGGGCATTTTCTATACCCTGCAAATCTTCAACGACGAAGTCCAACACTCCATCACACAAGCAATTGGACAACACGATGACATGCATACAGGGGTGGAGAAACGGAAACTCCGATGGTTTGGCCACGTCACCAGAGCATCAGGCCTTGCAAAGACCATCCTGCAAGGCACGGTGCAAGGAGGCAGAAGAAGAGGGAGACAGAAAAAGAGGTGAGGAAGGGAGGGAGGGGCATATTCAAGAATGGACTGGCTTGACACTGAGCGAAGCCATGAGAGTTGCAAAGGACAGAGAAAGATGGCGTATGCTGGTTAAACGATCATCTGAGGCGCCCCAACGATTTTCGACTTATGGGATAGAATAGAGTAGGATAGGATAGAATAGGATAGAGATGGTTACACATAGCTGGAAAGTAAGAGACTGAGAGAGAGAGACATATAGACAGACATAGAGAAACAGAGAGAAAGTGATAGAGAGAAAGAGAAATAAACAGGAAAACAGAGAGAGGCTCATGCTCAGAATCAGACATTTTTTAAAAATTCACAACAAGGATACAGACTTTAAGCGGGAACCTAATGGTACAGTCGTTCCGGGTATCATTCACATTCTGCGATTTTCAGTCAAATATGACAACGACAAAACAAATAACAATAATAACACGACAAAACATATAACTATAAGAACTATTATGCAGCGTACAAAACAAAGCTACATAACAATCAATATTGGTGTTGCAATTACACAATAAATAACCAAAACCAACCCAAAGTGTTTGAAACAATCAGGTGGTACAACTACACATACATTTTAAGAGGCATCAAATGCAGATCAAATAATCAAGTAGACCCTTGCGAAACAGTATCACAATTTTTAAAAATATAAATAAATGGTTACGTCATATTAAGGTAATATTGCTATAATATACGTTTGAAGGAAGGAAGAGTGGTACACGATCTAATGCTTAAAGGAAGGGAGTTCCAGATTATAGGTCCAGAGAATGCAAAGCTATTCTTAAACAGATCAATTCGTGATCGAGCGAGGATGTATTTGTGGGACCCGTAACGTTTTGTCGTAGTACTTAATAGATTGTTTAAATAAGGAGGCGTAAGGCAATGTTACACTTTAAACCAGAGGGTCACAATGTTAAATGAAAACTGGTTGCATAAGGACATTAGGATTGCTGCTTTAAGTTTATCAGATGATGAAAGACTGGGATCATTAATGATAACCTTCCCTGCTCTTCGGTGCACGGTGTTGAGTTTCTTGATATGGGCTTATCCTGCACCACACCATACTGATGACGTGTAATTGGGATATGAAAGGCAGTGGGACGTGAAAAAGTTCTTCTCGCATCAGGACCGACAAAAATTTGCTACTTTATCCAAGAGGTTCAGATTTTTGGGGACAAGTTTGCAAACGTAATCCATATGTTTATGCCATTTAAGTTTATTATTAATACTAACTACAAGCACGCGATGGGTTTCAACTTGTTCAACAACATTTTTCCCAACAATGAGGTCAAGGCAGAGCGGCGTTCTTTGATTTTTTGTATGCACGTTATGACCACACTCTTAGTATAGTCTTATTTAGATGTATAAACATTTTGTTATTATTGCACCATAGTGCAACGTTATTAATTGCATCCTGATGGTCTGACTGAATTTTGTTTAGGTCATTTGAAGACGTGTAGATAGAGCTGTCATCAGTAAAGAGATCACAGGATACAGATCTTGGAGACGGGTGAAGAAGGGGGAATGTCATTTATAAAAAAAAATGTAAAATAGGAACGGGCCTATGACAGACCTTGGGGTACACCATTTGTGATACTATCTAAGCAAGAGTAAGTCCCATACAAGAATACTTGTTACTTCCTATCAGTCAGAAACGACTTAAGAAGGTTGACTCTACGATCGTTTTGAGCGTATAATATAAGTGTATCTACAAGGATTCAATGATTAACATTGTCAACTGCCATTTTGAGATCAAGAAAACCAGCACCCACGATTTAGGATTGTTTTTTTTAATAGACGATAGCCATGAATCACACATAGACGTGAGGGCAGTGTGGCACGAATAAAATTTACGATATTCAGATTAAAGGAAACAGTTTATGTTGTTCAATAAGAGAGAGAGAGACAGACAGACAGACAGACAGAGAGAGACAGAGACAGAGAGAGACAGAGACAGAGAGAAACAGAGAGAGAAACAGAGAGACAGAGAGCGAAACAGAGAGAGAGAGAGAGAAAGATACAGGTATAGAGAAAGAGAGAGACAGAGAGAGAAGGAGAGAGACAGAGAAAGAGATAGATACAGAGAAAGAGAGAGACAGAGAGAGAAACAGAGAAACAGAGAGAGAAACAGAGAGCTAGCTGAGAGACAGAGAAAGAGACAGATACAGAGAGTAACAGAGAGAGAGACAAAGACGGAGAGAGTGACAGAGAGAGAGACAGAGAGGGAGACAGAGAAAGAGACAGATACAGAGAAAGAGAGACAAAGAGGTACGCAGACAAACGGGCAGAGATGCATACAAAAGGATGAACATGCATGCAAACAGACACGAGACAGACAGAATCAAGCAGGGTTACATCAGGTTCCCCTCCATCCCCCAGCCCCCCCCCACTCACTCCCACTCCTCCCTCCCCCGCCCAAACAAAAATTCCGTGTATTTTACGTTTGGTAGTATGTTATCGACCGGTTGCACTGCCGCATGGCTTTTATTCTATCGATTACCGACAGTTGTAAACTACGAGAACTCC
Source organism: Oncomelania hupensis (assembly GCA_036898135.1). NCBI lineage: Eukaryota > Metazoa > Mollusca > Gastropoda > Littorinimorpha > Pomatiopsidae > Oncomelania > Oncomelania hupensis. Next base: position 35,230,143 of record CM072525.1, read on the forward strand.
AATCCCAATCCCAGTGGTGAATAATTCATAAGGCAAAACAAAGCCGTCAGCAGGGAATTTCCATGAATGAGGTGTGTGTGTATGTATGTGTGTGAGTGGGTGTGGGTGTGTGTGTGAGGGTGCGTGTGTGTGTGTGTGTGTGTGTATGTGTTGGTGTGTGTAGGTGCGTGTCTGTGTGTGTGTGTGTGCGCACCCGTTGCAGAGCTGTTGCATTCGAGTCTTTGAAATAAATGAATGACAAATAGTCACGTCCACTAAGAGCTTTATTACCAACTCATAGAAATCCAATGCACGACGCTTGTCTGTCTTCTTACTCTTAAGCCATGGTCACACAGCACTCCACGTCTTAATCACGTACAAAAAGTTCGGAAAATCTGGTGGACGTGGTCGTACGTGGTAATTTTCGGTCAATTTTGGTTTGGCCGTGCTTTGGACGGGGTATGGCCGTCGGCGGCTGTTCCACTGCTGCACTGCCGAAGCACGGCTAACCACGTCCAGCCACGTGTAAGCCTATAAAAAAATTTACACATGTTCTAAAACGAGGGGGGAAAAGGCGGCAAGTTATACCGATCCAGATCTTGTACAAAACACCTCCAGTCATTTGCAGTATGCCTGGAAAGAAGGGTTCCTCTGCCAAGAAGAGGTCGACGAAGGCTCCCCAAGACTCCCAGGCCCAAGTCACAGTCCAGGTCCATGCTCCCCCTGCTGGTGCTGCCGGTCCAGACCCTGACCCTCATGCCGAGGTCTCAGAAAATTACGGTATTTATATGCCGCAAATCAGAAGTGATACAGAAGTGATTAGGCAGTGATCGGGACGTATTTCGAACTTGTTCGAGACGTCGTTAGGTAGTGCTATGTACGTAAAAAAATCCATTTGTCAGTGATAAGCCGCTAACCACACGCTATTTCCCGTGATTCCAACGGGGTACATGCGTCCAATAACCGTGCTCTGGCCGTGACTGAACCGTCTTACCGCGTCTCCCCAAGTTTTAATCACTGCCGGAACACGGATTACCACGCGTGTTTCACGTGTGTTGCACGTCTTTACCGCGTGTTTTACCCGTGGTTGTGCGCGGGCTAAAATTTTGAGCAGTTCAAAACTTTTTGCCGCGTCCGATGCCGTTCAGATTTCTCCCCGCGTCCTGCCACGTCTATACCTCGACCGTAGCTCGTCTTAACCTCGACATCAACGCGAACAACAACGTCCACTCCATGGGTAACAAATTTTGGACGCGCTTTGGCCGTGATTCAGCCGTAAAGGGCTGTGTGACCGGGGCTTTAGCAATGTATATAATTATTTCAATTTCCATTATAAATATATAACGATAAATTGAAAGTGATACGTGTATACATTTCTTCACATTGTGTCTGCAAAGAGTAAGGATTTTCATTATATAACGACATATAAGGACAGGTTCTAAAATTGAATATTACAGGCTATCTGTCTGTCTCTGTCTGTCTGTCTGTCTTTCTCCCTCTTCACCCCTCTGTCTGTCTCTGTCCCTCTCTCTCTCTCTCTTGATCTTTGATTTTTTTGCCTGTTATTATATGTTTATCTGTATTATATATCATTATCATTATTATTATATCATTATCTGTAACAAGATCTGGCAGAGTGGGGAGTGGCCTACACCATGGACCCAGTCGCTTGTCATCACTCTTCCCAAAAAAGGTAACCTTCAGGAATGTAAAAATTACCGCCTCATCAGCCTCATCAGCCATCCCAGCAAGATCCTCCTAAAAATAATACTCAACAGGTTGAAACCCCAAGCTGAACAAATCATAGCTAAAGAACAAGCACGATTCAGGGCAGGGTGAAGTACCACTGAACAGATTCAACCTCAGAATAATCTTCGAGAAATACCTAGGGCACCAACAACATCTATATCATGTATTCGTAGACTTCAAAATGGCGTTTGACCGAGTGTGGCATGCAGCTCTGTGGGCAACCATGAGAGTGTACAACATCAGCCCTAAAACTATTGAAGTCATCAAAAGCCTGTATGACAAGGCTACCAGTGTAGTCCTCCACAACAGCGCCATCGGAAACTGGTTCAGAACAATCGGTGGGCGTCAGTGATGCCTACTCTCTCCAACACTCTTCAACATCTTCCTAGAGCGCATCATGTCAGATGCCCTTGGAGATCACGAAGGCACAGTAAGCATAGGGGGAAGAGCAATCTCCAACCTTCGTTTTGCGTATGACATTGATGGATTGGCTGGAGAGGAAAAGAACTTGAACAGCTGGTACAGGGGCTTGACACCACCTCCAGAGCCTATGGAATGGAAATAAGTGCAGAAAAGACCAAAATGATGATCTTCAACACCAATGGCATCAACGGACATCAAAGTCCAAGGCCAATCCCTCAACACCGTGCATAGCTTCAAATATTTAGGAGCCATTGTATCAGACAATGGGTCCCGACAGGAAGTCCTCTCCAGGATCGCACAAACAACTGCTGCCCTGGCGAGGTTGAAGCTAATTTGGAAAGACAGGACCATCAGTCTACATTTCAAGATAAGACTGCTGCGCTCCCTTGTCATCTCCATCTTCCTATATGCTTGCGAAACATGGACCCGCACAGCTGATCTACAACGAAGAATACAAAGCATGGAGATGAGGTTCTACAGAAGACTTCTGGGTATTTCCTATACCCAGTACATCACCAACGACGAAGTCCGAAAGACCATCACACAAGCTATTGGACAATACGATGACCTGCTCACAGTGGTGAAAAAACGGAAACTCCGATGGTATGGCCACGTCACCAGATCATCAGGTCTTCCAAAGGCAATCCTGCAAGGCACAGTGCAAGGAGGTAGAAGAAGAGGGAGACCAAAAAAGAGGTGGGAGGACAACATTCGAGAATGGACTGGTTTGACACTGACCGAAACAATCAGGGTTGCTGAGGACATGGAAAGATGGAGTACGCTGGTTAAACGATCATGTGTGGTGCCCCTACGACCTTCGAGTTACGGGATAGGATAGGATAGGATAGGATAGGATATATGTTAGAATTTGTTTATGTTGTAAAACTGCATTTCGAGTCTAAAACACTTTCTGTATTAAACGGTTTATGTGAGTCATGTGAGTTATGTGAGTTTCGGCGACACAATGTTCTCTATCTATATCTCTGTCTCTTTCTATCTGTCTATCTATCTGTCTGTCTCTATCTTCATCTCTGTCTCTGTCTCTGTCTCTCTCTCTCTCTCACTCTTTCCTTAATCCAGATAAAACTAAATCCAAGCTAATTACAACTATACAAAAAAGGCAAAGTTCTTCTATGAAACTCTCTCTTTTAAAGCTTTGCAGAAAACAGTTGAGGTACAATGTCATAAACTTATTGGCGTGACATTAGACAATGATTTGTCTTGGTTTTAAAATACTGTAAATGTCAGTAACACTATTTACAGAAGGACTTATAATTATCAAGGATTAAACTTTTTTTTTTAATCTGCGTTTTAGTAAACAATTATATTTGGGACATATGCAACCATTAAATTTTATTGCTTATTCTTCAACTATTTGGGTTCTGCTAGAAGCAATGCCATGAATCCTTTTTTGGGATTTAGAAACGTGGAATTAAAATGGTTAGTCTTAAATACAAAATCTCTCTGAATGATTGCAAACAGATTAACATACTACCTCTTGCCAACATATTGAAATTTAATAAAGGAATATTCATGCACAAGATCCTTTCTGGCAATGCGCCTTCCTGTTCTTTCTTATCTTTTTTCTTAGAAAACTGCCAGATTTTCTACCAAACTAAATATCCCATTTTCAAGAATTTATCTGTTTAAAACCAGTCTGTCATATTAATGTTCCACATTACAGAATAACTTTTCAGAAGTTCGCAGTGCAGTCACTAAATACACATCCTTTTTAGTACATCTTTTGCAACACATTAAAATTAGTTAATTGGTCTTTTAGTAGTAGTTCTTCATTTATAACATTCACTAGATTGTTTTATATAAGTTGTGCGTGTGTGTGTGAATGTGTGTGTGTGTGAGTGTGTGTGTGTGCGCGCGAGCAGATCTTTATGATATTTTTACATTATGATGTTATTGTTATACAGTTACTTTGGTATACTTATTGATATTGTTACAAGCCCAAGGGCAAGAGTACCCTTGTTAAATAAAATTATCTTCTCTTTCTCTCTCTCTCTCTCTCTCTCTCTCTCTCTCTCTCTCTCTCTCTCTCCCTCTCTCTCTCTCTCTCTCTCTCTCTCTCTCTCTCTCTCTCTCTTTCTTTCTTTCTTTATCTCTCTCTTTCTTTCACTATTCTTTCGTTCTTTCTGTCCATAATTTCGTTCTCTTTTTATAAAGGTAGTTTCCCTATTATGCTCTAGCTATTGCGCTGATTTCTTTGAGTCGCCCTTCTGTTCTTTTGTGCTTATCGTTGTATCTTGTGTTCCCTTTCTGTTCTTCTTTTTTTTATACTTTTTCCTTCTACCCCCACCAATCCTTACCGTACATCTATTTCCGCCTTACGGGACAAATGTAATGAATTTCGCGACAGACTTGCCTCCCTGATAAGAAACATTTCCATAACTCAGTTACGATGCTGACGACCTTCACCGTGTCTTAGTTAGTCCTCGCCCCTACCCCCTCCATCCAACCTCCTTACACCTCTCCACCGACACCCACCCTAAACACCGCCATTACGTCCCTTTTTCATTGGGGCCCCCCCCCCCCCCCTCACCCGTCTTCTGTTTCCTCTCTCTCTCTTTCTTTCTCTCTCTCTTTCTCTTACTGACTCTCTTTCTCTCTCTAACCCCTTTTCGGGCTGAACTGGCAAATTTTGTCTCTAGATTTTTAGATAATATTTATTACTTATGTAAGCGAATTTTTGTTGCATTCACAACAAAAGCGCGGCATCAGTAATGCTACGCCACACAGATCAAAATTGCGCAAAAAATATAAAATGTCTCATTTCACGCTAAAACAATGGTTATATTTGCTGTTTTTTTGTATCCTATCCTATCCTATCCTATCCTATCCTATCCTATCCTATCCTATCCTATCCTGTCCCGTAACCCGGAGGTCGTAGGGGCACCACAGATGATCGTTCAACCAGCATACTCCATCTTTCTCTGTCCTCAGCAGCCCTGATGGCTTCGCTCAGTGTCAAACCAGTCCATTCTCGAATGTTGTCCTCCCACCTTTTTTTTTTGTATAGATTCTTCAGAAATCCAAAACAGATAAAAGGGTTGAATTTATGTACGCGTGAGTGTGTGTGTGTTTGTGTGAGGGTGCGTGCGCCCGTGTGTGTATTATGTATGTATTATGTATGTATGAGTATTTATGTATGTGAGCTATTGTACTAGAGATGTTATTCCCTATGCTATGAATTCTTTTTGTCTTTCCCCCTTTTTGTACATTCCTCTCTTTCTGCAATCCTCCGGGGAATCTCCCCTCCTTCCTGTCCTGGTGGCCTGGAAAAAGGACTTCGGAGGCTTTGTTTCAGAAATTGTCAAAGCAACAAATTCAATCAAGGGCAGACAAGACAATACGCGACAAGGTCGCAACACCCTTTCCTTGTTTTCACGTTAGAAGAGGGGTCGTGGCGGGGATGGGTGACACGATGGCGCGCGGAGGTGGTTGTGGAGGGTGAGAGGAAGGTAAGAGGCAGTGTATTGGGGTAGGACTGAGGTGGAGATAGGATGGTGGGTGTGGAAAGCGACGGCGCTCGGTTAGTGTGCGCTCTACAGCAATTGGAGGTTGGGGCAGTTGGTGGGGGTAGAGGAAATAGGGCGTGGGAGTGCTAACAATATTGTGTAAGGGGATTTCGAGATGGTATTGAAAATAACGCTAACTGCATAAAAGTCATGGCTGGCTACGTTTAGTTTGGAAAGCAATATTGTGTGAGTGTGTTGTATTATTAATTTTAACTCGTGAGTTAGTTGCTCAGTAACAAGACACCATTTTCCTGTGTTGATATTGGAAGATGCACAACATTTTGTACTGTATTAATAATATTAAATCATGAAGTAGTGGCATTAACAAACCTCAATGTCATGACACATCATTGGTCCTGTTTCTGAAATTGGAAGATGCAAGAAAGCATCATCATGTTTTTAAGAGTAATGAATTTGTTTTAAAATAAACACAAATTAAAAACATTCGCTCTTCGCAACACAGAATAAAACAAGAAAAAATATTTTAGAAAACAAAGAAAAAGCAGACCAATCTAGTTTTGCTTTCTTTCTGTCTCTGTCACATTTTCACCACACTTTTATTTTCACGACCTCATCGAGAAAAGACTCCAGTATACAAAATAGTGAAATAAACCCAATTCAAGGAATAATACTAAAAACAACTACAAATCAACCCTGCTTAGCTGAGACTTGCCGAGGCTGACGTTGCGCCTCTCCACTTGTGAGAGCTATTCGTCGAGTCTCAGCCACGCTATCTGAAGAGAAAAACCCAATACAAAGCAACCATTTCAATGGAATGACAAGCCTTCCTGTGAATGTGCATGTAGGCTTGTTTAAAACACACACACACACTCACACACACACACACAATATTACTAGTCCACGAAATTGGCTAAGTTCTTTATTATATTTTTGTGTGCGCAGAATGCATGACAATATAAGACATTTCGATCGTCTGTCACATCAGTTAAATAGGTTCTGTAGTATATACCCACACATTTAAAATATCCTGTGTCCCACCGCCGTAGCTCAATTGGTAGAGCGTTCGCCTGGCACATCGATGACCCAGGTTCGAATCCCGTGGTGGGCGATTTAAAATGTGGGCATTTTCACTGTCCATTTTAGCAGTATGATTGCTTTTGGTGGTTCAGTGTTGATTCAGGTCCCTACCCCTCTTTCCCTTGGATGGTTATCCCCGTCTGCCATATCGCCAATGGTGGGTGTAGACGATAAACCTCAATGTTCATTCATTCAGATATCCTGAAAAAACATTTACCTCAAGGCTCATGCACAGAAAACGATTTGTTTTCTTATCTTAGCAAATGTTTTCAGCATAGAGCCAGTTTGATTCCACCGTTTCACTTCCATGATTGAAGTCCTCTTAAAGCCACCAGAGAGCTTATAACATTATTATTTATAGAATGCACAATCCTTTATTGTCCTCATAAACATTCACAAGGAGAATTTATTTTTGCGGAGTCCAACTGCATGTGCAAATCAACATTTGTTCCAAAAATACAAAACAATGAAATTGAATGTAATTATTAAAGTACATTACTTTAATACCATTTAAGTTGAAATAATGATGTTAGTACATTGATTTAAAAAAAAATTATACAATGACCTGTATGACAAGTCTACCAGTGCATGGTATGACCACGACACCAGAGCATCAGGCCTTGCAAAGACCATCCTGCAAGGCACGGTTCAAGAAGGCAAAAGACGAGGGAGACAGAAAAAGAGGTGGGGGGACAACATTCGAGAATGGACTGGCTTGACACTGAGCGAATTCGCGAAGCCATGAGGGTTGCTGAGGACAGAGAAAGATGGAGTGCGCTGGTTTAGCGATCATCTGTGATGCCCCAACGACCTTCGAGTTACGGGATAGGATAGAATAGTATAGGATTCTACAATGAAAATATCACATATATAGTGGAACATTAAAATCCCACACAATGAAGCGAGAAATGCACTATCCTATCCTATCCTATCATATCCCATAACTCGGAAGTCGTAGGGGCAACACAGATGATCGTTTAACCAGCGTACTCCATCTGAGAAATGCACGGTTTCACTAAGTTTACGAAAATGTGAGTGGTACAAATTACGTTAATTGTATAAAGAGGTGGGGGGACAACATTCGAAAATAAACTGGCTTGACACTGAGCGAAGCCATGAGGGTTGCTGAGGACAGAGAAAGATGGAGTACGCTGGTTAAACGATCATCTGTGGTGCCCCAACGACCTCCGAGTTACGGGATAGGATAGGATAGGATAGGATAGGATAGGATAGGATAGGATAGGATAGGATAGGATGCTACTGGAAACTTTTCCCGAAACCTACAGGTTGCTATTAAAGACGTCATCATCCATAGTAAATGTAAATATTACATTATTCATCCTTTGTTGCGCCCTGAGCATGCTGCTATCAAGGTCGATGCGGCGCCATACAATCATCATTATCATCATCAGCATCATCATCATCATCATCATTACCATCATCACCATCATCATCATCATCGTTGTTGTTATCGTCGCCGTCATAGTCATAATCATCATCATCAACATCATCATCATCCATAATATTATCATTCATAACATAGTCTAATCTAAAACGCCGAACTGTAAACATCATCCATTATATAACATTATTTCCTCTTGCATTTTGTTGCCCATTTCCGATGAGCTCCTGCCAGCCAAACAGCCGATCCTCCAGCGAGAGAGAGAGAGAGAGAGAGAGAGAGAGAGAGAGAGAGAGAGAGAGAGAGAGAGAGAGAGAGAGAGAGATCATTTTTCTATGGCTGCCATGTTTATCTGCATGATTACTTCCTCACTCCCAGGAGATTTGAATAAGGGGACATAATTCCCTAGCTCATCAAGGGAGAGAAATCAAGACATCGACGCTTGATCAGAGGGACTTCCTTCCGCTGATAGTTTTTCATCCATATTGGCAGCTAGCTAGGCGACGAGGCGTCAGATATGATGAAATCGCGATACGTTTTCGCGGAGGAGTTGAGAAACTCCACACTGAACAATTTAATTGTATTTATTTATTTACTTATTTATTTTATTTTATTGTATCGGACTTATGTGGCGCTTTTTTCAGCTCAAGAGCTGCTGAAGGCTCTGTGCTAAAAAGTTCTAACTCAAGAAGGCCGAGGCAGCCTTTGTGCGCAGTATCTGAAGCTCAGACAACTGAGCACAATCCTGGACGACCGGGGATAGGGAGAAGGCACCTAGTGCATGGTGGGTGTATTTGTGTAGTCAGCACTCTCCCGTAACATGAGAGTCGGGATCTTTAAAGTTACTTTTGTTGGAATGAATGGGAACCTTCTATACGGATCGTATGCTTAAAGTAGCCTTACTGAACAGTGTTATTTCGATTTTTACACATAAATCTTTTCGACATTTGAAGCAGAATGCAATATTCGTACGTCAGTATAGCGCTGTTGCAAAACTAGTGCCGATAGAGTTATCCGTCCCTGCCTTCACCTATGCCAAGGACACCGGCTAGTTCCGGTTGAGTATTAAGCATGGCCGAACATAGACTGAAGACTTGTGGCGGAGGAAAACAGTATTGCGTTTGCTGCCCTAATTTCGCAGGAAAAGTAATTGAAGGGCGCATTGTCAAGTTACACAAATTACCAGCTAACAAAACACTGAAACGACAGTGGGAACAACGTTTGCGACTGATTCGGAAAGATTACAACAATGTAAAATAATAAGACATAATTGCAGTTGCTTCACTGAATTAAAAACAAAAATTATTCTCCTGTATAATAATGTTATCTTCTAGATAAACTGCAACATTAACATTTCTCAATTAAAAAATTAAAGCAAAGAAAAAAGAAAGAGACTTCGAATTTCTCGTGAATGTAGGTCTCTGACAAACGAATTAGGCCTACTGAACAAACAAATCAGCAATCAATGTTTAGGCAGTTATTGTTAAATTTACTTTTACAATTTTAATAAATGATTTATCATGATTTTGGCTGAAGACAGCTAGTTATTTGGTTGAGATTACTTATGACAGTGTTCCTTGGGCTTGGAGCTGACAAGACACGCTTACACAGTAACACACGAGGAGGCACTGTGGTCTAATGGTAGTGCTTCGGCTTGTGGATCTGAAGGTCCCGGGTTCGAGCCCTGGCCGGGCCATTGTGTTGTGTCCCTGGGAAAGACACTTTACTCCTGTTTTCCTACTCCTTCGGATGAGAGTATAAACCGAGGTCTAGTCTGTGTCGCATACATTCCATCATAACGGACTTTAAAGATCCTGACGCTCATGTCCTAGGCGGGTGAGTGCCGGTAACAAGAAAACACTTGGTAAAAAGTGCCATAATTATCAAAATTGATTGTGGGCATCTACGGAAGAAGAAGACACACTACACAGCACAGTACATCGATTCGATTAATCAACGCAAAATTACTATTATATTTACTTGTGAAAAGTTACGCCTCGTTTTCTATCACGTTGAGGTCTGTTCGTACATCCTGAGTAAAATTTGAACGATTGTACAAGAGATATATAATTTATATAACCCTCTATCTTTCTTGCTTCAACCGGAACTAGCCGAACCCAAGGGCCGCAACCGATCCGCCACTTTCGCTTTCATTATGAAACAGCGCTCTAGTAGACCTTTTCTCCAGCGCCCATCCCCCTCCCTCCTCTCCACCCACCTCTGCCATACTCCGAAACACAAATTCAGCACTGCTTACAAGTAGACTTTCATCATGTCGATTGTACAATATGTTTTGCCACACTAATCAATTCAATTCAATTCAATTCAATACAACTTTATTTATCCACATAGGGCAATTACAAGATTTAGAAGCAGCTAATATTATTGAAATAAATAAATACATAAACAAGTTTAAAAAACTTTGAAATTTAAAAGTTTATCACACTATTTCATAAGCACATGTCCTACTATACAAACATAAACCAAACACACACGCAAACACACACACACACCACGCACATCATGAACACTCACAGCCGACAGTTAAATCAAATAAAAACATGAAGGTAAGAAAATAAGGTAAGAATATCATCAATGAATCATCATTGCAGTAGGGCGGTGGGGAAAATGTTAAAGCGGAGATGATCGCATCAAATTTAGCAGTCGAATTGCGCAAGGAATAAAACTGTGGGAGCGGCGATTACCTTTACAGGCCGGTAAGGCAAAACGGCGCCCGGATGGTAGCACTGAGAATTCGCCCGCCAGAACATGCTCTGGTCTACAAATAATTCCGTTCGCCTTCTTAATGATTTGCCGATCGCAGAAAGAACCCAGGTCTCTCTGCCTGACACCGATGATCTTTGAACAGACATTGACAATGCTGGACAAGCTATTCCTATCCCTCACAGTCAGGCTGTGGAACCAACAAACAAACGAAAAAGTCAGCAAGCTCTCAATGAAAGATTGATAAAAGAAGCTGAGAATCTTAGAATCCACAGAGAAAGACTTCAGTTTCCGGAGAAGGTACAATCGCTGTTGGCCCCGTTTGACAATGCACTGTGTGTTCACATCCCATTTAAGCTTGCTGTCAAAACCTGTGCCCAAATACTTATATGTGTCAACAATCTCAACATCTTCATTATGAATAACACTTGGCTGGACCACCTCTTTGACTCTCCTAAAGTCAAAAATCATCGCTTTCGTTTTAGTAACATTCATATCCAAAAAATTATCATCGCACCAATCCACGAAGTGCGTGAGGGCAAAATCATGATCTCCTTCTGGTCCTTGCAATAAAGACAACAAAGCTGAGTCATCAGAAAATTTTATCAGAAAACTATTTTCAGCAGTGCTTCTACAGCTGTCAGTATACATTATAAAAAATAATGGCGACAGAACACAACCCTGTGGAGAACCTGTGGAAGTAACCAGAATATCTGACAAAGAACCATTGACACAGACTCTCTGTTGTCTATTAGTCAAAAAATTTAAAGTCCAAAGTACAAGTTGATGACTGAGTTTAAAATCAGAAACAAGTTTATCAACCAGAATATGAGGCTGCATAGTGTTAAACGCAGAGGAAAAATCTGCAAAAAGCAGTCTGGCATGCGCCTTAGGCTTCTCCAAATGGGTATACAGAGTGTTCAAGATAAACAACTTGGCATCCTCCACCCCCCTCCCAGCCCTATACGCAAACTGACGGGGATCAAGAGCGGCACCAGTCGCAGTAAGAATGAGGGTTTTAATGATTTTCTCCAAGGTTTTCACAACAAGAGATGTGAGAGCGACAGGCCTAAAATCATTGGGTTGTTTGGGGTTGGGTTTCTTGGGTAGAGGCACGACATTAGAAATTTTCCAAATATCAGGAATCTGACCAGAATTTACAGACTGCTGGAAAAGGGGCTGAAAGACGCCTCCAAGTTGATCAGCACAATAACGCAGTGTTTTACCACAAATTCCATCAGGGCCAGGAGCTTTACTGACATTTATAGACTTAAACAGTCTAGTAACACACTCCTGAGAAATCTCAATATCAATAATCTACACCGATAGACTTTTTCATTATGCCCATGTACGGCCGACAAGCAACAGATAGACGCTGCACCATGTTGATTGTACCAGGGGCGTCGCACACGGGGGGGCAGGGGGGGCACCTGCCCCCCCCAATAATTTGGCAAAAAAAAAAAAAAAAGAGAGAGAGAGAGAGAGAGAGAGAGAGAGAGAGAGAGAGAGAAAGAAGAAGAAGAAGATTTTGGGAAATATTCATCACAAAGAAAATAAACCACAAGACTTGAATAAAAATTTTATATTAATTTTTATTTAACAAATTAGCCTTAGCCCTTCATACCCTAAGTGCGAAGCATCAGTCACAATTTGAACATCAACCAGTTGGGGCTTGACCTCTCTGTAGTTCCAACTGTCAAAAGCTTGTAGCCACCAGTTTAGTTCTTGTATACAATGGCTATCCAATTGTAACACAGAATTCCAGGATTTTCTGGATGACAACAGTCTGTACAAGTGTCTCAAGAAGAGCTTTCCTGGTGTCACTGCCCAGGCAACAGATATACATAATCCTGTAGTTTTAGCCAAAACTCGGGCTGTTGCTTTCCCTTTTGTCAACACTTGCTTGATTTGTCTTTTTATTCGTACGATGCGATCTTTCTGCGCTTTAATAACAGGGAATAACCCCGTTGTGTCAATTTCATATCCCAAATATTTAATCTTTTGAGTAGGAACTACAACCGACTTTTCAAAATTAACTTTTATACCCAAATCTTCAAGTGTGTTCAACAATAAGTCACTATGGTCAGTAATAAGACTCACATGTGCACAAACTAAAAAATCATCCACGTATAGCGATAAATGCACTCCCAAGCTTCTCAGATAAGTCACAACAGGTCTCAGCACTTTGGCAAAGAAATATGGACTGAGACAAAAGCCAAACGGCAACACAGCATACGAATAGTAATGTCCATCAAACTGAAAACTCAGCAGCTCTTGATCTTCTTCTCTGACAAGGATGTGATAAAACCCATCTTTTAAGTCGACAGTAGTTAAAAAGTCATGCGCCTCAATCACTTGCGCTACGTTCCGAATATCTTCCTGCTTGAACTTTGAACTTTGACAAAAAGAATTTATCTGTCTAAAATCAGTAATAAGCCGAAATCCACCGCCTTTCTTTGGCACATACCCTAGGGGTGAAAGAAACTCCGGCTTTTTGATACACTCCTTTATGTATCCATTACTAACCAAACGAGATAGCTCGTTTCTGACAAATAATGATTTAGAAAAGTCAAGAGGGTGATTGGGTAACTCAAAACTGTCCGGACGTGCAACCAAGGGTATTGGAACACCGTTTTCTATCCAATTAATTATGCAGTTACTAGCACCGATTCTTTTCCATTCGGACAAAAAATGTTGCATACTGTTTTGTTCAGGCACACTGAAAGTTGGATGCTGTGATGACAAAGTCAAAAAGAAGACGTGGTGACGTAATCGATAGTCCTACGCCCTTTTCAAAATTACGCCATGCTTACGTCATATTCTTGGAATCCAACCTCTAACTCTGACCGATCTCTGGCTGGTCACCGCGATGGTGACGATTCGCGGTTCCACCTCGACTGCTTGGAAATCCTCTGTTGGATTGCTGTGCAAATACATCAGTACGGTAGCCCTCGTTACTTCGTCCTCGAACATAGAGGGTCGTTCGGTTTTCAATACTTTAAGGCTTGTTTCTGAGAAACGCGCAACCTTAGATAAAATGTTGCACACAGGCAGGTCTGCTTTCTTAATTCCTTGTCTGTATTTTTACTAGTTTCAATTCTGGAGGCAGGCTAATAGCCTGAAGAGATCGTCTGATACGCTCATACTCCACCCCAAGGTCATCAAAAGAAGAGGTTGGGGGTTGATCAACGGGCGCTCGCTGGCCTGATTCTTGTTGAAGTCTTTCTTCTAGACAATTCACTTTCTCTGTCAATGTCGACAGTTTCTCATGTATCCTTTGCAAAATTTCTCCAATTGGAGTAGCCTTGTTCAGGTGTACCTCCTCAGCATCTAAAAAGCAATTTGTGGCTTCGGAGTCCATCTGGAATCCGTTCGTCTTGTGCGACGTATGCACAAAGAGTGACGTAGTAGTCACTACCACGTGACTACTACAAAAAGGGAGTGTTCAGTATTTTCTTGTGATTACTAAGAAGAAGAAGAAGAAGAAGAAGAAGAAGAAGAAGAAGAAGAAGAAGAAGAAGATTTCAAACGATAGAGGAAGGCAGGAAGAATCAATAATTTAAAAAATCACCATATTTTTAAACCGTAGTGTAAAGGGCTAACGTACGAAATAATATTACAATAATCTATTAGCATGTGCCTGTGTTTCACAACAGCCCAGGAGATTGCCAAGATGACCAGGGAGACTTTGTGCAGCATCAGAAGTGATGAGGCATTTCACCTTTTTTGGGAGAAAACCTGCCGCCAAGCAAAAGTCTCACAGGTGAACGATCCATGTTTACCAAGACAACAAAGAAGACCGGCAAGGTTAGAGGAAGGATGCAGTGCTCCAGAATTCCCAAGCACTGTTGAAGACCACTACCGGGGAATTTATTTTGAGGCCCTGGACAGTCTTACAACGTGCCTGACTGATCGTTTTGATCAACAGGATTTTGAAACTTACTCCAAATGTGAACAGCTCCTTTTGAATGCAGTGAACGGCCAGGACTATGACAAGCAGCTACAAGATGTCTGCGACTTCTATGGGCAAGACCTTGACCAGTCAAGGCTCTCAGTTCAGCTTCAGATTCTTGCACAAAAAATGTCTGGTGGAAACAAGAAATTGTCAGCCGTTGTTCAGCATTTCAAGTCACTGTCTGTCTCAAAGCTAGCTCTTATGTCTGAGGTTGGGCTTTTACTGAAGCTCATTTTGGTCATGCCTGCCACCAATGCCGTGAGCGAAAGAACTTTTAGTGCCATGAGGAGGGTCAAGAACTACCTCAGGTCAAGCTCAACAGAAGAGCGTCTGAACCACTTGATGCTGCTCCACGTCCACAAACAAAGGACGGATTCCTTGGATTTAGTTAAGCTTGCCAATACTTTTGCATCTTCTCAGCACCGCAGAGAAGTGTTTGGAACTTTCAGCGTCCTGGACAACTGCAAGCTGGGTGTGATCACCAAGACAAACGGCACTCAGACAGACAGTATTTTGCTTTAGAGAAACTGCGAGTAATATACGCCCTAGTAAAACAAATTGATCAATTGACTGATTTTCTGAAACTGGTTGTCACGTGGGGTTTATGGGCTCTGCACAATGGAATTATGGACCCTCACGTTTATTCGGTGGGAACTGCTAGTAGGTCACCCTATGAATTACTTTAATAAATTTATTTGTTTACCTCGTTCTGTGTTAAGGTTGGGGTACAGAAATAGATAGAAAAATGGTAAGAGATTACTGTCACACTAGCTTTCACACGGCTATGAATCATATGTAGTCCAGCCACTTGATAACAGTTAAAATCACACATTTATTTCTTCTACTCTATACAAGATTCTCTAAGTACTAATCTAACTTAAAAAGTCTCTTTCAATGCTAATAGTTCGATCGCTGATAGTCTAGGCAGCTGTTTTTCTTCCTCGGGCACTTGCTATTATATTTCATGTAGATTTGGACTACTGTGGTCCGTTTTACAGTTTCTGAAGAGTTGGACTACTGTGGTCCTGTTATGATCAGTTTAAGTGCACCTTCGTGTTTGCACTTAACTTTCTGATGGTGCGGTCGAAGTCCTTCTGTGAGATAGCTTCTGGTACACCTTTGTCGTTGTGTAGTTGGGTTCCCTTGCCACGCTGTGGGGTCTGACAGGGTGTTTCTTCGGGTAGCTCTTTCCGTCTTGTGCGGTAGAGTCTCCTCAACCAACTAGTCGTCTCTGTGGAGTGGGGTGCACAGGATAGCTCGGGATAGCTCGGGATAGCTCGCCTGCTCGTCTGTAATATAAGAGACGAAATTCTGCACAACCCTGAATAATCGGTTTGTGCAGAGCGTCTCACTGAAAGCCAAGTAGCCCTCAGTGATAGCTCCACATCTCTATACATAAGCGACGAACATTCTGCTACTTCCGGGTTCCACTGGAATCTCACTCTAAATTCCTATACATACATAAATATCAATCGTGTCTAACTATACACATACAGAATTAATAATATTATAAACATTCAGTGTTACAGCCACTGGTCTGCAAACATACATATAAGTTAAACAACAGTGGTTCCGTACGGGATACAACATGGCGGCGCAACCGGTCGTGTTTCGCCTCGTGCTCGGCTCGTCCACGCGGCACGGCAAATTCGGATTAACAATTCACATTTATGCATAGCAAATTCCACAAACATAATTTCAACAATAATATAAATATATCACGATGAAACAGAAGGGTGTTCATTTACCTGTTTGACAAGTTCAGGCCCGTGATGACTTGAGAGAATTCTAAGATTCTAAGTCCTGCTTCCTGGTCTATGAGTGAAGATAGTTCTCTGCTAGCTAAGTAGATGTTACTTCTTCCTCGTCTTACACACGACTGATTCCAACTGTCTTAGGTTTTGACACATTCAAAACTGCTCTACCCACTGAGCCTGCTCTGATTGGTTAAAACGGTCCGATTCAAAGCTCAAGTGCTGACTCACTGCGATGTGGGTGGCTCGCTCGCTGTGTGTGGTTTACTGTGTAATTTAATTGCTGCTGTGTAGTAGTCTAACTTCTCTACTGTTACAAAGACTACACATGGCTAAATAGTCAACAAGCAGAGTTAACACTAGCCAGTTCGTGACAGGCTCCCTCAACTGAAAAAAGGCGATGACTACTGGATTCGACCTTTTTCTACTACAGAGCCTAGTTTAACACTGCACTATCCTAGGGTCCTATTTACAAACTAATTAAGTTGCTCTACCTGAGCTGCAATGCTGTGCCAGGTAGCTATGGACACTAGTGACAGGGTATTTATTGGGCGGGGACGAATTCTGGTGCTGTGGCCCTTAGTTGTGTTGGGTGGGCGACAGCTGCTGTGTCCTCCACGAGATGGCGACTGAGGTAGTCGGCTCCGTGGTTCTCTTTGCCGGGGATGTACTCGATCTGGAATGAGTACGCCTGAAGGGTGAGTGCCCATCGCATCAGGCGAGAGTTCAAGGATTTGGAGGCTGCCAGGAACGATAGTGGTTGGTGGTCCACCTGAACTGTGAAGTGGGTTCCATACAGGTAGAGTTGAAACTTCTGTATGGCCCAGACTAGTCCAAGACATTCTTTCTCCGACGTGGCGTAGTGGGTCTCGGCGGGTCTCAATTTTCTGCTGGCGTAGGCGACAGGGAATAGCGTCTCTGCATTCTTGGGGTCGCGCTGTAGCAGTACTGCTCCGAGGCCTAAGTCGCTTGCGTCGGTGCGAAGAACGAATGGCTGAGTCAAATCGGGTAGGTGGAGTACTGGCGCCGATGTCATTCTGTCCTTGAGTGTTTGGAAGGCTGTCTCACATTCCGCTGTCCAAACTACTTTGTCCGGGGCGATTTTCCGGGTTCCATTTGTCAGGGGTACGGCGATGCTGTTGTAGTTGGGGATGAACTTCTGGTAGAAGCCGCAGAGTCCTAGAAACGACTGTACTTCCTTTTTGGTCTTGGGCCTAGGAGCGTCGAGTAGGCGTTTCACTGTCTTTTCTACCGGTCGCAGGCTTCCTTGACTGATGGTGTGTCCCAGAAATTCTAGTTCTGTGAATCCAATCTGACATTTGGTGGGTCTTGCCGTCAATCCCGTGTCTCTGAGGCGGGCGAGTAGTTGCTGTAGGAGCGTGACATGTTCCTCCCACGTAGGCGTAGCGATGAGGATGTCGTCCATAAACGAATGTAGGTGCTCGCTGCTCAGGGGTGCCAGGAGTTTTCGCATCATGGCGCTGAAGATGCTGGGTGCGTTGTGGAGTCCGAATGGAAGTACATTGAACTCGAAGTGTCCTTCCATAGTGCTAAACGCTAGGTACTTTCGGACTTGCGGTTGCACTGGTATCTGGTAGTATCCTTTGCTGAGGTCGATGCGTGAGAAGTACTTCGCTCGCTGTAGCTTGGCAAATAGGTCTGTCTGGTCCGGGAGTGGCTCTGGCTGGAATTGCGTTACGGCATTCAGGAGTCTGAAGTCGATGCACAGTCGGTGCTCTCCGTTGGGTTTTCGCAACAATACCGTGCCTGCGCTGTAGGGTGAAGTAGACTCTGAGATGATTCCGGCTGCCAGTAAGGTGTCTATCTCTTCCTTGATGGCTCGCTGCTGCGACAGTGGCATCGGGTAGAGCTTCTGGCGGACGGGTGTTGGGTCGGTCACCGTTAAGGTTACTTCGACGAGGTCTGTCCTCCCTGGTCGGTCTGTGAGCACAGTCTGATGTTGGCGAATGACCTGTCGTACTTGCTGTTGCTGTTTAGCGGCTAGGTCTCCGTTGAGTATCACGTCTTTGTAGGTTTCTTTGGAGTGCAGGGGATACTCTACTGCATTGGTCTCCATGCTTTCTCCTTCTTCCGCGATGGCGATGGCTAACAAGTTGTGAGTGCTGGGGGTCGCTGGTCGGTCCGTGTACTTCTTGAGGAGATTGATGTGGTGGTATCGGGCTCTCCCGTTCACCTCTACTTGGTAGACTGTCTTGGATTTCTTGGCAGTCACCCGGTACGGTCCTCTCCAAGCGATGTCCAGCTTGTTGGTTCCACTTGGAAGTAAGAGTAGCACTTGATCGCCGACTTGCAGTTCTCGGTCCTTAGCGTGGCGGTTGTAGTACTTCGCCTGACGGGCTCTTGCCTTCTTCAGTGCTTCACCAGCTTTCTTCCACGTTGCTTTGAGGGTTTCCTGCAGGTCTGCGACGTACTTGGTGGCACCTCTTGGTGTGTCGTCTATCTTGGCTTCCGTCCAACTTCTGCGGAGGGCTTCTAGCGGTCCTGCTAGAGGTCTGCCGAATAGCAATGTTGACGGGGTGTAGCCTGTGGCTGCATGGGGCGTTTCTCGGTATGCGAACAGTGCCGCATTCACGTAGGTGTCCCACGCTTCTGGATTGTCGTCGGCGACTTTCCTGAGGATGGTGAGAAGGGTTCCATTCAGTCTTTCTACTTGTCCGTTGCTGGCGGGGTGGTATGGTGGTGTGCGAATGTGATGAACTTGTATCAACTCGAACACGTCTTGCATCAGGCGGCCGGTGAACTGAGATCCGTTGTCCGTTCTAATGCTGTCCGGGAATCCGACTCTGGTAAAGATGGCGATGAGTGCATCTGCAATCTTCTTGGTGTCGATCGCTGGCAACGGGACTGCTTCGCACCACATCGTACATGCGTCGACGAGTGTGAGTAGAAATCTGTTCCTCTTCTTGGTCATGGGTAGTGGTCCTACTATGTCTACTGAGACTTGCTGGAATGGCACGCCGACTACTACTGATGGTCCTAAGGTAACTGGTACGGTGTGATGTCGCGGGGAATATCGTTGACATTGGTGGCAAGATTTCACGTAGCGCTTGACATCCTCCGTGATTCCTGGCCAATAGTAGTGTGCGCTGATTCTCTGCACTGTGGCTCCAATTCCCATGTGTCCGCTGAGTGGCATGCTGTGGCCTAATTCTAGTACTTGGGCTCTAAGGGTGGCTGGCAGAACTAGTTGGGTGTGATCTCCATCTCCTTGTCGATGTAGAACTCCCTGTTCCATGTAGAAGTCTCCCTTGTGCGGGGGTGTGTGCGCCTTGGGTAGCTTCTGGAAGCACTTCGCTATCGAGGTGTCTTCTTTCTGTGCTGTTTTGATCTCTTCGAGTCCTGGATTCGGAGCGAACTCGGGCTGGGGTGGTTGGGTTTTAGCTTGGGCCCTGGTTTGCACTGCAGCTATCTCTACAGTTTTAGGGGGCGTGCCTAAGAACACATACCTACAACCTAGCACTAGATCATACAGGGGTTTCTGTAAAACAGCTGCTTGGATTCGTCCTGTGACGTACCTACTCTCTACTTCGATCCAAGCTATTGGGCAAGTAGTCGTCGGTTTCGTCAAGTCTGCTCCTTGTAAGTCGACTGTCTTGTCTGTCAAGTCCGCGCGCGATACAAGAGATTCGCTAACTATCGCGTCGTATGATAGACCTGTGTCATACAGACAGTTCGCTTCTTTACCGTTGACCTTGACCGTGTCTGTCACCGATGGGTGATCTCCGATTGTGTGTGGCTTGTTACCGCTACTTTGAGTTAGAACTCTGTGCGCTGGCCGGCTTTCGCGCTCTTCCCTACGTTGTGCGGCCAACTTGAAACATTCTGCGGTGGAGTGATTGTTTCTGTTGCAGAACGAACAATACCGTCTCTGTTCTGCAGGACCTCTTTTCCCGAATTCCGTGTTGGGTCCTTTATTTTGCCCAGGTCTGGGGTTATTCGGCTTATTCGCGGTGCGCTCTTCCCGGTTAGGGCTTCGTTTCTGTGCCTCTTTCCCGTTAGGCTTTAGGTCTCGCCTGAAGCTCTTGGCTTCTCCGTGTGCGGCCACGTACCTATCTGCGACCTTGACCAGATCTTCCAGTCTTTCCGCGCCCTGCTCTACTGAGAATGTCCTCAGCTCGGGGGTCATGGTTTCTCGTAGCTGTTTCCATACTAACAGTTCTGTCAGTCCATCATACGTTTTAGCCGTGGCTGACTGGCTAATCCACTTATCCAGCGTTGTGGACAACCGATCCGCGAACTGCGCATAGCTCTCCTTTCACTCTCCGATTGGTGCGGAACTTTTGCCGGTAGCATTCTCCTGTTAGTTCGAATCCCGTTAGGAGTGCCTCTTTTACTTTGTGATAGTCAGTCACTCTGTCAGTCGGTAGCTTACTGTAGATGTCATAAGCCTTTCCTCTAAGCCCTTGACTAAGCTTAAAAGACCAATGAGTGGGATCTAGTTTGTACTCTGTTGCTAGACGCTCAAACCTAGTCAGATAGAGATCTAGACCTTCTTCTCTTTCATTGAATGTTCCCAGTGGAAATGACATTCCTTGTACAGGGTTGGATGCTACCTCTAGTTGATCTGAGTGGGAAGGGGTTGAGGAAGAACTTGAAGCTCCTGGTCCCAATCTTCTTAGCTCTAACTCATGCTGTCTGTCTTTTTCCTTTTCTGCCCGCTCATAATCCCATTTCCTAACTTCTGCTTCTCTCTCTGCTGCTAATGCTGCCTTCTTCTGTTCCACTTCTAATTCTAATTTCTTCTGCTCTGCTTCTAATTCTAATTTCTTCGCCTCTCTTGCTGCTTCTAACTCTGCTTTCTTTTGCTCTGCTTCTAATGCTAATTTCTTTTGCTCTGCTTCTAGTTCTGCTTTTTTCTGTTCTCTCTCTGCGGCTCTCTCTGCCGCTTCGAGTTTCTTCGCCTCTCTCTCTGCTGCTCTCTCTGCCTTAGCCTCCTGTTTCTCTACCTCTGCATTGATATACGCAATTAGGTCTCCCCCTGCTAAGTGTAAAGCTTCCCCTAATTCCTTGAAGCGCAATCTCAACGCCACTGGGTCCGACATTGCCAAACGTGTCTATGAACAACCTCTGAATCACGTGGAATACCAAAACACTAGCAATATTGCAAGTCAATAACAACAATGCAAAGACAATCAAATTCGTAATCAATAATAGAATAAAACAAGAGTCAAATGGCATACAACAGTTACTTAAGCAAAACCTGCAAAAGAACAATGCAACATACAGGCACAAAAATATTTGAAGCAAAAAAGTTTTTAACTAAAGAATAGTGCACCCAACTGACCAGTCCTTGTTACCACTATTCTAAGTTATTCTCCTACTCCTACTGTTATCTAATTTTATTGTACTTAGGTCCGGTTATACCCAATTCCTATTATACACAGATCCTGGCTAGGCTCGCCAATTAAAGTGTCAAGTGGGGTTTATGGGCTCTGCACAATGGAATTATGGACCCTCACGTTTATTCGGTGGGAACTGCTAGTAGGTCACCCTATGAATTACTTTAATAAATTTATTTGTTTAGCTCGTTCTGTGTTAAGGTTGGGGTACAGAAATAGACAGAAAAATGGTAAGAGATTACTGTCACACTAGCTTTCACACGGCTATGAATCATATGTAGTCCAGCCACTTGATAACAGTTAAAATCACACATTTATTTCTTCTACTCTATACAAGATTCTCTAAGTACTAATCTAACTTAAAAAGTCTCTTTCAATGCTAATAGTTCGATCGCTGATAGTCTAGGCAGCTGTTTTTCTTCCTCGGGCACTTGCTATTATATTTCATGTAGATTTGGACTACTGTGGTCCGTTTTACAGTTTCTGAAGAGTTGGACTACTGTGGTCCTGTTATGATCAGTTTAAGTGCACCTTCGTGTTTGCACTTAACTTTCTGATGGTGCGGTCGAAGTCCTTCTGTGAGGTAGCTTCTGGTACACCTTTGTCGTTGTGTAGTTGGGTTCCCTTGCCACGCTGTGGGGTCTGACAGGGTGTTTCTTCGGGTAGCTCTTTCCGTCTTGTGCGGTAGAGTCTCCTCAACCAACTAGTCGTCTCTGTGGAGTGGGGTGCACAGGATAGCTCGGGATAGCTCGGGATAGCTCGCCTGCTCGTCTGTAATATAAGAGACGAAATTCTGCACAACCCTGAATAATCGGTTTGTGCAGAGCGTCTCACTGAAAGCCAAGTAGCCCTCAGTGATAGCTCCACATCTCTATACATAAGCGACGAACATTCTGCTACTTCCGGGTTCCACTGGAATCTCACTCTAAATTCCTATACATACATAAATATCAATCGTGTCTAACTATACACATACAGAATTAATAATATTATAAACATTCAGTGGTACAGCCACTGGTCTGCAAACATACATATAAGTTAAACAACAGTGGTTCCGTACGGGATACAACATGGCGGCGCAACCGGTCGTGTTTCGCCTCGTGCTCGGCTCGTCCACGCGGCACGGCAAATTCGGATTAACAATTCACATTTAAGCATAGCAAATTCCACAAACATAATTTCAACAATAATATAAATATATCACGATGAAACAGAAGGGTGTTCATTTACCTGTTTGACAAGTTCAGGCCCGTGATGACTTGAGAGAATTCTAAGATTCTAAGTCCTGCTTCCTGGTCTATGAGTGAAGATAGTTCTCTGCTAGCTAAGTAGATGTTACTTCTTCCTCGTCTCACACACGACTGATTCCAACTGTCTTAGGTTTTGACACATTCAAAACTGCTCTACCCACTGAGCCTGCTCTGATTGGTTAAAACGGTCCGATTCAAAGCTCAAGTGCTGACTCACTGCGATGTGGGTGGCTCGCTCGCTGTGTGTGGTTTACTGTGTAATTTAATTGCTGCTGTGTAATAGTCTAACTTCTCTACTGTTACAAAGACTACACATGGCTAAATAGTCAACAAGCAGAGTTAACACTAGCCAGTTCGTGACACTGGTAGTGGAAGTGTTTGGTCATTATATGTATGCAATATGCAAAACGAGTTGTGATTTATAGAGAAGACACAATTTCAACCTAGATGATCTTGCGGCAGGTAATTAATGTTCGTGTTTCCTGGTTTTAATCATTATCACATATCGCTAATCATGTATTTGTAGTTTCTGGAAATGAATCTTGTATTTTCAGTAAAGAAGAACATAAATAATTAAATGTTTTTACTCTCAGTCTTTCAGTTGGATGAAGGTACGAGGATATATTACAGGGTGCGTCCCGCTTGTCAGCCCCCCCCTCTCCCCCCCACCTCCCCGTCGACAGGGTTGCCCCCCCAATATTTTGGACCGTGCGACGCCCCTGTGTACCTGTATCGCACTCGAGTATGTTTCATCATAACCACCTCTACAGAGATAGACTTTTCATCATGCCTGCATACGGCCAACAAGTGTTCCGTTCCCTTGAGAGTTTGATAGATGTTGTCAGCAGGGTCGAAGCTGCTGTCACGGGTATTTCCTGTTGTACATTGTCACAGCTAGTCGATGGAAGTACAATAGTACTTACAGAGTCCCATCCATCAGTCTTCGGTTGCCTTGCTTAAAGGTTAGGGTACGTATCCCTATTGCGGAAACTGGCAGCGAATCGAAAGGCCTTTAAGTGAACGAACTCTTTCCTTTATATATGTGAATACTTTGAAATAGTCGAGAATCAGAACGAGACAAATGTCCGTCTGTCGGTTTGTGGGTCTGTTTGTCTGTCGGTCAGTTTTCGCTTGCAGACAGTTTAGATAGTGGCCTATCATTCCATGTTTCCATTTTGCTTCCTTATGATAAAGCCGATCGAGTCACAACACCACCCAGAAAATCAACACTTCGAAATTGCTTTTGGGGGGCTATGATTGTGTGTGAGCGCCTGGAAATAGGCTTACATTTGAATGGCTTGCCAACTTGTTTATGTTACAAGAGAGAAGGTTGAACACAACTGAAGAAACATCTAAAAGAGCTGCGTACAGAGTATTTGATGCGCGCTGTTTCGTATCCCTTTCTACCTACTACCTTGCCCCTGTCTAAACTATACATGTATAGAGATGTAATGTTGTTTGCTACTGTATAGCCTGCTCCTAGAACTGTGCACGCAGTGACTACAGGGCTATGTGCTCAAACCACCTCGCTGTAGCTACACCACACCGAACTCACCAACTCTAGATCCAGTTTGAGTGTTTATCGGAAAATCTAAATCATCAATCATTTTCATCATTAACTTGATAGCTTCTGGGAGCTCTATTGAAAGCTCCTAAGAAAAGCATTAATTGTGCTGTATTGAATAGCTCTGCGCCAGTTCTTCAGCACCAAGCGATCTGTTGCCTTCAAATCAAATAGCATTGAGTTAAAGATTGTTTTAATGGCATCGCTTTGTCATTTCTTGTTCTGTTTTTTTTTTCTTTTTCATACAATTGTTCTTGTTCTACTTGCAATTCTTGTTCTTCTAATTCATTATCATCATCATCATCATCATCATCATCATCATCATCATCATCATCATCATCATCATCATCATCATCATCATCATCATCATCTTCAACAACAACATCATCTTCATCATCGTCGTCCTCTCTCTCTCTCTCTCTCTCTCTCTCTCTCTCTCTCAAACCAAAAACAGTTCTAAAACGATTTGGAAAGCAATTAATCACTTAACAAACAAATCAAGTTTATAAACAGTAATTAAAGATATTTCTCCTGATAATCAGGCTTTACATTTTGTTAAAACGTCTAACAGGATTATTACTATTGCCAAATAATAATTAAAAAAAATATAGAGAAAATAGCAAACTTTTGTCATTCTAAGAAAATTAAAATCAATCTAGACATTACTTATTTGTCTTCAGACTTTGTACATAAAACACTAAGAAACCTTAAGCAAAATAATTCAAGAGGAGCTGATAACTGGATAGTAAATATTAAAATTGTCTGCGTCATTTATTACTGACACTCTAACCTATATATACAACTTATGCATAGATAAACCATATTTTCCTATAATGTTAAAAAAAGCTAAGGTTATACCCCTTTTCAAGAATGGTGATAGCACTGACCCATCAAACTATAGGCCTATTTTGATTCTTTCTACTCTCTCTAAGCCTCTTTAAAAGCACATCAATAATAATATTCTTGATAAGTTCAATGAAAACCTCTTCTTAAAATAAAAATCAGTCTGGTTTCAGAGCTAAGCATTCTTGTCACTCAGTTCTTACATCTATGATAGAACAATGGTTAAATGATATTAATACGGGAAACGTTTTCGCAACATTTTTGTTGACTTCGCAAAAGCTTTTTGATGTAATAGACCATGACCTTCTTCTATGTAAACTACAATTATATGGCAATCATTCTAAATCTCTTGAATTTCTTAAATCGCTGATTTCTGACAGACAACAGGGTGTTTATGTAAATAACCAAAATTCACAATTTGAAATTGTTACAGCTGGAGTACCGCAAGGCTCTATTTTAGGACCTTTGTTATCATTCATATTTCTACTTTTTGTGAACCCTTCGCTGATGACACTACATTGCTCAAAATACAGAAATGAATACTCTATCCCCCTCATTACAATAAGGGGCTAGTGAACTGCAGAAATGGACAGAATACAATCACATGGTCCTCAATCCAGACAAAACAAAATCCATGCTAATTACAACAAGACAAAAAAGAAAAAAATGTATCTATAAAACTTCCTACGTTAAAAATTTGCAATACAATAATTGATGATGTACAATGTCATATACTTCTTGGTGCAACTTTCGACAATAATTTGTTCTGGGTGAAACATATTTTAAATGTTAGTAAAACTATTTCTAAAAGGACTTATCAAGTATCAAGCATTTATTAAGTTTACATTCCCGTAAACTGTTTTATTCCGGTCATATTCAATCATTTATTGATGATTCATCTACTATTTGGTATTCTGATAGTGGCAATGCAATGAAGCCTTTACTTAGAATTCACAAACGTGAAATTAAACAAGTTATTCTTAAACAAAAAAATCTCTACTGATGACTATAAACGGATCAATATTCTACCCCTTTCCGAGAGACTAACATTTTATAAAGGGGTTTTCATGGACAAGGTCCTTTCTGGCAAAGCACCTTCCTATCTTTCTTCTATTAAAAAAAAACACGCCAGATCGTCCAGAAAATTAAATGTTCCAATTCCAAGAATTGATCTCTTCAAAACTAGTCTAGCTTATTCTGGCTCCACTTCGTGGAATAACTTTACTGAAGAACTCTGCACTCCAGCATCTAAATTTATATCATTTAGAAAAGGTCTCTTAAAACACATTAAAATTGCATACACATTAATTGTTAATGTTGTTGATTGAGATTAACAACTTTAATTTCTATTCAATTATTTGAAAATGATTTTATCTAATGATGGCTTTGTTTATTTGTTATTGTTCCATGGTGTGAATGCTATAACATTAAGTTAGTTTTAATAGTAATTGTTACAAGCCCCAAAGGCAAGATGTAAAAAAGCGCATCCAGGGCTTACTCTTTTACTCTTGCAAACTAAATGTGTTGTCTTATCTTTTCTCTCTCTGTCTGTGCATCTTTCTCGGGTTTTCTTTTACTTTCTTGGTATTTAATTACGCAGGATGAAATATTCTCCGGGCGAATTCTGAAGGTCAGTCTACATTTTGGGAAAAAAAAATTTACCCTCAGTCTCTCTCTCTCTCTCTCTCTCTCTCTCTCTCTCTCTCTCTCTCTCACTTATTTGGTTTCTACTGATTGTATTGCTTTTATAATGATGCCTATTACATTATGTATACCCTATGTGTTATATTTGAGTATTGTGGTTATTTATGTCATTCTTATCATTGGTTTTTAATCTATATTGCATACTTCTATAATAATTGTATGTATGTAAGTGTGAATATGTGCGTACCTGCGTGTGTGCGAAGGACAGGTCGTTAGAATAAACCCGTGGCTTAAAATCTGAATCCTTCATGTTAATAAAATGTTCAGACTTAAGACTCAGACTCTCTCTCTCTCTCTCTCTCCCCCCCTCTCTCTCTCTTTCTCTCTCTCACTCTCTCTCTCTCTTTCTCTCTCCAAATAATATCATTCTTATTGTCATAAATTTCTCAGACACTAAACACTTGTTATAAGGGTTCAGATAAAACCTATATCAAAATATTTCCACATACGTCTGCAAATACTAAAAAAAACAATCGTACAAAAATTTCTGTCTCTCTCTGTCTCTCTTTGTCTCTCTCTGTCTCTGTCTGCCTGTCTGTCTGTCTGTCTGTCTGTCTCTCTCTCTCTCTCTCTCTCTCTCTCTCTCTCTCTCTCTCTCTCTCTCTCTCTCAGCTTTTACTTTAATTTCGTCTCCTCCACAATGACGTCGCTTTTAGGTTGTGTAACTGTGGGCGTGTGGGAAAAGCAATCTGTTGACGTAAAGGGTCCAGATGCACTCCCCACGCAAATTATCAAACAATTTCATCATCGACAGAGAGCGTTAGAGCTAAGGTGTAGGATTAGGCCTAGGGCTAGTGAGCGCGCGCTGGTGTGTGTGTGTGTGTGTGTGTGTGTGTGTGTGTGTGTGTGTGTGTGTGTGTGTGTGTGTGTGAGTGCGTGTGAATGCCTGGATGCACAGTGGCTGGAAAACAAATTACAGAAGGGGGGGGGGGGAGGGTGGAGAGAGGATGTAGTGGGTATAACACTAGATCGTTAACATTTAAAAAAAAAAAAAGAACTTTTTTTTTTTAAATTTGTATTTTGCCGGATGACGATTCGATTATGATCATCGTATTTCTTTATCAGTGCCGTCTGGGACTAAATGTATGGTTGTTAAAATATCGAGACGGGTCTGACAAACACAACTTTTATAATGATGCGCACGTATTCAACTTCCAATCTTTTGTTGTGTGGGCGGCGGGGAAGGATGATGGGAGGGGGGGGGGGGAAGAGAATATGGGGGGAGGGGAAAGGAGGTATTTACGAAACGTTAGCTATGAGGTGGAGGGGGTGAATATGAGTAGGGGGGCAGTTTCCTACAATTTCTTGAGGTGAGTGTGGTTGACTCAGATTTTAAGAAATATTGTGATGGAAAAGGGAGATGAGAATTTCTTTAACAATTTGTCACCGCACTTAACAATGTTTTGAAAGATTTCACTTTGTAAGGAACACCTGCTCAACTCTCATTCTTTGTTTTTGTTGTTGTTGTTGTTGGTATTGTTGTGTAGGTTGTAGCTCGAGGCTTAAGGGGTAAGCTTACTGTTACATTGTGTGTGTTTGTTTGTGTGTGTGGGGGGGGGTGTGTGTGTGGGTGTGTGTGTGTGTGTGTGTGTGTGTGTGTGTGTGTGCAGATGGAGAGAGGGCGGGAGGGGAGAACGTTATTCATATTTTCACAAGATAGTTTCACTTGCATTTGATAGATTTGTGTACAGATTTCGATCGAAGTTTAGTATACACAAAACGTTTATAATGCACACACACTTTCTGAACATTTTTTCCCATTCTCAACTTTTGACGCCAGTTTGGAGTGTTCCGGAGCACTACTAAAGGACGCCAGCTAATTCACACGTGGATGAAAACAAAACATCGTCCAGCGATCACTTCAGTCTTGTCAGATTTGAATGGGTATTTATGTGACTGTGAAGTGGCTGACAAGTGTTAAACAGCCCAAGGTCTCCACGATCCAAAGGAAAGTTGGCATATACCTTGCAGAAGAACAAGAAGTCTTGGACAGATGGACAGAGTACTGCTCTGACCTTTACAACCACACACCAAACGGAGACCCATCAGTTCTGGCATGTCCTGCGAACAGAGAAGAAGAAGAAATCCTCCCAATTCTCCGAGAAGAAGTTGAGGCAGCAATGCAATCGCTGAAGGAGGGGAAGTTAGCGGAAGTGGACAACATAACGATGATTGACGCACTCACCATTATCTGTAACAAAATCTGGAAGAGTGGGGAGTGGCCTACACCATGGACCCAGTCGCTTGTCATCACTCAAAAAAGGTAACCTTCAGGAGTGTGAAAATTACCGCACCATCAGCCTCATCAGCCATCCCAGCAAGGTCCAATGAAAATTATATTCAACAGGTTGAAACCCCAAGCTGAACAAATCATAGCTGAAGAACAAGCAGGATTCAGGGCAGGGCGAAGTACCACTAAACAGATTTTTCAACTTCAGAATAATCTGCGAGAAATACCTACAGCACCAACAACATCTATATCATGTGTTCGTAGACTTCAAAAAGGCGTTTGACCGAGTGTGGCATGCAGCTCTATGAGCAACCATGAGAGTGTACAACATCGTCCCTAAAATTATTGAAGTGATCAAAAGCCTGTATGACATGGCTACCGGTGCAGTCCTCCACAACAGCGCCATCTGAAAAAGGGTTCAGAACAACAATCGGTGTGCGTCAGGGATGCCGACTCTCTCCAACACTCTTCAACATCTTCCTAGAGCGCATCATGTCAGATGCCCTTGCAGATCACGAAGGCACAGTCAGCATAGGGGGCAGAGCAATCTCCAACCTTCGTTTTGCGGATGACATTGATGGATTGGCTGTAGAGGAACAAGAACTTGAACAGCTGGTACAGAGGCTTGACACCACCTCCAGAGCCTATGGAATGGAAGGCTTGAAACCACCTCCAGAGCCTATGGAATGGAATTAAGTGCAAAGAAGACCAAAATAATGACCAACAACACCAATGGCATCAACACGGATATCAAAGTCCAAGGCCAATCCCTCAACACCGTGCATAGCTTCAAATATTTAGGAGCCATTGCATCAGACAAGGATCGCAAAAACAACTGCTGCCCTGGCGAGGTTGAAGCCAATTTGGAAAGACAGGACCATCAGTCTGTCACGTGGGGTTTATGGGCTCTGCACAATGGAATTATGGACCCTCACGTTTATTCGGTGGGAACTGCTAGTAAGTCACCCTATGAATTACTTTAATAAATTTATTTGTTTAGCTCGTTCTGTGTTAAGGTTGGGGTACAAAAATAGATAGAAAATTGGTAAAAGATTACTGTCACACTAGCTTTCACACGGCTATGAATCATATGTAGTCCAGCCACTTGATAACAGTTAAAATCACACATTTATTTCTTCTACTCTATACAAGGTTCTCTAAGTACTAATCTAACTTAAAAAGTCTCAGTCACTGCTAATAGTTCGATCGCTGATAGTCTAGTATAGGCAGCTGTTTTTTCTTCCTCGGGCACTTTGCTAGTATATTTCATGTAGATTTGGACTACTGTGGTCCGTTTTACAGTTTCTGAAGAGTTGGACTACTGTGGTCCTGCTATGATCAGTTTAAGTGCACCTTCG
This sequence comes from Oncomelania hupensis, assembly GCA_036898135.1. Taxonomy (NCBI): domain Eukaryota; kingdom Metazoa; phylum Mollusca; class Gastropoda; order Littorinimorpha; family Pomatiopsidae; genus Oncomelania; species Oncomelania hupensis. The sequence continues at coordinate 35,261,003 of CM072525.1, forward strand.
TGTTATGCACTTAACTCATGAGTGGGGGTTCGAAGTCCTTCTGTGAGGTAGCTTCTGGTCCACCTGTGTCGTTGTGTAGTTGGGTTCCCTTGCCACGCTGTGGGGTCTGACAGGGAGTCTTTCAAGGCAGCTCTTTCCGTCTGGTGCGGTAGAGTCTCCTCAACCAACTAGTCGTTTCTGTGGAGTGGGGTGCACAGGATAGCTCGGGATAGCTCGGGATAGCTCGCCTGCTCGTCTGTTTGACAAGTTCAGGCCCGTGATGACTTGAGAGAATTCTAAGATTTCAAAGTCCTGCTTCCTGGTCTATGAGTGTAGAGATTTCTCTAGCTGTGGAGATGTTGACTCTACCTCGTCTCACACACGACTGATTCAAACTGCGCTAGGATTTGACACATTCAGAACTGCTCTACCCACTGAGCCTGCTCTGATTGGTTAAAACGGTCCGATTCAAAGCTCAAGTGCTGACTCACTGCGCTAGCGTGGGTCGGGCTCGCGGTGTGCTGGTCTGCTGTGTAATTTAATTGCTGCTGTGTTATAGTCTAACTTCTAAAGTTACAAGTACTACACATGGCTAAATAGTCAATGAGCAGAGTTAAACTAGCCAATTCATGACAGGCTCCCTCAACTGAAAAAAGGCGATGACTACTGGATTCGACCTTTTTCTACTACAGAGCCTAGTTTAACACTGCACTATCCTAGGGTCCTATTTACAAACTAACTAAGTTGCTCTACCTGAGCTGCAATGCTATGCCAGGTAGCTGTGGACACTAGTGACAGGGTATTACTGGGCGGGGACGAATTCTGGTGCTGTGGCCCTTAGTTGTGTTGGGTGGGCGACAGCTGCTGTGTCCTCCACGAGATGGCGACTGAGGTAGTCGGCTCCGTGGTTTTCTTTGCCGGGGATGTACTCGATCTGGAATGAGTATGCCTGAAGGGTGAGTGCCCATCTCATCAGGCGAGAGTTCAAAGACTTGGAGGCTGCCAGGAACGATAGTGGTTGGTGGTCCACCTGAACTGTGAAGTGGGTCCCATACAGGTAGAGTTGGAATTTCTGTATGGCCCAGACTAGTCCAAGACATTCTTTCTCCGACGTGGCGTAGTGGGTCTCGGCGGGTCTCAATTTTCTGCTGGCGTAGGCGACAGGGAATAGCGTCTCTGCATTCTTGGGGTCGCGCTGTAGCAGTACTGCTCCGAGGCCTAAGTCGCTTGCGTCGGTGCGAAGAACGAATGGCTGAGTCAAATCGGGTAGGTGGAGTACTGGCGCCGATGTCATTCTGTCCTTGAGTGTTTGGAATGCTGTCTCGCATTCCGCTGTCCATACGACTTTGTCCGGGGCGATTTTCCGGGTTCCATTTGTCAGTGGTACGGCGATGCTGTTGTAGTTGGGGATGAACTTCTGGTAGAAGCCGCAGAGTCCTAGAAACGACTGCACTTCCTTCTTGGTTTTGGGCCTAGGAGCGTCGAGTAGGCGTTTCACTGTCTTCTCTACCGGTCGCAGGCTTCCTTGACTGATGGTGTGTCCCAGAAATTCTAGTTCTGTGAATCCAATCTGACATTTGGTGGGTCTTGCCGTCAATCCCGTGTCTCTGAGGCGGGCGAGTAAGTGCTGTAGGAGCGTGACATGTTCCTCCCACGTAGGTGTTGCGATGAGGATGTCGTCCATAAACGAATGTAGGTGCTCGCTGCTCAGGGGTGCCAGGAGTTTTCGCATCATGGCGCTGAAGATACTGGGTGTGTTGTGGAGTCCGAATGGAAGTACGTTGAACTCGAAGTGTCCTTCCATAGTGCTAAACGCTAGGTACTTTCGGACTTGCGGTTGCACTGGTATCTGGTAGTATCCTTTGCTGAGGTCGATGCGTGAGAAGTACTTCGCTCGCTGTAGCTTGGCAAATAGGTCTGTCTGGTCCGGGAGTGGCTCTGGCTGGAACTGCGTTACGGCATTCAGGAGTCTGAAGTCGATGCACAGTCGATGCTCTCCGTTGGGTTTTCGCAACAATACCGTGCCTGCGCTGTAGGGTGAGGTAGACTCTGAGATGATTCCGGCTGCCAGTAAGGTGTCTATCTCTTCCTTGATGGCTCGCTGCTGCGACAGTGGCATCGGGTAGAGCTTCTGGCGGACGGGTGTTGGGTCGGTCACCGTTAAGGTTACTTCGACGAGGTCTGTCCTCCCTGGTCGGTCTGTGAGCACAGTCTGATGTTGGCGAATGACCTGTCGTACTTGCTGTTGCTGTTTAGCGGCTAGGTCTCCGTTGAGTATCACGTCTTTGTAGGTTTCTTTGGAGTGCAGGGGATACTCTACTGCATTGGTCTCCATGATTTCTCCTTCTTCCGCGATGGCGATGGCTAGCAAGTTGTGAGTGCTGGGGGTCGCTGGTCGGTCCGTATACTTCTTGAGGAGATTAATGTGGTGGTATCGGGTTCTCCCGTTTACCTCTATTTGGTAGACTGTCTTGGATTTCTTGGCAGTCACCCGGTACGGTCCTCTCCAAGCGATGTCCAGCTTGTTGGTTCCACTTGGAAGTAAGAGTAGCACTTGATCGCCGACTTGCAGTTCTCTGTCCTCCGCGTGGCGGTTGTAGTACTTCGCCTGACGGGCTCTTGCCTTCTTCAGTGCTTCACCAGCTTTCTTCCACGTTGCTTTGAGGGTTTCCTGCAGGTCTGCGACGTACTTGGTGGCACCTCTTGGTGTGTCGTCTATCTTGGCTTCCGTCCAACTTCTGCGTAGGGCTTCTAGCGGTCCTGCTAGCGGTCTGCCGAATAGCAATGTTGACGGGGTGTAGCCTGTGGCTGCATGGGGCGTTTCTCTGTATGCGAACAGTGCCGCATTCACGTAGGTGTCCCACGCTTCTGGATTGTCGTCGGCGACTTTCCTGAGGATGGTGAGAAGGGTTCCATTCAGTCTTTCTACTTGTCCGTTGCTGGCGGGGTGGTATGGTGGTGTGCGAATGTGATGAACTTGTATCAACTCGAACACGTCTTGCATCAGGCGGCCGGTGAACTGAGATCCGTTGTCCGTTCTAATGCTGTCCGGGAATCCGACTCTGGTAAAGATGGCGATGAGTGCATCTGCAATCTTCTTGGTGTCGATCGCTGGCAACGGGACTGCTTCGCACCACATCGTACATGCGTCGACGAGTGTGAGTAGAAATCTGTTCCGCTTCTTGGTCATGGGCAGTGGTCCTACTATGTCTACTGAGACTTGCTGGAATGGCACGCCGACTACTACCGATGGTCCTAAGGTAACTGGTACGGTGTGATGTCGCGGGGAATATCGTTGACATTGGTGGCAAGATTTCACGTAGCGCTTGACATCCTCCGTGATTCCTGGCCAATAGTAGTGTGCGCTGATTCTCTGCACTGTGGCTCCAATTCCCATGTGCCCGCTGAGTGGCATGCTGTGGCCTAGTTCTAGTACTTGGGCTCGAAGGGTGGCTGGTAGTACTAGTTGGGTGTGATCTCCATCTCCTTGTCGATGTAGAACTCCCTCTTCCATGTAGAAGTCTCCCTTGTGCGGGGGTGTGTGCGCCTTGGGTAGCTTCTGGAAGCACTTCGCTATCGAGGTGTCTTCTTTCTGTGCTGTTTTGATCTCTTCGAGTCCTGGATTCGGAGCGAACTCGGGCTGGGGTGGTTGGGTTTTAGCTTGGGCCCTGGTTTGCACTGCAGCTATCTCTACAGTTTTAGGGGGCGTGCCTAAGAACACATACCTACAACCTAGCACTAGATCATACAGGGGTTTCTGTAAAACAGCTGCTTGGATTCGTCCTGTGACGTACCTACTCTCTACTTCTATCCATGCTATTGGGCAAGTAGTCGTCGGTTTCGTCAAGTCTGCTCCTTGTAAGTCGACTGTCTTGTCTGTCAAGTCCGCGCGCGATACGAGAGATTCGCTAACTATCGCGTCGTATGATAGACCTGTGTCATACAGACAGTTCGCTTCTTTTCCGTTGACCTTGACCGTGTCTGTCACCGATGGGTGATCTCCGATAGTGTGTGGCTTGTTACCGCTGCTTTGAGTTAGAACTCTGTGCGCTGGCCGGCTTTCGCGCTCCTCCCTACGTTGTGCGGCCAACTTGAAACATTCTGCGGTGGAGTGATTGTTTCTGTTGCAGAACGAACAATACCGTCTCTGTTCTGCGGGACCTCTTTTCCCGAATTCCGTGTTGGGTCCTTTATTTTGCCCAGGTCTGGGGTTATTCGGCTTATTCGCGGTGCGCTCTTCCCGGTTAGGGCTTCGTTTCTGTGCCTCTTTCCCGTTAGGCTTTAGGTCTCGCCTGAAGCTCTTGGCTTCTCCGTGTGCGGCCACGTACCTATCTGCGACCTTGACCAGATCTTCCAGTCTTTCCGCGCCCTGCTCTACTGAGAATGTCCTCAGCTCGGGGGTCATGGTTTCCCGTAGCTGTTCCCATACTAACAGTTCTGTCAGTCCATCATATGTCTTAGCCGTGGCTGACTGGCTAATCCAATTATCCAGCGTTGTGGACAACCGATCCGCGAACTGCGCATAGCTCTCTCCTTTCACTCTCCGATTGGTGCGGAATTTTTGCCGGTAGCATTCTCCTGTTAGTTCGAATCCCGTTAGGAGTGCCTCTTTTACTTTGTGATAGTCAGTCACTCTGTCAGTCGGTAGCTTACTGTAGATGTCATAAGCCTTTCCTCTAAGCCCTTGACTAAGCTTAAAAGACCAATGAGTGGGATCTAGTTTATACTCTGTTGCTAGACGCTCAAACCTAGTCAAATAGAGATCTAGACCTTCTTCTCTCTCATTGAATGTTCCCAGTGGAAAGGACATTCCTTGTACAGGGTTGGATGCTACCTCTAGCTGATCTGAGTGGGAAGGGGTTGAGGAAGAACTTGAAGCTCCTGATCCCAATCTTCTTAGCTCTAACTCATGCTGTCTTTCTTTTTCCTTTTCTTCCCTCTCTTTTTCTTTTTCTGCCCGCTCGTACTCCCATTTCCTAACTTCTGCTTCTCTCTCTGCTGCTAATGCTGCCTTCTTCTGTTCTCCTTCTAATTCTAATTTCTTCTGTTCTCTTGCTGCTTCTAACTCTAGTTTCTTCTGCTCTGCTTCTAGTTCTGCTTTTCTCTGTTCTGCTTCGAGTTTCTTCGCCTCTCTCTCTGCTGCTCTCTCTGCCTTAGCCTCCTGCTTCTCTACCTCTGCATTGATATACGCAATTAGGTCTCCCCCTGCTAAGTGTAAAGCTTCCCCTAATTCCTTGAAGCGCAATCTCAAGGCCACTGGGTCCGATATTGCCAAACGTGTCTATGAACAACCTCTGAATCACGTGGAATACCAAAACACTAGCAATATTGCAATTCAATAAAAACAATGCAAAGACCATAAAATTCGCAATCAATAATAGAATAAAACAAAAGTCAACTGGCATACAACAGTTACTTAAGCAAAACCTGCAAAAGAACAATGCAACATACAGACACAAAAATAATTGAAGCAAAAAAGTTTTTAACTAAAGAATAGTGCACCAAACTGATCCGTCCTAGTTACAAGTATTCTAAGTTATTCTACTACTCCTACTGTTATCTAATTTTATTGTACTTAGGTCCGGTTATACCCAATTCCTATTATACACAGATCCTGGCTAGGCTCGCCAATTAAAGTGTCACGTGGGGTTTATGGGCTCTGCACAATGGAATTATGGACCCTCACGTTTATTCGGTGGGAACTGCTAGTAAGTCACCCTATGAATTACTTTAATAAATTTATTTGTTTAGCTCGTTCTGTGTTAAGGTTGGGGTACAGAAATAGATAGAAAATTGGTAAAAGATTACTGTCACACTAGCTTTCACACGGCTATGAATCATATGTAGTCCAGCCACTTGATAACAGTTAAAATCACACATTTATTTCTTCTACTCTATACAAGGTTCTCTAAGTACTAATCTAACTTAAAAAGTCTCAGTCACTGCTAATAGTTCGATCGCTGATAGTCTAGTATAGGCAGCTGTTTTTTCTTCCTCGGGCACTTTGCTAGTATATTTCATGTAGATTTGGACTACTGTGGTCCGTTTTACAGTTTCTGAAGAGTTGGACTACTGTGGTCCTGCTATGATCAGTTTAAGTGCACCTTCGTGTTATGCACTTAACTCATGAGTGGGGGTTCGAAGTCCTTCTGTGAGGTAGCTTCTGGTCCACCTGTGTCGTTGTGTAGTTGGGTTCCCTTGCCACGCTGTGGGGTCTGACAGGGAGTCTTTCAAGGCAGCTCTTTCCGTCTGGTGCGGTAGAGTCTCCTCAACCAACTAGTCGTTTCTGTGGAGTGGGGTGCACAGGATAGCTCGGGATAGCTCGGGATAGCTCGCCTGCTCGTCTGTTTGACAAGTTCAGGCCCGTGATGACTTGAGAGAATTCTAAGATTTCAAAGTCCTGCTTCCTGGTCTATGAGTGTAGAGATTTCTCTAGCTGTGGAGATGTTGACTCTACCTCGTCTCACACACGACTGATTCAAACTGCGCTAGGATTTGACACATTCAGAACTGCTCTACCCACTGAGCCTGCTCTGATTGGTTAAAACGGTCCGATTCAAAGCTCAAGTGCTGACTCACTGCGCTAGCGTGGGTCGGGCTCGCGGTGTGCTGGTCTGCTGTGTAATTTAATTGCTGCTGTGTTATAGTCTAACTTCTAAAGTTACAAGTACTACACATGGCTAAATAGTCAATGAGCAGAGTTAAACTAGCCAATTCATGACACAGTCTACATTCGAAGGTAAGCCTGCTGCGCTCCTTTGTCATCTCCATCTTCCTATATGCTTGCGAAACATGGACCCTCACAGCAGATCTCCAACGAAGAATACAAAGCATGGAGATGAGGTACTACAGAAGACTTCTTGGCATTTCATATACCCAGCACATCACCAACGACGAAGTCCGACAGACCATCACACAAGCCATTGGACAACACGATGACCTGCTCACAGTGGTGAAGAAACGGAAACTCCGATGGTATGGCCACCTCACCAGATCATCAGTTCTTGCAAAGACCATCCTGCAAGGCACAGTGCAAGGAGGTAGAGGAAGAGGGAGACCGAAAAAGAGATGGGAGGACAACACTCGAGAATGGAAGGGTTTGATACTGAGCGAAACAATCAGGGTTGCTGAGGACATGGAAAGATGGAGTATGCTGGTTAAACGATCATCTGTGGTGCCCCTACGACCTCCGAGTTACGGGATAGGATAGGATAGGATAGGATAGGATAGGATTTATGTAACCCCCGCCCCACCCCATTTAACCTTCTCGAACCTCCGCATAGTTAAAAGCAGATTAAATGGCCGCCACAAACTGGCACTCCGAAAAAAAAAGCAAAAAGAAAAGTGGACATGATGTCCCCTTAACGCATCTCCGCTATCCTTCAAACATGGAGAGAAACAATCTTTTATCTTCTATGATTTTAGATTACTAAGGTGTGATTGTAACTTGTGTTCCTTGTGTTTGCACATGTGTCTTGAAATGGGCTTTTCCATTTATATTATTATGACCTACGCTTGTGAAATTCTTTTTTTGGGATGATAAGGACGTGTTGTATTGTATTGTAAATAGTAATATACAACGAGTAAACCCAGTACATGTACATCGAAGTGTTAATGACTGTTTAGCTTGGTTTCGAACCTGGGACAGTAATGCAGAGAGAGAGAGAGAGAGAGAGAGAGAGAGAGAGAGAGAGAGAGAGAGAGAGAGAGAGAGAGAGATGTTGCCGTCACAAAACTGGCCCTGAAAAATGGAGACTCGTCGCGGCGGTATATTTTTTAAAAAATCTAATCAAAGTTAAGAGGTTAGTTTTCAAGCGCATTCCTTTTGGAAACAACATTGAAAAGTGCAATGGAAATAGTGATGAACGCAACGTATAAATAATGACCGCAGGGATTTTAAGTTAATAACGGTTCCTGCCTTGAACTGATTCGAATGGGAGAACAAAAATCAATGCACGATGCATGAAAGCTAACTGGTAGATTTTCTTTGGGTTCACCAACACTTACATAATTATAACAATAACAGTAAGAAGCAGAAGAAGAAGAAGAAGAAGAAGAAGAAGAAGAAGAAGAAGTAGACGACGACGACGAAGAAGAAGAAGAAGAAGAAGAAGAAGAAGAAGAAGAAGAAGAAGAAGAAGAAGAAGAAGAACCGGAACAATAACAACAGCACCACTAATAATAATAATAATAATAATAATAATAATAATAATAATAATAATAATAATAATAATAATAATAATAATAAAAAATAATAATAATAATAATAAGTGCTGGACCCTGAAAGGGTGCAGAGTTCCCTCGCGTGCTTTCTCTCTCTCTCTCTCTCTCTCTCTCTCTCCCTCTCCCTCTCTCTCTCTCCCTCTCTCTCTCTCTCTCTCTCTGACGCACACACTCACACACACACACACTGTATCTCAGACAATAAAGGAGAAGTACAAAATGGGAGGAGACGCTGGATGAGAAGGACAAAGAGAAGAATTATGATGATACTATGCCCGGATTTTAAAGATACTTACGCTCATGTCCGAAGGATGAGTGCAAGTTATATAAATACGACGATTGAGCTTAGACACTGTCATGAACTGGCTAGTTTTACTCTGCCTATTGACTATTTAGCCTTGTGTAGTCATTGTAACATTAGAGAGTTAGTGTAGTACACAGCAGCAATTAAAGTACACACTGCGAGCCAGACCCTCACAGCGCAGTGACTCAGCACTGTGGGCGAGAGTCGTAAACATTTTAACCAATGAGAGCTCAGGCAAAGCGGTTGGAGCCAGTTTGACTGGGTCCAAACCTAGCACAAGTTTGGTCAGTTGAGAGTAAGACACCGAAGTGTACAGAGCTACAGAGTAGTAGTACAATCTCTTCACTCATAGACCAGGAAGCAGGACTTAAGAATCTTAGAATTCTATTAAGTCGCCACGGGCCTGAACTTGTCAAACAGGTAAATGAACATACTTCTGTTTCATCGTGATATATTTATATTATTGTTGAAATTATGTTTGTGGAATTTGCTATGCATAAATGTGAATTGTTAATCCGAATTTGCCGTACCACGTGGAAGAGCCTACCACGAGGCGAAACACGACCGGTAACTCCGCCATGTTGTATACTGTACGGAACCACTGTTGTTTAACTTATATGTATGTTTGCAGACCAGTCGCTGTACCCGTGACTGTTTATATTATTATTAATTCTGTATGTGTGTAGTTAGACACGATTGATATTTATGTATGTATAGGAATTTAGAGTTGAGATTCCAGTGGACCCCGGAAGTAGCAGAATGTTCGTCGCTTATGTATAGAGATGTGGAGCTATCACTGAGGGCTACTTGGCTTTCAGTGAGACGCTCTGCACAAACCGATTATTCAAGGTTGTGCAGAATTTCGTCTCTTATATTACAGACGAGCAGGCGAGCTATCCCGTGCGCCCAACTCCACAGAAACGACGAGTTGTCTGCGTAGTCTCTACCGCACAAGTCGGAAAGAGCCACCCTGGATCACACCCTACAAGACCCCACAGCGTGGCAAGGGAACCCAACTACACAACGATACAGGTGCACCAGAAGCTACCTCACAGAAGGACTTCGAACGCACCATACGCAAGTTAAGTGTATACACAAAAGTGCACTTAAACTGATCGAAAACGGACCACAGTAGTCCACTCTTCAGAAACTGTAAAACGGACCACAGTAGTCCAATCTACATGAATGCGAATAGCAAGTGCCCGAGGAAGAAATAACAGCTGCCTAGACTATCAGCGATCGAACTATTAGCATTGACTGAGACTTTTTAAGTTAGATTAGTACCTAGAAAACCTTGTATAGAGTAGAAGAAATAAATGTGTGATTTTAACTGTTATCAAGTGGCTGGACTACTTATGATTCATAGCCGTGTGAAAGCTAGTGTGACAGTAATCTTTTACCATTTTTCTATCTATCTCTGTACCCCAACCTTAACACAGAACGAGCTAAACAAATAAATTTATTAAAGTAATTCATAGGGTGACTTACTAGCAGTTCCCACCGAATAAACGTGAGGGTCCATAATTCCATTGTGCAGAGCCCATAAACCCCACGTGACAGACACTGTGCCTAAGAATGCAAGCTGGCGCCTCGGGCTGCTTGAGTTAGATTCTGTATCCACCAGTGCCTACATCAGCTCTTGAACTGGAAATCCCTCCAGTAGTTTGCGATAAAAAATAAGATTAAAGAAAACACACACAATTATGAACTCACTATGATAACGTCACCCAATGTACATAAGTTTTGACTAAGGCTCAACGCATCTGTACAGTCTAATTTCATACTAAGTTTAAAGAAAATGTAACAAAAAAAAAATAAAAAAAAAACACCTAAAAGGTGACGTTAACATAATTATTTACATTATTCGATTTGCATAAGTTTGGTTTTGGACACAAAAGAATGTCTAAGTATAAACCAAACTTGAACCAGATCCGCCAGTAGTTTGGGACAAAATAGGATTAGAAAAAAAAGCAATACATTATGACATTGCCATGATGACATCACATGCACACGACATACAGACTTTTTGACTAAGGCTCAACGCATCTGTATACTCTCATTACATGCAAAATTAAAATGAAATGTTAAACAATAATAATAATAATAATAATAATAATAATAATAATAATAATAATAATAATAATAATAATAATAAAAGGTGAAGTCAAAATGATTATGCCACTCGATTTGCATAAGTTTCGTTTAACGTTGGAGGCATAGGAAAAGTCTAAGTATATACCAAACTTGAACCTCATCCCTCCAGTAGTTTGTGAGAAAATAGAATTTAAAAACATTAATAAAATTATGACGTCACCATAATGAGGTCACACGATGACCTCACTCAATATACCGTAATTATGTTTAAAGCTCAAGGTATCTGTACACCGTATTTACATAAGAAGTTTTTTTGTTTTGTTTTGTTTTTTAAACAAAAACTGTAAATCACGACATCAAGATAATTTGCATGACGTCACCATGATGACTTCACCCGATATGCATACTTTTTTGTGATATGGTAGGGTTCACCACTTCCTAGCTAAATGCCAAGGTGTTTTTTTTTTTTGGGGGGGGGTGTTTTTTTAAAAAGAAATTCGTCTATAATTAAGTTTAAGAGAAAAGGGCGCAAATATTACCTCCGGACGCACGGCGGACGACGGACGCCTGACACAGGACGGACGGACAAAGCCAAAAACAATAACTCCCGAGCTGAGCTTAAAGCTCTGAACTAATAGTAATGCAGGAGGCTACCACGCGCTTTTTCTTTCAATCTCAATCGGACTCAAAGCGCTGCAATCTGAAGAAATCGCTAGTACAGAAGGCGGAAGATAAATCTTTTTTTTTTTTTTTCAAATTTAGATTAAGAGCATTTTAAACCATTATTGAAGGGAGGGAGGAAATTATATTACATTACATAATTGTTGCTTTAGGTCCAGCGGACTCTTCCGAACCAAATCAGGACCGGTAAAAATCGGAGTACCAGGAGAAAACCTTCGCAATCCTTAAAAATCTCGTAGCTAAGTGACGTAAGTTTGTTCCATGCAATGTTGGAACCCGCGACCTTCGGCATCAGAACCCTATCAACTGTGGCAACCAGGCAACCCTACTGTTCCACCAGAGACGGAGAGAGAGAGAGAGAGAGAGAGAGAGAGAGAGAGAGAGAGAGAGAGAGAGAGAGAGAGAGAGAGAGAGACGGTTGTCATTAAATCGTCGGCATCAGAGAATGACATCAGAAAGCCAGGACCCCGAGAAACAAGATCCGTTGTATCAAACCCTCCCCTCCAGCGAGGCTAGCAGAAACCAGGCCACAAGGGAGACGTTTTACCTAAATCAAACGAAACAACCGGCGAGGTGAAACCACGGGGAGCTTTTTACCTAAATCAAGGCAAACAGCGCTACGGCTTGGCACACAGAAACCTTTGGCACATTCCTCAAGTCTCGCGTCCACGTGTCATCTCCTTTTGCGATATCTCGGTGACGCAACAGTGGTTCACAGAAAAGTTTTGTCGCGCTACACTAAAGATTCGTTTTTGTCTGCCATCTCGTCTCGTCTCGTCTCGCGGTAACCTCGGTCAAACAATTGTGACACACAGAAACCCTTTGTCGCGTTACTTGAAGGCTCGCTTTTCCGTGTCATCCCGTCTGTTAAAATATCTCGGTGACTCCACTGTACCCACAAATAAATAAATTAAGAAAATAATGGAAAGGGTCTAATAAAGCGCACCCACAAATCTAGTTCAAGGAGTTACTTAAGGCGATGTTTCGCAAATCATGATCAGAACTCATTCCGGCTCTCAAGACGCCAACTTGCAGAATCAAGCTCACTAATACAAGTGATCCACAGGCGCCCGTATCTGGATACGCGAGCATATATGATAAAGCGTCGGGCTGCAGGATCTGGTAGCACAGTTGATAAGAGTGATGACTTTCCATGCCGAAGGTCGAGGGTAGGAACCCCGCACGGGACGAGCTTACATGACTTAGGTACCAGACTTTTCAGGACGCCGATTTTTTTTTGGGGGGGAGGGGAGGCGAGGGGGAGGGGGGGGCAATAAGTAAATCTAAATTCAAAAATAAAAATGGATTTCTCTTTCGCTCTTCTGTAATAGCAATCTTAAACTTTGGCTGGTCTCAGTTACACAGTGTGCTCCTTAAGGCCTGCCGAGCATGATGTAAGCTCGTGTTCGTATAATTCAGAAACGGCAGCGAAGCTAGTCGTCGATTAGGACACGAATCCTCCGTTCTTCTTGGTTGTTGTAGTTTGTTGTTGTTGTTGTTGTTTGTTTGTTTTTTATGGTTACAAGCAAACAGACATGCAACAAAGAAAATATATAGATATACCTATGCGCTTATGTGAGCGCCTTGTTCCGTTGCTGTTTCCGCTACATGAATATATACAAACGATCAATGAACTCATCGGTCAACCATGCGCCATGTGGCAACAGCAAAACTTTGTCACTTTCCGCAAATCTCGTTTTCGCCACGATCTTATGGCGCGATCTACTATCTTCTTCGCTAGACTATTCACCTACCTTGTTCTTGAAAACACCCCAAATCACCTCGTCTCTGTATGGGGTATGTTGGGTCAGCTTGGGGATAATTGGACGTTTTCTGCCAAATGGTCACTAGGGCTTTTTATGGTATTGTTATTTAGCAATGCAGGCATTTTATATATATGTTTTATTAATATTTGTAATGATGTTCACATTCTATTTTGTTTTTGTAACCTAGGGTTACAGAGTATATTAAAGTACAGCCTCAGCGTCCACTGCATGGGATGCCTTTATTGTAAAGTGACCGGCTGGTGGAGTGCTTTAAGTGTTACCACTAAAGTTGTTTCTGAAGATCTTTTATACAGATAGGGGGTGAGTCCTCTTTCAAGCAAGTTATGGTCCTGATTCGCTCACTGCAATCCGTTGGACCCTAAAACAATGGCTAAGTACACGTATTGTGATTAATTGTAGCATGCTTCAGTAATTATAAATTATTACATTCTTAAAAACACACTCACGCACACACACTCACACACAAACACACACACAAAAACACACACACAAACACACACACATACGCACTGACGCACAGTTACACACCTACACACACACACGCACGCACACACATACACACACGTCTTTGACCATTGAGGGTATTGCGGTGATAAGGAAGGGAATGCCTTGGAACCTTCTTCACCAAAATGGATCTGAGAGAAAAGAGATGCCTTGAAATCTCTTCGGTCCCCATATTTATACTACCACTAGACTACCTATGGAGACTGCTGTCAAACCCTAACATTTAATTATATTTAGAGCTCCGGCGCTTTAAACAAGAAGAATGGGGCTTGGGAGAGAATTAGTGGATCTCCGATTGTGGAGGAGTAGAGCAGTAGTATATAATTATATGATACGTACTACCACGCTTCCTCTCCGATTTCGAGGATCCACCAATTCTCTCCCAAGAATTTCCCGATAAAAAAGAAACAATAAAGTGTCAAAAATCAAAAATTAAAACAAATTCAAATCAAAACTTCTGTACATCGAGTGACGTCATCCTGATAACTTTTTAAAAAGTGTTTTTTCAGTGTGCGTGTGTGTGTATGAGAGTGAATTGATTGTAAGAATACGAATTATGTTTTTGTGTGGGTAAGCTCTAATGTGCAGCTTTACAAAATGTGTAAAAACGATGTAGATATTAACGTCACGTTTTCCAACTAAATCTGTTTATATACCATCTACATGACTTTTTGGTTATTGAGTGAAGTCAGCGTGTGAGGGAATTAAGCTTTTGTAGAAATGAAGGTGTAGGAAGCGTAGTGTTAACAGTTAAAAGGTTAATGGCTTTCGGACCGGAAGCAGAGATATTGCGAGCGCAATTGGATACCACGCAAGCGTTCTTTTTACAACCTGGTAACACAATTCAACGTTTTCACCGATTTTCAACATTGCGCTGTTTCGGAATGACGTTCATGTATTTCAGTTTATCAACTGGTGGAGAAAAAAATAGAAAGAAAGCTAGCGGACACTAGCATACAATGCAGGTATTAGGTTTGCCTACTTATTCGTTAGCACCGGAGAAGAGCGCTACCTGACTTGTCTGCAGATTAGATCAATAGTGGGGAACTAACAGCACAGTGGTGAAAAAACGGAAACTCCGATGGTGTGGCCACGTCACCAGATCATCAGGTCTTGCAAAGACCATCCTGCAAGGCACAGTGCAAGCCGGAGATAGAAGAAGAGGGAGACCGAAAAAGAGGTGGGAGGACAACATTCGAGAATGGACTAGTTTGACACTGAGCGAAACAATCAGGGTTGCTGAGGACAGGGAAAGATGGAGTACGCTAGTTAAACGATCATCTATGGTGCCCCTACGACTTTCGAGTTATAGGATAGGATAGGAACAGTACTAATGCTGGGTATATGTGTTGCGATTACGTTTCAGTTAGACGACAAATTCTGAAAATAATTATTTTGCCGAATGTGTGTAAGGAAACAATATTTTTTTATGTTACTTACATACTTGTTCTGAGATAGCGCTTTTCCAACTCAAGAACTGCTCAAATCGCTGGCGAATACAGGATTCCACTCTAGTACTGCCTACGATGTAAGCTATTTTTGTTTCTGTCAATTTCAGGCTTAGATTGCGTCGCTCTCCTATTTAAAAAAAAAAAAAAGAAGCTTACTGAAGAAGTGCGTTGCAGAGTATTCCCACAATAATGTGTGGTAGTGTGTGTTGAGCTTAATCGTAGAGAGTGGGATAAATTGACATTTTGCGTGTGTGTGTGTGTGTGTGCGTGCGTGTGTGTGTGTGTGCGTGCGTGTGTGTGTGTGTATGTGTGTGTGTGTGTGACATTGACTTCGTAGAAAAGGTTTGCTTTTGCAACTTCCTCGTAGCCCGCACTCTCATGTGCTGGACAAATTTATTTCAACGGAACAACACATCCAATGTCAAAAACCAACCGCTGAACGGAGCACTATCGTTAAACAATAATGACCCGATTTGCAGGCTTTCGTTTGGATGAGGTGAAGGGGGGAGAGATGTGATGTGAACCCAAAGCTAATCAGTTTTATTGTCCGACTCTTCAGCTGCGAACGTCTGGGGGTGTTTTTATTTTAAAAAATTTTTTTCATCAATGTCTCCGTGTTCCTAATATTGTTTATCTTTCCCCACTTTCCTTTTATTTTTCTCTCGTTTCAGTATTTTCTTTTGTTGTTCTGTTCAGTTGTATTGTAATTTTATTTCTTTCTCTCTGCTTGCTTGTTTTAAGTTTTGTTTTTTTCTTTCTTTGCTTTGCTCTTACTATCCTAACAAACCCGCTCATTTCCGGATGACGATGAAAGGCACTGACGATGACGACGACCACGACGATGATGATGATGATGACAACGACGACGATGATGATAAGTACGACGACGATGATGATGATAACGACCATGACAATGGTGAGGATGACCTCAACCTTTAACGTGTCATGCCCATTGCGTATATTAAGTAAATAACTGGTTTCTGTCCTGGGTTTGGACCATCTTGACATTTCACAGCAATGGCGCTGTCAGGTTTATCAGCTATTGCATCATCTAGGCTTTGCATGCACCGAAGCGCAGCTCAGCCCACGATTGGCGGAAATTCCGTGTCCACGAACAATCACCGTATCGATCAGTGTCTGCAATGTGGCATAGCATTAGTGCTCCACAGCCAAGATTAAAGTGAGTTTGTGGTCTAGATCAAATTTTTAATCCAATCCAATTTCCACTTGCATGGGGCACAATTCCATGTCGCAGATTAGAGCTCGGGGCGCAAGGGAAAGTGTGCCATTTGCGGTCGTAAAAAGAGAAATTTGCGAAAAAACAATAACAACAACAACAACAGCAACAGCAACACCAAACACCTTATAAAATGCACTGATTAATCGTTTAAAAGATTTTGATTATTGGTAAAACAGTCTAAAATCACTTAATTTGTGAACGGACTTTAAATAAGTTGAATGAATTGAAATGAATTAAATTAAATTAACTGAATTAGAAAATGTCTTCTTTGCGTT
Source organism: Oncomelania hupensis (assembly GCA_036898135.1). Classification (NCBI taxonomy): domain Eukaryota; kingdom Metazoa; phylum Mollusca; class Gastropoda; order Littorinimorpha; family Pomatiopsidae; genus Oncomelania; species Oncomelania hupensis. The sequence continues at coordinate 35,277,541 of CM072525.1, forward strand.
AAAGCTTCACACTATTTTGCGTATAGATTCATACATTGTGTGTGTGTGTGTGTGTGTGTGTGTGTGTGAACGTGTATTTATGTCAAAGTGGGAACTCGACTTTGTTTTTTTAATCATAAATGGGGTCTTTTGCTCGGACCCCACTTTTTTCCAGGGCCCCACTTTTTCAAAGTGCGCGCAAGTGCTCTTTAAGTGCATGCAAGTGCAGTTGTAGTGCATGCAAGTGCAGTTGTAGTGCATGTGCACTTAAAGTACACTTGGCCAAGTGTAGTTCTAGTGCATGTGCACTTAAAGTACACTTGGCCAAGTGTAGTTGTAGTGCATGTGCACTACAACTACACCAGGTCAAGTGTAGTTGTAGTGCACATGCACTACAAGTACACTTGACCTGGTGTAGTTGTAGTGCATCTTCCAGACGGGTAGGATAAGGAACTTTCCTCGACGATTAGGGTAAGGCAGGGCTAGTTGCAGCGCTGCAACTAGCCCTGACCCTAACCCTTTTCGAGGCACTGCCTTACCCTAATCGTCGAGGCACTGCCTTACCCTAATCGTCGAGGAAAGTTCCTTATCCTAGCTGTGTTTTTGAACAAACTTGACCTACTTCGTCCCTTATAGGCGAGGAATTAGGTCAAACTTTTTGCGAAAAGGGTGCTTTTTTGAAGAAACTTGACCTACTTCGTCTCTTAGGAGCGAGGAATTAGGTCAAACTTCTTGCAAAAAGGTATCTTTTTTGAAGAAATTTGACCTAATTCGCCGCCTAAGAGGCGCGAAGTAGGTCAAAGGACCCCATTTAAACATGAATACAAGTATGTGTGTGTGTGTGTGTGTATTTAATATTTCCGAAATGTGAATCTCAATAATCGTGTCTGAGCGTTCAAATGGTCGGTCGTCTGTTATACCTATAGTGAACCGCTTTTCTCCAATTAGTAAACAGACCCAGGCGAACCACATACACGTGCACACACAACAAAACCCGCAGCAGAGTGTGACCAACAAGCCCCAATGCGTGGTGTGTCTTAGCAAAGGCAAACAATGCCGTACGCTTGTATTGTCACACAATGCGCCACAAAACAGCATTAGAGACTCCTCTACTAACAAAGCCTGTGACGTTGTCAGGGACCTCGGTGAACTTTTAAGCCGTTTACACGACCATCGGAGATTTTTCACCTCAATAATATGGATACATAGTGTTCCATGTGCTGCTCGGGTTTTGCTTAAAAAAAATGGAAGCGTGATCGTGTCACGCCTCTCTTAATGCAGCTCCACTGGCTCCCTGTCAAGTTCCGCATTGAATACAAAATTTCTGTCCTACCTTTCCGTCACTTCGACCAGTCACTTCCACCATATCTGTCTGAGGTACTCACTACCTACACTACAACTCGTTCTTTGCGCTCATCAAATGAAAAACGTTTAAAAACGCACAAGCGTCGGCTTAAAACAATTGGCGAGCAGTCTTTTAGTTTTCAAGCGCCCAAGGTTTGGAATGTGCTGCCGGCCGGTTTAAGACATTGTACAGACCTTGTTTCCTTCAAGAGCTGCCTAAAAACGCACTTGTTCAGAAGGCGTTTTCTGTGTAAATAGTATGAACAGTAATAATACTTTCTAAATGATGCTGTACATGATGTAGTGCGAATGTTGTGATGATGCATATGAACGATGTGTGTAAGCGCATTGAGTTATTATTCTAATGAAAAATGCGTGGTATAAATGCAATTTATTATTATTATTATTATTATTATTATTATTATTATTATTATTATTATTATTATTATTATTATTATTATTATTATGTACTTTCTAGTGTTAAAGTTCAAAAAACATTCCCACAGATTCAGTTTAAAAGTTTTTTAAACTTCAGACCTACTTTAATTAACAATCCACTGCATTAACTCTACTTGTTTTATATCATACAAACGGCGTTAGAGAACCTGTCTTGCAGACATGTCTGTTTCCACCTTTCTCTGTTAACATGCTCCCACCAGCTTTCTGTTCTGCTCCCAGAGCTCTATGTTCTCACAGCGGTAGCTCCGGTCGTAGACACCTGTAGCGGAGGCGATGGAAGGGGCGGTGATACGAGTGTAGATGTGAAGGTGCTGGTGACAAGGATACGAAGGTGGCGGAGAAAGCGATGGAAGAGAAAAAGAAATATACAGCTGTGCGTTAAGTTTAGACGCATGTAGGCTACTGAGTTTCATTCGAAAAATGAGATTTAAAACAATGCAAATTGTATTGTTATACGTGTACATAAGAATTGTTGTAACGTACTTTACCACTACATTTCTTGCACCATTTGAAATCTAATTAACGTTTGTGCGTGTGTCCATGTGCGCATTTGAAAGTGGGGACACGACGGGTAATTCACATGCTGGCTGTTATCACTAGCTCGTCGATCGATTTTGAGTGAATGATTTATAAGTCCATTGATTCGCTGGTTAGTGGGTCGTCGGGCTTGTCATAGATCAAACGCAGAAGAAGAAGAATAAAAAGAAGAAGAAGAACTGAATCCACCTGCGTACCGCAGGAAATCTCAATGGGGTCTTTGATAAAAAGCTTATTAATAAACTATCATTATCACTTCCAGAATGTTACTGATAGAGTCTAACACATGCAAAATACACAAGCACGCACACACACCCCAACACACACACACACGCGCGATCGCACACATACAAACACACACACTCACACGCTTCCCTTTCAGCACCCACACCCTTCTAAACCCACTCCTACCCCTAACCTCCCACGCCCTCCAACCCCATTCCCATACAAATGTTCTCCCTCTAAAGAGTTCAAAAGCAAGTAAAACAGCATTACTGTTATAGCAAGGAACGAAGAAGGGGTCATCACGAATGTACACACACAGCAAGAGAAACGCTGAAACGCAACTCTGAAAAGCTTTCTCGTGTAGACTATGCCGTCCGCTTTGAAACGCGAAACAGACCACAACGAACTTGTATACATGAAAAGGTTCTTCAAGAGCGCACTTACCACTCAAAAAAAGACCAACTCAAATGTTATTAGCTATAGACCCTATTTTTTGATCAGCGTTTTGAGCAGCTCTTGGGGTGAAAACGCGCTAGGTAAATATATCAGAAGACATACACTAGCCCAAAACTACATGGAGCTAAAACACGGCACATTTATGGAATTCTCTTAGTAAAATATTTATTTGCGATATTTCTCGGTGCTTTTTACCACTTTCAGCTAAATAATCTTTATATAGAAGCATGTTTTCTAAGCTCCGGAGCCTTTGGAAAGGAAATAAGTGCAGAGAAGACCAAAATGATGACCAACAACACCAATCGCATAAACTAGGACATAAAAGTCCAAGGCCAATCCCTCAACACGGCGCACAGCTTCAAATATTTAGGAGCCATTGTAACAGACAATGGGTCCCGACAAGAAGTCCTCTCCAGGATCGCACAAACAACTGCTGCCCTGGCGAGGTTGAAGCCCATTTGGAGAGACTAGACCATCAGTCTACACTCCAAGGTAAGGCTGCTGCGCTCCCTTGTCATCTCCATATTCCTATACATTTGCGAAACATGGACCCTCACAGAAGACCTACAACGAAGAAAACAAAGCATAGAGATGAGGTGCTACAGAAGACATCTGGGCATTTCCTATACCCAGCCCCTGACCAACGACGAGGTCCCACAAACCATCACACAAGCCATTGGACAACACGATGACATGCTCACAGAGTTGAAGAAGCGGAAACTCCGATGGTATGACCACGTCACCAGATCATCAGCCTTGCAAAGACCATCCTGCAAGGCACGGTGCAATGAGGCACAAGAAGAGGGAGACAAAAAAAGGAGGTGGCAGGACAACATTCGAGAATAGACTGGCTTGACACTGAGCGAAGCCATGAAGGCTACAGAGGACAGAGAAAGATGAAGTACGCTGGTTAAAAGATCATCTTTGGTGCCTCAACGAATTTCGAGTTACGCGATAGGATAGGATAGGAAAGGATATTTTCTAAATGATCATTTGTTTACGAACAATGTAAGAATTCTCTAAATAATATATTTTCTTCGTAAATAACTTATTATTTAGCTTTACAATACTTTATTTACGTAAATAAATCATGATACATTTAGGTAAATAAGGCATTGTTAGTACATTTTAAAAAAACAACAATATAATACTTTATTTAGCAGATTGTGTTAAATAATGTCTTATATATAAATGGTTATTGTGATGATATCCTGGGGAAGGTACGCTTATCTTACAAAGGGAGTTAGACTTGTAGATAGATGGGGCGTTAAGCTATCTCTATCAGTCGTTCTTTACCAAGATTCCTAAGCGATGTGAGAGACTTATCAGGGTGCTTGGTCACATAAAATTTATATTTGTTCTCGGGTTTTAAAGTATCATTGGCTCACTTTAAGAAATGCTTTTTTCTAGTCAAATGACTAGTCTAATTGGTCTCCAGAGAAGAAGAGCTAGTGGAACACAACAATACAAATAGAATGACACCAGTCGTATATATGTGATTTCACCTTTTATATGTTCAACACAAATTCTAACATGACTTTAATTAAATGTAAATTAATAACTATAACTGTTCAATGTGCTGGGCAATTTCTTTAGCAGTTCTTCTTCATCACTTGCTAAGCATTCCTATGTTTCGATGGTCTACTAGTGTTTTTCTGAGAATTGGTTGACATCAGTTGCAGTTGAGACGGACTTAGCTGTTCAGTTTCGGTGAGTGGTGGTCACTCTGAGGGAGTCTGGTCACTCTCAGGATGATCGGGCGAGGTTGGTAACTGCGGGGCCGGACGTGGCGAGGTAGATTCTAGGTTGATCTTCTTTTCCACGGGAGCAAGCGTCATGGTTGACTCCACAAACCGTCCCAGAGCTGAACTGTAAAATCCAGATCTCTGGCTACAATATTCCATTCAGATAATTGTATGTGGTGCCCTCTGCAAGGAGTCTATAGCATCAGACACCTGCCGAGTTTCCCATATGCACACTACTATATCCGAATCTTAAGGCTAAGATATTGGAACTATGCACTGTCTTACGTCATATAACTTTATTTAGGTTAGAAGAATCTATTAGCTATTACTAGTTTTATCTGCATGCTTCGATCGATCGTAAACAAGTAATTCTTGGAAATTCTCCAATAATATCGACCAACGAAAATTATCAACATTATACAAAGCTTCTTCTAACAACAATGCCAAATCAAATCAAAGGTAAATACACTCTGTTATTGCATGCTTTGCAAAACAAAACGATCGGATCTATCGTGCGCGTCTCAAACGTAACAACAGTAATAGTGGACTAATGTGAGAAAGTTGAGAAGAAAAAAAAGACAACCCATTCAAAAGTATTTCCAGACACACACACGCATATTGCTAGAAAACTCAAAGCATTTTCAAAAAGTGTTAAAGTTCCTGGCGCTGTTGTGATTCGGCTTCCACCTGCACGAAGCAAAAGGATAAGATAAGATAAGATAAGATAAGATGAGATGAGATGAGATGAGATGAGATGGGATGAGATAAGTTAAGATAATATTATATGAGATGAGATGAGATGGGATGGAATAAGATGGGGGTGTTATGAGATAAGCTAAGATAACAATTTTATATTGCAATGGTAAAAGAGTAAGCGCTGAGAGCCCTTTTTTTATACATCGAAGCTTGTACAATTAGGCTTACTATTAAATACAACAAGTTAACATCGAATAATAGACTACTATTTAAACTATCGAGCGATTCACCCCCTCTTTCATCTTCCCCCTCCTCCCCACTCACCCACCATAGCGGACTATTTCAAAGTACGTCCAGATAAGTCCAAGTCACCAAATACAAAAAGGAAGAGAAGAACCATCTTCCGCTACGCGCGGGAATCGATCTTGAGAGCATTAACACTCGTTGCCTAAGCTTAACCCCGGAACCAACCCCGCACCCCGAGAGGACTGATGAATAAAATATTGACCTACAGCTAATATCAGCAACCCGTGCTTCGGATTAAAGGGGCGCGATAACCCGACCTGAGGGTCACCTGCACAGATCTCAAGTAAACTGTACATGAGACTTGACCCAAGAGAATATGAATTTGAGCAAATATTGGACATTATACATTATTTTAATTTTTTATGTTACTTTTGTTGGTGATTTCCTAGCAGGCTGGTTGCGCAAGTGCTTTTTTTTTAAATTTTAAAACAAAAGCCGAAGACGAATGTAAAGGGTTCGTTTGTAATACGTAATGGGCTTCTACTCCTTCGGATGAGAGTTTAAACCGAGGTCTAGTCTGTGCAAGCACGCATTCCATCTGATTGATTTTAAAGTTACCGTTCCTTCACCACTGTGAGCATGCCATCGTGTTGTGCAGTGGCTTGTGTGATGATGGTCTGTCGGACTTCGTCGTTGGTGAAAGCTTTATATAAGATTAAATGTTAAAGAATTCTAACATATAACCAATTTATTAATAATTTCATTTGTTGTGATCCATTATCACAGATGTGAAGAGAAGTTAACAATAGAAAATAACAACAACAACACCAATAATAATAATAATAATAATAATAATAATAATAATAATAATAATAATAATAATAATAATAATAATAATAATAATAATAATAAATCCGTCTATTAATTTCAGAGAAAGGTGCGCAAATCTAACAGACGGACGCGGGGCGGACGAACAAAGCCAAAAACAATAGTTCCCCAGGTTACGATTTTGCAATTAACGAAAAGGTATAGTGTAAAAAAATAAATGGAAGGAAGTAGACTCGCCTTTAAAAATTGGACTACAGTCATACTACATCTACAAGTGCGGCAAATACTATGCAAGGAGGTACCGTGTGAGCGATAGCATAGGACAAATCTTTCAATCTCCACCCTCTTCCAGTGTCAGCGTTGTCTTGTCAGTGTTCAATAGTTGTCAGGACAGGCCTTCTATACTGAGCATCCTGCTATGGATGGATACATCCGGCAGTACAAACAGGACATAACTATTATGCAGCAAGGTGGCCACAGCTTTTGGTTTTGTATCGGCTAGCGCCTTGAGCAGGTCTTGAGCTGGTATTGAGCTAGAAAAGCGATATATAAAACGATTATCATGTGGTCGTAGACTTCAAGAAGGCGTTTGATCGAGTTTGGCGTGCAGCTCTGTGGGCAACCATGAGAGTATACAACGTCAGCCCTAAAATTATTGAAGTCATCAAAAGCCTGTATGACAAGGCTACCAGTGCAGTCCTCCATAACAGCGCCATCGGCGACTGGTTCAGAACACCAATCGGTGTGCGTCAGGGATGCCTACTCTCTCCAACACTCTCCAACATCTTCCTAGAGCGCATCATGTCAGATGCCCTTGCAGATCACGAAGGCACAGTCGGGATAGGGGGTAGAGCAATCTCCAACCTTCGTTTTGCGGATGACATTGATGGATTGGCTGGAGAGGAACAAGAACTTAAACAGCTGGTACAGAGGCTTGACACCACCTCCAGAGCCTATGGAATGGAAATAAGTGCAGAGAAGACCAAAATGATGACCAACAACACCAATGGCATCAACATGGACATCAAAGTCCAAGGCCCAACAGGAAGTCCTCTCCAGGATCGCACAAACAACTGCTGCCCTGGTAAGGTTGAAGCCCATTTGCAAAGACAAGGCCATCAGTCTACATTCCAAGATAAGGGTGCTGCGCTCCCTTGTTATCTCCATATTTCTATACGCTTGCGAAACATGGACCCTCAAAGCAGATCTACAACGAAGAATACAAAGTATGGAGATGAGGTGCTACAGAAGACTTCTGGGCATTTCCTATAACCAGCACACCACCAACGACGAAGTCCGACAGACCATCATACAAGCCATTGGACAACACGATGACCTGCTCACAGTGGTGAAGAAACGGAAACTCCGATGGTATTTCCACGTCACTAGATCATCAGACCTTGCAACGACCATACTGCAAGGCACAGTGCAAGGAGGTAGAAGAAGAGGGAGACCGAAAAAGAGGTGGGAGGACAACATTCGAGAATGGACTGGCTTGACATCATTGAGCGAGGCAATCAGGGTTGCTGAGAACAGAGAAAGATGGAGTAAGCTGGTGAAACGATCAACTGTGAGAGTTACGGGATATATATATATAATATATATATATATATATATATATATATATATATATATATATATATATATAGAGAGAGAGAGAGAGAGAGAGAGAGAGAGAGAGGAGAGAGAGAGAGAGAGAGAGAGAGAGAGAGAGAGAGAGAGAGAGAGAGAGAGAGAGAGTTGTTTTTTTTTACACTGTCTATTGTCTGCCTGGGGTGGTTTGAACACTTACACCTCACAAACACTTCAGTGGCAACAAAAACCCCACATTAATTTCAGAGAATAGAGCGCACGGAAGGCGGGACGAACAGAGCTAAAAAGAATAGTTCTACAGCTATCGCTCGGGAACTAATGATAAATATTTCAGCAGAAAATGATATAAAAGGAGATCGAACAGCAGCACACTAAACATGGTATCAACTTATATTTTATTTTCGCTAAACGCTTAAAAAGCAATATAGAACTGTTTTTACCTCTGTCTCACTGTCTTTGTCTCTGTCTGTCTATCTCCCTGACTCTCTCTGTCCCTCTGTCTATCTGCCCCCCCCCCCCCCCCTCTCTCTCTCTCTCTCTCTCTCTCTCTCTCTCATTGCCCCGTTCGCCACCATCCTCTCTATCTCTTTCTCTCAACTCGTTGCCAGCCTGGGCAACCTACATAGGCTGCGCGCGGCGTCGACCTTATGGCTTTGATAGAAGAGGTGTAAGGGAGCGTGCTGGAATTCCATTCAGTGGTTAGCAGGCAGCTCGGAGCATTAGCTCCCGTCAACCTCATATAAACCTAAGTTTTATAGAGAGCGAGAGCCTTCATCTGTTTGCAGTATAAGAACAGACAGAGACAGAGATAGCCTGTCTCTATTTGCAGTATATAAGGAGAAGATATAGAGACAGAGAAAAGTCACTATACGATACCGTGTCCGGGGACGTTAATCTACCAACGCTACCTACCAACGCAGAAAATTAGAGGCCGGGTAGAGCGGCTTACTAGTAACCAATAGGTCCCTGGTTCGAATCCCAACGTGTGACCATATTTTTTCCCGGTGTTAGAATAATGTGACCAGTATGCGCTTATACGCTCCGGTGTCGTGTGACTATAATCTACAACGAACAGAGAAAACCTTCGCCTACTTGCAGTGTAGGAAGAGAGACAAGAGATACATTTGTTTACTGTTTGTGTGTTAAAAAAGGTCTGTGGCAATTGTTTTACTACATTTTCACTTAAGGACTTAAAAAACAACAACTGTCATTGTGCATTACGTTTTTAAAAACAAAATCATCCACGTCTATTATTATTATTATTATTATTATTATTATTATTATTATTATTATTATTATTATTATTATTATTATTATTATTATACAACTAAGGAATTCTGCTTGCAGCATTACTCAGTGTATGCAAAAAGGTCTGTAAGAACTGTATTTCACTCATAGTTTATGGACAATTCTTGTACTGTTTTATTGTGCGTAACATCTTTTCAACCATTCAAGTCCACTACTACAGTTCTTCTCTTCTTCTTCTTCTTCTTCTTCTTCTTCTTCTTCTTCTTCTTCTTATTATTATTATTATTATTATTATTATTATTATTATTATTATTATTATTATTATTATATAGAACGAAAGCCTTTTTTTCCCATTAGCAGTGTCACTAAATGTCTGTAAAATAGTCTACTGTTCTTGTGATAAATAATTTTGCGGTATCATTGTGTCACTTTCAACGGCTTTTTATTTTACCCCAAGATATGGCAAATCTTTCATCGTCAATGAGTGAGCTAAAATAGTCGAAAATTTTGCAGCGTAAACAGGCCAGCGTATACACAGCTTCGACACCTTTCAAATGTGTGACAGTGTGTGTGTGAACACCAAAGTGAATAATTTACTCAATAGCCAATGGTTTGAAAGGAGCAACTTACCAGAAAAGGTAACCTATCAACGAAAGAGGTAGGCATCATGCAGTTATTGACTATACGCTTGCTTTAGTAAATATATTTTTTATGGAATATGCCTTATAATGTATTATTTTCTCGACCTCGATGCATATAAAAGAGAGAGTGTAGGAGAGGGAGAGGATGGGAGAGAGAGAGAGAGAGAGAGAGAGAGAGAGAGAGAGAGAGAGAGAGAGAGAGAGAGAGAGAGAGAAAGTAGTATGTTTTGCGTGGTTTGCCTCTAAATTGTGTTTCAAAGTGAGAGTGTGCGTGTCTGTGCACGCGCTCACAAATATTTATGTGTGTGTGATGAGGCTGTATGTGTGTGTGTATGTGTGTGTGTGTGTGTGCGGGCGCGCACGCGCGTGAGGTAATGTATTGCGCTTAGCTGTCAGTCTTCTACAATTGCATTCAATAAATTGTTAGCAGTCATGGTCCGGAGCTAGTCCATTGCACGATAAGCTCAGATAAACCTGCCTTACTGATTTTTGCAGCAATGAGAGAGAGAGAGAGAGAGAGAGAGAGACAGACAGACAGACAGAGACAGAGAGAGACAGAGACAGAGACAGAGACAGAGACAGAGACAGAGAGACAGAGACAAAGACAGAGAGAGTGAGAGAGCGATTCAGAATCAGATTCGGACATTTTTAATTTACAACGGGGACGGAGATTTTAGCTTGGGCTATAACTAAGAACTAAGCCTACCTTTACAATCTGTCCGAGAGAAAGAGAGAGACAGACAGACAGAAAGACAGACAAACAGACAAACAGAAAGAGACAGAGAGAAAGAGAGAGAGAGAGATTGAGAGAGGTAAATGGAAAGACAAAGAAGGGATGGGGGTGATGGTGGGAGATAAGAAGGGTCTTGAAAAAGATTTCGTGGCGTAGTGAAAACAGTTGGTTTGGGGGGGGGGGAGGGGGAGGGGGGAGAGGGGGAAATAGGGGGATGAGACAAAAATTGTGTGTTTCTTCTTTTAAGAGAGGGAGTGTGTTTTATGTGTGTGTAACATTTTGTATCTTACAATTAGCCCTTCGTTTGAATGATTTTCATTTTACAATTGCTATTTTACAGGTAAATTGTTGAAGGTAGTCTTTTTACTATGTAGCTTTTACGGTATGTCTTTCGAAGTAGTAATTGACAGTTAGTTGTTTTCCAGTTAGTACTTTCAGGTATACCCATTTACATGTAATCTTTATTAGTCAGCATTTTACCTCTATTAATTGTTTACTATTAGTCCTTTACAGTGAATCATTAACAGTTAGCCTGTCAAATTAGTCCATTACAGTTAATCTTTTGTGATAAGAATTTACAGCTAGTCTTTGCAGGTAGTATTTTACATTGGGTTCTTTACAATGTTAGTGTTGGTCTTTTACGTTAAATCCTTTACAGTGTTAGTGTTAGTCTTTTACAATGAGCCCTTCACAATTAGCCCTTTGCAGTTAACCTTTTTCTACCTCTTTTTCTTCTTCTACCTCCTTGCATTCTGCAAGGCACAGTGCAAGGAGGTAGAAGAAGAGGGAGACCGAAAAAGAGGTGGGAGGACAACATTCGAGAATGGACTGGTTTGACACTGAGCGAAGCCATCAGGGCTGCTGAGGACAGAGAAAGATGGAGTATGCTGGTTAAACGATCATCTGTGGTACCCCTACGACCTCCGGGTTACGGGACAGGATAGGATAGGATAGGATAGTTAACCTTTTACCATTGATCTTTTATGGCAGTCATTTACTGTCTTAAACAGTGAGGCGGTAAGCCTTTTACAGTCAGTGATTTAGGTGAGCGTTTTACAAAATGTGCATCAGTTATGTAGCGGAGTGTACAAAGGTAATCCGTTCAATTAAAACAATTAATGAAGTAGTTTAGGATTCTGCGTCATTTGACTTCCCTCAGTAAGTTGGCATTGTACACAACCGTGCAAGAGTGAAAGTGAAGAGAGAGAGAGAGAGAGAGAGAGAGAGAGAGAGAGAGAGAGAGAGAGAGAGAGAGAGCGAGCGCGCAGAGAGAGAGAGAGAGAGAGAGAGAGAGAGAGAGAGAAAGTGTGTGTGTGCGTGCGTGCATGAATGAAAGAGAAAGTGTGTGTGTGTGTGTGCGTTGATGTGGGACGAGATTCGGGAAGAAGAAGTAAAATATTAACACTTGCTCAAAAGAAAATCAATAATTAGCCGATCATTTATTTAATTACGCCAGTTGAAACTCGTTAACAGGTAGTTCACCATTTGAACTTCATCGCCTCATTGAAACAAAGCAGTTTTATTAACCATTTTGCTGCCAGTCACCCAGGGCACACTAGATAAGATGAAAGCACTCGTCCGGTCGTCGAATGCGAGCTGTGGCCGAGTGGTCTAAAACGGGACTAACTTGCCTTGTCCACAGGCTAGAAACCAATGGCGCCTCCTCCTGACAGGTGTGGGATCGATCCCGCCTCTGGGCGCTACGTTTATTGGAATATTATTAACTTTCGACTGGGGCTATATCTCGGGGGTTTTCTCCGGGTATTCCGGTTTGCTCCCCTATCAAAATGTCAAAAACACAACTAATATTAGGTATGTTGGGTTTGGGCGCGCTTCAGGCTGTGACTACTTCCCTAGGGAAGGCGGCCCAGAAAAAGGAATTTAAAGTGTCAAAACAAACATATTCGTCAGACAGGCGACCTTAAACATGCAGCCTAATTGCTGGAGGGTAACCTTTCAAATGCAGCTCACTGGCAGAATCGGTGACTTTTAATATGCAGCCCACTCGCAGGACGGGCGACTTATAATAAACAGCTCACGCGCCGGACGGGCGACCTTACGCATTCAGCTTACTCGCTGGACGAGCGACCCTAAAAATGCAGCTTACTTGCCAGATGGGCGGCCTTTCGCTGGACGAGCGACCTTTTAATAGTCTCTACTGTATCCTTTCGTTTTTCATTGCCGAACACTCAGGTTCGAATCCAATGTGAAAATACAGGATGCCATCGTAGATCAGGAAACTGCTCTGTATAAACCAACTTTCTTCTTCTTCTTCTTCTTCTTCTTCTTCCTCGTGGGTGGCCTCGTGGCGCAGTGGATAAGTCGCCGGTTTCCTATGCCGAAGGTCGCGGGTTCGATTCCCGCGAGGGGCGAACGTATGTGACTTAGGTACGAGACTAATGAGGTCACCGAGGGTTTTCTCCGGGCACTCCGGTTTCCTCCCTCCCTTCAATAATGGTACAGGACGCAGTCAATATAAAAATTTCAAAAATAAAAATTCGATTTTCTTTCCGTCTTCTAATAGCGATCTCCCTGCCTTTACACCACCTGTTTGAGTGATGGATGTGTGTTTGGTACGTGTGAGGGTGGATGAGACAGGTGAGCGTGTATGTTGGTATAGGTCGCCGCGCTTTGAGCCTGAATGATTTGGGGTAAGGCGCGTATAGCATCCTGTATTATTATTATTATTATTATTATTATTATTATTATTATTATTATTATTATTAATATTTTGGGCAAAATAAATGTGGCAATTTCTCTCTGTTCATCTTATAGCAGTATGGTTGCTCTGTGAAAGTTCAGTGTTGTTTTTGTTTTAGCTAGGTCCCTATCCTTTTCCCCTAGAATGGTTATTATTAGATGCCATTCCTCTAATGCTGGAAGTAGACCTCAAACTTCTATGTTTATTCACGGTGACCATAGCGGTGTTTGTAAACCAAAGAAAGAGTGGAAACAAGATTAAGGCGCATATAGCATCCCGTCTTCTACTTCTTCTTCTATTGCTGGATATTAGTGGTCAGCGCTTTGAAAAGCTCTCTGAGCTTATA